>JASSKH010000029.1:7573120-7904470 GCA_031763025.1 Macrocystis pyrifera
ATAGTAGCTAGTCGACGACTTGTAGTAAGTCAAATCGCAGCCCTAACAAAAAACGCCTTCCCCGCTGCGCCGCGGTGCAGGGCCAGCGATGACTTCGTTGTCATGGACAAGGTCCAAGCCGAGCGGGGGCGTTGGTTTGGAGGAAGGTTCCACAAGAAGAACGACAGCAACAGCAGCAGCGGCGGCGGTGGCAGCGGGAAGGGCTCTTCTATCAACCCCTTCCGCGCGTTTTCGTCCTGGCGGAAGAAGGGAAACAACAACAACAACACCAGCAGCAGCGGCAGTGGTGGTAGCATCGACGGCGGCGGTGGCAGCGGCAAGGGGTCCTCTCGTAACCCATTCCGCGCGTTCTTGTCGTGGTGGGACAAGCACCGCGGCGGCAAGGCGAACACGATGACCGTCAGCAGCAGTGGTAGCGGCGGCGGTGGCGGTGACAGTGGGAAGGAGTCTTCTCGTAACCCCTTCCGCGCGCTCTCGTCGTGGCGGAACAAACTCAAGAACAACAACAGCCACACCAGCAGCAGCAGCGGCGGTGGCGGCGGCGGCGGGAAGGAGTCTTCTCGTAACCCCTTCCGCGCGCTCTTGTCTTGGTGGAACAAACACAACAACAACAACAACACCAGCGGCGGCGGCGACAGCGGGAAGGAGTCTTCTCGTAGCCCCTTCCGCGCGCTCTCGTCGTGGAGGAACAAACACAAAGAACAACAACACCAACAGCAGCAGCGACGGCGGCGGCGGCGGCAACAGCCGGAAGGAGTCTTCTCGTAACCCCTTCCGCGCGCTCTCGTCGTGGTGGAACAAGCACAAGAACAATAACAACAACAACAACAGCAGCAGCAGCAGCAGCGGCGGCAGTGGCCGTAGCACCGGCAGCAGTGGCACCAGCAGCGGAGACGCCGGTGGCGGTGGCAGCGGCAAGGGGTCCTCTCGTAACCCATTCCGCGCGTTCTCGTCGTGGCGGGACAAGCACCGCGGCGGCAAGGCGAACACGAACACTACCAGTAGCAACGGCAGCAATGGTAGCAGCGGCGGCGGCGGCGGCGGTGACAAGGAGCCTTCTCGTAACCCCTTCCGCGCTTTCGAGGCATGGCGGGACAAACACCGCGACGCCGCGCAGGAGCTTCTTGACGGTCCTTGGGTATGAAATAACCGCACAATCAGTCAGGGCCTTGCGATTTTCTGTTGCCTTCATCATGATTTTGGTCAGTGGCACTTCACGCTGAACATTGTCGGATGGCAAATGATGCAATTGCGACCAGATAGACCGCGCATGATAATATGTTTGTTTGTTTGTGATAATTGCTTTTACTTTCGGAGATATTCGCGTCCATGGGGGGGAGGGTGTACGAGTTGGTAGTATCGTAGTCTGGGTGCGCGAACGCGGCGTCGGCGAGGGGGAAGGGGTAGGGAGGGTAAGCGGGGGGTTGTTTCTTTTGTGGCTATGAGCGAGACCTTGTCAGTGTTGGATACTATTAATATACATGAGTGCACCAGTGTTTTCGGTGGGGTGAGATTCTCCAGTGGTTTGTACCAGTAGACTGTTGTAGACATTACCTGCTGGTGTTGTCCAGTAGACTATTGTACACATTACCTGCTGGTATTGTATACAATAGACTATTGTATACGGTGGTAGTGTGTTTCAACTGCGGCGGTAGGGTTTAATGAATAGGAAAATCGCGTACATCATGGGTGGTAGGCAAGTAGGCTATTCTGATTCGCTTCATTTTCTAGTGCAGGTTCCGCAAAATCCTGTGCTTTCGCACAGAGGTGGGTGCGATCGTTTCTTGGCCCGCGTTTTCTCGGTGATGGAGAGAGTACCCAAAGGTGAACACAGTACTTTCGGAAAGCTCTCGACCAGTTTTTTCCAAAGCATCCTGTCCGGCATTGGCAACATTCTCTCCCGCTGTCAGCTTTTTGTTTCGCATAGACGTGCGATCGTTTTCGGCGTTCGTTTTTCTCCATAACGAAGAGGGGTCCCAAAAGTTGAACAGCCTGTTTTCGGAAAGATCTCGACCAGACTTTTCCAAAGACACGCTGTTTGGCACTCGGCAACCTTCTCGATGTGGAGAAGTCGAGTGCGCTCACAAGCGATCCCACTCTGCGCGAAACCAAAGCGCTTTGTACGGTGAAGACATACTACGGCACGCAATAGCTTGCCAATATTATTATCGTAACTGGGAAAAAAAAAAAAACGCGCGCGTTTGACGGAAGTGCGCGCGCCTACATCCTCGCGCCTTGATGGTGATCTCTTTTTTGCCAGGTATAATGGTTAGTTTCTAGCTTTCGTGCAGGCGGGGAAGAGCGAGGGCGGCTGACGGTTACCATGGCCCTGCAGCACATGTCGAGAAGCTTGCACGAGCTATTAATAGTATAGAGGCAGGGGGGTGGGGCGGTGTCGGTCTTGAGTTTTCTGCTTGCTGTATCGCCCCAACTTTTTTTCATTTTTCTTTCGCTTTTATTTTTTTCCTCCTGTGCTTGACCTTTTTTTCGTTTTTTTTGTGCTTCTTCGTGTTCTTTTATTTTCGTCGCGTAGCAGGTACCTGTTATACTGCAGGATACCTGGGACCTGCTCTTAACATGTTTTTCTATTTTTTTTGGTTCGTTTTATTTCTTGGTTTTTTGTTTTTCGTCTTGGTCTTTTTCATATTTATCTTGATTTTTTCGCATACTTAGTATATGTTTTTTTTTGTCTGATATTGGTCCCCAAGTGCTATCTACGCAGCTAACCCTGCGATTTACCAGCAACCCCAACGTCTCGGACGTGCACCCCACGCGAATTTTGTTTGGTCTATGACTGCGTACGAACGTCTTTTTTTCCCCGTGAATTTTTTTAATTTTTATATATATTCAATGATGGGTGTCTGTGATGTTTTTGTTCTCCACAGTAAAGGCGGCGGGATGGGATGATGCCGTTTGCTTGGTAGCTGTTTTCGTTCGCGTTTTTTTTTTTTTCCGACAGGGACACAACACTTGATTTTGTCGTCACGGGCTACATACACAGTTATTAATAGTATATTAAAATTTGGGAGAATGAGCCACTGGTAATGTGAGAACACAAACATCTGTCGAAATAGTCTATGTATGCACAAACAAATACTTGCAGCATTGAGCGCCATGCGACAATACAACGATACGCCCACAAAAGTTCACCGTGCATGCTTCATGTATGCATGTATCTATCTAATTATGTGTGTATCCATACATGCCATTGACTCTTGATTACGTATACGACAACACAAAAAATCAGGGCGAAGGCGTGCCGATCGATGCTGTGTCACGAGAGGCAACAGGAGCACTTCGAAGGAAAGTTAAGACTGCGCCCAGGGTGGTGGCTCCCCGAACTTTGAAGGATGTGCTGTCATGATGAATCCACTGCGCCCCGCGTTGTCGGCCCTGCTGCATGCTCTGAGGGACGACACCCGTGCGCATGATGCGCTTAAGGTAGCTGGTTCCCAGTCCGAGGGACTCACTGAAAATGACGGCGGCCACTTGCTTTGCCCGGCGTGCCTGCCAGGCAGCGCGTCAGGAAACGCAAGCCTCTGTCCCTCTTCCCCCCCCCCCCACCGAGCTCTTCGGCACCGATTGGGACCCCCCCTCCGCACGAGGGGAATCATCATGGCGTAGTGTTTGTGGTGAGGAAAACCCACGAGGCAGTTACACAGTACCCCCATTGCTGTCTCTGGAAGTGGCCACACCGGAAAATAAATTAACTCGTTGAAGCTGTCATCCTTGTGCAAGAACGGCTCTCAAGCGGTTCTTAGTACGATGCAGCTCACTCTTCGTGCGACTCGCCGAATAGCCGACGTTTCGCTTCGCGCTTGGTGCGAGCAATGTCTGGCTGGTCGGTGAAAAACCGACGTGGTCCGTCCCGGCACCATAGGGATGCGAGGGTATACGGTCATACGACTACTGCCACGCACGATAATGAGTGCCTATGGTCATACGACTACAGTCATGCATGAGATCGAGTACGTCTCTCCTGACACCCCCCCCCCCCCCTGTCTGGGTCCGTCTCAAAAATGCGTGCGTCGCGGGTGCGTCGGATTTTTTTTTAACGTACACTCCCGCTCTACCCCATTTAGGACTGCACTCCCTTTTGGGGGACAGTTGGGGACAAATCACATGGAATTAGAGGTAAGCATTGTTTACTGCGCAGTGCAGTGCTAAAAGGTTTGACCCCTCAAGAAATGTCAGGGACAATATCTCGTGGAGTTAGAGTTGGGTTAACTCCGCAGTCGGTAAACAGAGTTGAAATCCCGTACCAGGTACGAGTATACACTATAAAATAAAACTATCCCATGTTCGTAGGTGTACAACGAAAAACCGTTGTTGCCGAAAACGGTATCGGACTCAGAGAAGATTTTGGGTAGCTTCTCTTCAGGTGAGGAGGGCCATCGGTGATTACTACCAGGTATTTCCACACTTCGGAGACAAATCATCTCGATTCCCACTTCATCATGACCTGGATATATCAAGGCAGATGTATTCCCGATCTCGTACGATCTACCGTGGCCCATGCCGCCTGGTGGGACCCGTAACATTCTACATGATTCACAGCACGGTAGCACATGTTTCCTCTGGATTGGACCTGTGCTGTGCAGCCCCTGCACATCAAATTCTCGCAAACGGCAGCCGAGGAACTGCAGGAGAGATCTGCAGCAGAGAGGCGTTCTACGATAGAGGAGGTTCACCCTAAAAAAAATTCTGAGGCTCCTCACTTGACCTTAAGGAGCTCCACACCTCACCCGAAAACTCACTTCAGCGAAAATCAAACTGCATCCCGATGAATAATCCCATGTTCCAAGTATGCAAAAACGTCATTTTTCGAAACAAGATTGGTCATTCCGACGATTTTGGGTTAAGGAGCCCCGTCATTCAGAAAACATTTTAGCGGAAAAGTGCTACTACACCTCTAGATCGTAAAACACGTCTAGGCCATGATCTATCATATCTGTTCCGAGGTGTAAATCTGTTTGGGCTCAAACGCGCAACCTTTGCCGTGTCACGGCTCGTCATACCACTACAGTGCGGTAGGGGAGAGAGTCATGCCCCGATAGTGAAGAAAGACCTGCTTCTACAGTGCGGTGGGGGAGCGGGGAGGGGGGGGTGCCCATGTTTAATGATGGCCGTATAGTCGTATCACCATAGACTCTCCCATCCCTACAACGCTGGAACGGACGGAGCACGTCGGGTTTTAGCACCGACGACCAGGCAGCAGACATTTGCTTGCACCAAGCAAGTGAAGTGCCGTGAGTGTGATGTGGGATGTTCGGCGAGTCACATACATGAAAGGTGAGCTGCATCCTACCACATGAACCGCTTGTGAGGCGACCTTAGAGATTCGTGCTTGTGGCCTCCTCCAGAGCTTTCATGGGGCCGGAATTTCCTCGATCTTGTGCCCCCTCGCCCCTGGTGTAAGCAAGCAGCCATGGGAGCGGGAGAGCTCTATCCTCTGTTGCCTCCCCTTGGTGCGGCCGTCTGGCGAGTGCAGTGCAGTGCACGGCCGGCAGAAAACCATACATCGGCCTGATTGCCTGCAGGGACGACTTCGGCGTCATCAAAGTCCCGGTTCGGTTGGTGTGCTCTCCCAATGCGTGGTTGGAAGTTGCCTATCCAGCACGTGGACGCTCAGACGCGCGAGAGCACCGCCCAGCTGCGGCCGCGCGTATCCTTCCAGTTTACGAGGCCTCGGGCGGTGGCGCCATCTCCAGGCTATTCTACAGTAGTCCCCGTCCGTAGCAAAGCCCCCCCGCCTGTGCCGGTCCACGTAGACCGTGACCCCCACCTCCCTTCAATGCGAGGCGACTGAAAATAGAGGGGGATGGAGCACCTAAACTCTGCCCAAGGGGAATGATCGTATGACATATTGTGTACCAGGTACATTGTCAGGCACCCACGAGGCAGTTACATAGTATCCCCTTTGCTGTCTCTGGGAGTGGCCACACCAGAAAACAAATCAAACCGTTCGAAGGCCGTCATTCATGTGCAAGTCCGCCTCCCGAGCGGTTCTTGGCAGGATGCAGCTCACCCTTCATGCCACTCGCCGAACAAACACCTCACGTTTCGCTTCGCGCTTGGTGCAAGCAATGTCTGCCTGGTCGGTGGAAACCCGACGTGCTCCGTCCCGACATTGTAGGGATGCGAGGGTTTCTACGGTCATACGACCACAGCCATGCAATATGAGTACCCCCCCCCCCCCCCCCCCCCCCCACCCCCCCCCCTTAACCCACACACCCTCATCACCCCCTTCCCCCCCCCCCCTCCCAGGAGCTGCCTTCCTTGGCGAAACAATGCCCTCGACTAAACAATCGTAAAATTTCCTTGGGATGTGTCACGCGTCTTAGCAAGACGTCTGAGAAAGACGTTCAAAGGTGCCAATTAAGCAGCATAGGTACTACGGGGGTCCATAGTTAATAGGACCAAATATTGTTAGTAAAAATAGGTAAATATATAGGTTTTTGTGTGTACCATAGGTCCTATTAACTATGGACCCCCGTAATAGGTGATGACGCCACAGATGCAACAACATTAGTTTTTTACTAGGCTTGCCATCCGACAATGTTCAGCATGACGAGCTTCACACCGTTGATCGATCGAAAAATTCCTGAAAGAAGATGTCCCTGGATACAAAGGAAACCTATGCACGAGGTCTATCTATCTTCTACGTCTACTTCCTTTTATGCTTTATCTACGATACTATATGTGTTTGTCTTTACTCCCTCCTGCATCGTCTTCTGGCACAACGACAGCGCAGAAGACAGGTGGGACATTTTTAGTTTTGAAAGAAGCGTAATAACGGCGGTAGACGTAAAAGTCAGCTGAAATGATAACTACTGTATGAGTTTTTATTTTCAAGATAGATTTAGGTACGTATGTAAGGGTATACGACAGCATGGCGGGGAGAGAGAGGTATTCTAAAACCAACTGAAAATATATGTCCCAACAACTGCTGTTTTCTTTTTTCGCCCCTCCGTTTTTTTTTCGTTTTTGTTTTTGGCGGTTACCTCGGCTGGCGATCGAGTTAGATCATTTTTGTGCGGGGAGAACCTTCACTCCGCACAAGGGGGATGGTCGTATATCGTAGTGTGTATATTGTGAGTCACCCACGAGGCAGTTACATAGTAACCCCATTGCTGTCTCTGGAAGTGGACACACCAGAAATTAAATCAATTCATTGATGTCATCCATATGCAAGAAAATCCGCCTCTAAAGCGGTTATTAGTATAGGATGCAGCTCACCCTTCATGCGACTCGCCCAACACCTCACGTTTCGCTTTGCGCTTGGTGCAAGCAATGTCTGCCTGGTCGGTTGAAAACCCGACGTGCTCCGTCCCGGCATTGTAGGGATGCGAGGGTCTATGGTCATCCGACTACGGCCATGCATGAGATCGAGTACATCTCTCCTATCGAGTACCCCCCCCCCCCCCCCCCGGTGATCACAACGCTCGGGTTGGTTTTCCATTCTGACCATATGCCATGGGCGTAGGTAGGTGTGGTGTGTTGTTTTCTCTTTTTCAGATATGCCCTCGGTTTACGTACGTATTCCCCTTTCGTTGATTGATTTCCTTTTTCTTTTTAATCCTCCGGCAGATTGGTAAGAATAAAGCTGTTGATACCTGGTAGATCGGTACGATTTTAAGCTGTGGGTACCACAGGTATAAAGGTCAGGCCCCCTTCCCCTAGGAGTTTGTAGTGTACGTACATACTATCGCCTCACTGCGTACACATACTATGCCGTCTGGCAAAATGCTGTCCATTGTGAAGTGAGGACCGAGGCTTCACTCATATCACACTACTATTACGGGGGACCATAGTAAATAGGACCAAATATTGTGAGTAAAAAAAGTAAATATATAGTTTTTTTTAATGTATATCATACCTGGTATAGGTCCTATTAACTATGGACCCCCGTGACATGCAGCGCTTACTATTTTTCCAAGGCTGCAGCCGCGGTACACAAATAAGAGGATATTTTCGGACTTAAGGATGAAAGATTACTTCAGGATGAAACGTAAAAATATAGAAATCGATGAAAAGATACCAAGGAAACATTTTTTGGTCTTCTTTTTTCTAGGATGGGTAGAAGTCACCACAAAGCACCACCTTGCGAATTTTTGGTGTCATACGATCTCGCATCACCTCTCACCACCGCAAAAACGAAAAATCGAATTCTTACCCGCACCGAGAACGGCGGAAATAGGTGAAAACCCGTTTGCGACAGTGAGCGGCGACGCTGGGTCCTAGGACCCCAAAAAATCGTGAGGTGGTGCCTTGTGGTGATATCTACCCACCCCAGAAACGAAAAAAAAAAAAAGTTGGCTTTCTTGGTATTTTTTCACAAATTTCCATTTTTTTCGCATTCCATCCTGAAGTAATCTTTCATCCTGAAGTCCGAAAATATCCTGTTAAATACGTAAGAAGAAAAGATTTTTAGGTGACAAGATTTTTTTTAACCCAGATCCCCAAGGAGGATCTGAAATAAAATAAAATGTATGAAAAACAATCATCCACCACGTACAGTAGCATATATATCTAAAGGTGGAAAAAATGCACGTATACTTATACGCTCATATTTACGCAAGTTCAACGTCAGACCCACGCAAGCAAGGCCACACCCAACGCCTACTTACCATTCTCGCCTTTCCGTGGAGACCAGGGCATTATTGTAGTTGGGGCTCGAGAGTCTGTTGCGCAGCCCCCCCGCAACACGCGCCGATCTCCCACGAGAGGGCCCCCGGAGGGCCCCCGGAGGCCCCCCAGAGGACCGCCAGAGCCCTCCCGGAGGGCCGCCGGAGCCCCCCCTCGTTTTTTTTTCCCAATGTACGTGTGAATTTACGCCCGAAAATCGCTCTTCAATAGCAGTGTATTTGATACGTTTTTGTTTCTTGATAACGGCTTCCCGAGCCTCGAAGCACAGCGTCAGTCAGGATCTGTGTAACGTTTATAGCGTTTCGATCTCCCGAAAACACATTGCGAATGATTTCGCTAAAATCTACGAAGAAGTATGAGTACAGATAAATAAGGTGTCCAAACAGGGGACGTACAACGCACGCGGAACGATCATTGAAATAATGGAGAACAACAACAGCACACCTACCTATCATTTTCAATCATGTTGAAAAAAGTGCCCAAAAACTAAACTCCGCCTTCGGCGAACGGAAAACAGGGCCCCAAATATATTTTTTTTCACCCTGGGCCGAAAGTTACGTCGCAACAAATGACGCCCGGCTGCGGCAGCAGAAGGTTACGTCGCCAAAAGCTCGTGTTGCGGCGAGCCGCACATCGCCGCCGGCGAGTGCTGCGGGAAACAGCCAGTTGAACCAAAATGTTGCGCCAGCGCAACAACAGCGCAACACAGCTATTATTCAATGCTCTGCGTGTGTGTGTGTACACCCGAGGTATACCGACCCGCCTCGGTGCGTATGTATGTACTCCACACCCCACATACATACCGCAAGGGCCACACAGCAGCAACAACAAGAGAGTATACCTGCCTACAGCAGTAGGGCACATTCTTTGTCAGTGAGCGATCGACGTTGAAGCTCTCTCGGCGTGATGCTATAAACATTGTCCGATGTCCAAACACGTACCAGAAACCTTCACTGCAGCAAGAATAATGACTCGACTGCCGTACGTGTAGTACAACACTTCGGATACCACACCCCCTAGGACGCTTTTTTTTTTCGAAGCTGGGAATCTCGACTCGACTGAATACGACAAGCGATGCGTCTGTGCAACCTTCTCGAAGAAATCTATCTTTCCAAAGTAAGGGCCGGTCCTATTATTACGGGGGTCCATAGTTAACGGGACCAAATTTTGTTAGTAAAAATAGGTAAATATATAGGATTTTATGTATACCATAGGTCCTATTAACTATGTACCCCCGTAATAATAATAGACACGAGGGAAAAAAAACGAAATAAAAAAACGAATGAAAAAACGAAGAAGAGCAGAACTAACGAGTACGTGAGTTTTATTGGTCAAATAAAAAAAAAATAGAAGTACGTAGAGATCCCGACACCTCTGTTTTCACATTTCATTTTTTTGTTTTTTTTAAGTCCTAGATTTCGTTTGTTTCAAGTCCCAGAGGACTTTAAAAAAAACGACAGACGAAATGGGTGCCAAATTTTCAAGTCCCAGAAGACTTGAAAAAAAACGAAATGGGTGCCAAATAAACGAAATATGCCACCATTATCGTTGTGTGTTCCCCGCTTATAAGGCATGTTTTGGAGGAGTCCAGGTCTGAAATTCGTCCGAGGGGGTGTGCTATCTTATCACCCAGTGTGATACGGTACTACTACAGTTGTACTATTACGGGGGACCATAGTAAATAGGACCAAATACTGTTAGTAAAAATAGGTATATATAAAGGTTTTTATGCACACCATAGACAGGTCCTACGAGTATTAACTATGGACCCCCGTAAAAGTGCCCCCAAAAACATCATGTTTCACTGAGTGATACTTGGTACCTGGTATGATATTGAGGCGGAGAGAGAGGTGACGCCCCTGGCTGCCTCCTGCAAAGAAAGAGTCAAGTTTTTTTTTTTCTCATCCTCCGGCGGATTGGGTTGGTATAAAGATAAAGCTATTAGTATTAATAGACCCTTTCATTAATAGTGCTGCGCTGCACATATGTGTGTGTGTGTTCTTCACATCAAACCCTTCTTCCACTCGTCGACATCCAGCAAACCCAGTGTCCGTGCTGATTCTTCACCCTAGAAAGATACGAGTTCCGTGGTCACAGACTACGACACAGAGATAACGCACCGTAATGCATTAATAGCCTAAGCAATACCATGCCTTCGCACTAGGTGCGGCCGACACAACATACATACATACGCCAGCAACCAAAATACACCATAAAGAAAGAGAAGCAACTAAGAAACCAAACCGAAAAAGAAAATGAGAAGAATCCCAAATGAATAAATAAAATGGGAAGCCAAAGCTCACACACATACTTACTCCGAGCATGAGCCAAAAGGGACGTGAAAGGGGGAAGAAACGAGAAGGAAAAAGGGAACTACAATATGCATCCCGGTGAACACTTAACTAAGTAAAAAGAGAAATAATGAGTGGGCCAAAATACGCTCGTCACCCACCCACTTTGTGTAGTACCAGGTACTTCTTTCATAAGGATTAAGAAGGGGGAAGTATAGGAAAAAAATCAAAGCACCAAGCCAATACATACCGAACGGCCGCAGCAGTTGGCGGTACGAGTAGCAAAGAACAGTCCAACCTATTTGTCGGCCTGGTACCTTGCTACCCTATCTGCGGTCTCTCTGCTACTCTCTTCTACCGCGGTTTCCCTTCTACTCCTCCTGTTCCCCCCCCTGCCCCCATACACTTGTACGGTGTTCCTTCTACCCCTCCTGCTGTTACCCCTCCCCCCATTCCCTCTAACACTACCCGCAGCGGATGCACGGCGCTGTCTACTCAGCTTTGCCTCAGCCTCGTGCCACCTGCCCATGAACTGTTCAGCTGCTTCGAGGATTCCCCGGTACCACTTTCCCGTCTGTTTTGCTGCAGTGGGCCATAGTGCGGTCCCAACTCCAAAGACTAAGGGGGAGTCTTCCGTTGATCCCTCGGTGGCTTTGAACACTCTAAGGTCCTCAGCAATGGCCCTAGGCCAAGTCTTGGGCTGCCCGCCTGGTTTCGGGCTCCCCCCAACAGCGATCGTCCCGAACATCAACCGACTGGGCAATCGCCCCTCGTGTTGCCGCACCAGAGCCCCCGCAAAGAAGAGTCGCCGTTTACGGATGGTCGTTTCGATACTTTCGCATCGTGTTATCCTGAGTGCCTTCGCATACGAGAGGGTGGTGTGGTCGGTGCGTAGTCGGCGCTGGAAGCCAATGACTCGCAGAAGGACTTCGTGGTGGGCTGATCGAAGCTTGGCGAAGTGGTCCGCATTGAGGGTCCACGTCACGCAACCGTACAGCGAGATCTCGATCACCTCGGCCTTCAGCATCCGGACTTTCAGACTAAGCGGTGCGTTCGTCCTATCGTGCAGTTCCGGACCATACCGTTTGAGGCATGCCCGCATCAGACGGATTCGTCGCTCGATTTCGAAGGAGAGGTCAGCGTTCTCGTGGATAATGCCTCCTCCTAGGTATAAAAACTGGGTCGTCTGTTTATACTTTTGGCCTGCAGCTTCGATCGCGAGCGGTGAGGTGGTATACGTCTGATCCGGTGTTCGTAGGAGCATCGTCTCTGTCTTCTTCTCGGATACCGTGAGACCTACTGCTTCGAAGACAGTCACGATGGCTGTCATCATTCTTGCAAGGCCTTCCGCCGACTTCGAGACTATTATTCCCGCGTCGTCTGCATACAACATGCCCCACACAGCCCTTTGCACGCATGCCAACGGTTCCTCTTTTCCGACAACCCTGTCCTCTTCGAGATGAACCAAATCCCTTACGATGCATTCGTCTTTGCTGAGGCGTACCAGCACGATGTGTATCGCAGCGGCGAAGAACACGTTGAACAGTAACGGCGATAGTACGCAGCCTGGCCGCAGCCCCTGGGTTACATTGAACCAGTCCGAGTGTTCACCGTCATCCGCACGCACGCGAGCCCGCATGCCTTCGTGAAAATTGCGAATGATTGTGAGCATCTTGGTTGGTACACCAAGGCGTGTGAGTACCTCCCACAACAGTTCTCGGTCGACAGAGTCGTACGCTTTCTGCAGGTCGATGAAGCATCATGTACAGGGGGATTTTCTTCTGCCGTCCGAGCTCCTGCAGCCGGCGCACGACAAACAGCATATCGACTGTTGACCGTGCGGGGCGGAAGCCGCACTGTTCTTCAGGGAGTATATGCTCGGTCTCGCAGTAGTAGCTGCTTAGACGGGACGCAACGATTTTCAGCAACACCTTGCCTGCGTGAGCAACAAGCGAAATCCCTCTGTAGTTGTTGCAATCAGTTATATCCTTCTTTTTGTGAAGGGTTTTTATGATCGCATCTTTCTATTGCTGGGCGACTTCTCCCGTTACCCAAACGTTAACAAGGATACTGTGAAAATACTGCACGAAAGCGGGGAGGTCAAGTTTCAGTACTTCGACCGGGAGACCATCTGGTCCAACGGCTTTCCAGTTTGACATACCCTTCACTGCTTCCATCATCTCGTCAATGGATGGTTCATTTCCAAGGGATAGTTTCAGCGGTCGTGGTGGCACTAGGTCGATGATCGTGGGGTCAAGTTTCAGCGATTTCGTGTTCAATAGTTTGTGGTAGTGCCCCGCCCATCTTTCACGAATTCGCGCTTGATCCCGCAACAGCGTGCCATCCTCGTCCATGATAAACTGTTCACTCCTCGCTTTCGTACCTTGCAACCCTACCGTACTCTTCAGGTGCTTGTAGAACCCTCGTTGATCGGAACTCGCGAGGAATTTCTCGGTTTCAGCGAGGTACTCTTCAAAATACGCATTGACTCCTGCTGCGATCACTTCCTGCAGATTCGCACAGGCGGATCTCAACGTCTTCCACGCTGTACTATCTCGGGGGTAGACACGCAACAGCTGTCTCGCATCCTCCCTCGCTGTCCATGCTACTTCGAAAGCGGCCAACGTTTCGGGGGTCTCACACCAACCGTTTCGGTGGTGGCGACGTGATGGAGGTGGCACCTCTTTCTCAACAGCATTCATGACAGTTGTGGTGAAAAACTCAACCATGCCAGACGTGTTACGAGGCTGGGCAGGTTGGTTAAGAGCGGAAACGACCCTCTCGACTATTCGGTGTCGACGCTCTCCATCATATACATGACAATGTGTATGTACCTTAATTTGGTTCTTTTTCCAAGTGTATACTTCCATAATGGGACTGCAGTCCTAAAATAGGGGTAAAAAAAAAACCCAACCAGACTTCCCAAGTTTAGAATATGTATGTGCCGTGTCTCGATCAAAGCCGTAGCTCCCGTTGCAACCTCAGAACCGGCTGCCGCTGCTGCTGCTGCTGCTGCTGTTGCTGCCCCCACGGGCACGTGGGCATGCATGTTGACCCGACATTGCCCCCGAGAGGGGTAGGTGCGGTGGAGATAGCCACCCTGGAGAGCAAACTCCTCCGGGTAGTGGACCAAGTGTGGGACTCGCGCCAGCTCACCTCCTAAATATAGGTTAGTTGCGTTTTTTGTCGATACATATGGTAAAAAAGCTCGCGCCGACGCTCGACCCGGTTAGCGCCGAGGCTCCAATGCTACCGAGGATGGATATATATATGTAGTAACGAAGAACGGCAGAAGACGTTGTTGTTGTTGTTGTTGTTGTGCCGTTGATCGAGTTAGTGTAATCGAAACCTGATCAGAACAAATATATATTACCTTGGAACCGGTAATAATACACAACAACACCAGTTTCAAGCGTGACGAAAAAAAAACAAAGAAGAACACAAAAAAAACCGCGTTGGCTTTTGATAGATTGGAAAACCCATCAAGTTAATTATGACGGTGGTTATTGCTCCCTGGGTCACCCCCCATGGTTGGTACAGCGAGCAGTCACTATCCACCAAAACAGTGGGCACGCCGCGCTCCGCGCACCCCGCACCTAGGTGGGGGTTGATCCGATAGACTCCCCCCCCCCACCCGCCCACTTCCTCCCAACCGAGACTCGCTTGTTTACACCTTGCTACCTATTCAACTATGTTAAATCTCAAATCAAACCAATCAATCAGAGAGAAAAGATGCTTGGAACAACAAAAAGATAGATCTATCTATATAGCTATGTATACGGCAGGAAGCAGAGAAGAAGGATAACTCTCCGAGTAACTAACCAACCAACTGTCCCGCCAAATAACGAACGCGCCGCAATCAAATAATCAAACTTGGGGCTGCGGGGAGCAGCAAAAAAAAACAGCGAACAGCAGAGACAGAGAGGCGAACAAAGACGAAAGCACGCTATTGTTCCCTCGTGGAGGCTCGACCGGTGCATACATTCCCGCGCTAATTCCAAGCACTTTGTCCCCCCCAAAAAAACTGGGCGAAGCAGCAGTAGCAGAAGAAAGGAGGTTCTGTAACATGATAAGAGTGCTCTAAAGACTCGTTTATCATTCTGTAATGAATGGCATACATATCTGATCTGCATATACACCAAACATCAAACGTCGCGCACGTTACCAACCCATCTCTCGTCTCTCTCTTGCAGTCCACTTTCTCCACCCAGCAAGCAAGCCAGCCAGCCAGTCAGCCAGCAAGCAAGCAACAAGCGGAGCTAAACAACTCACCCCCCCCCCCCCGGCGCCACCACTTCCCCTACCTATGGAGCTCTTCCTATGTAATTTACTACTCTCACACCCACCTATCCCTTCCGTCCCCCACCCTCATTCCCCCCTCTTTCACTTTTCATGTATCCTTCTCACCTGGGACAACAAAAGGCTAAAAGGCTGCGAGTATAGTTGAGCCGTCACACAAAAAAAAAAAATCACAAAAAATAACACGGGAGATCGATCGATCCATCCATCCATCCATCCATCTCACGGCGTGGAAGAAGCTCTCGCGTTATCTTAAGGGCGTACCTTGACTCCTTTTAGAACTTGCAAACAAACAAACAAAAAAACGCACGAATTTCAAAGAAGTTTTGTCCCCAAGCAAGAGGGTGCATCAGTTCTTCTAAAATACAAGGGTTATGGAAATGAGGGGGGGGGAGAGGGGGGGGGGGGGGGGGGGGGGGGGGGGGGGGGGGGTAAAAATAAAGCCAAATCAATAGTCAAGGTTTTGGCGCCGCCAACTGCATTATATATACTGCGGCACGCCCAAACCTTAACTCCCCGAAAGAAACGCTAACACACAAAAAAAAAACTGCATGAAACATGTTTTATCCCCGCCCTCCCCCCCCCCTGTCCTCCCCAGGTGCGCGCGCCCTCAGATATGTCAACTCTCGAAACATATTTTTTCCGGAAGAAGGAAAGCCAGGGGACGTTTGGTCCGCGCCCCCCCCCCCCCCCCCCCCCCCCCCCCCTACGGTCTACAAGGTACATTGTTCCCCCAAACGTTTTCGCCACGTCAGTACCACGAGGTACTGCTAACTCACTACTACTTTGTGTGAGTGCCATACGCGAAACATACACACGAGACAGCACCAGAAAAACAAAACAGCGGTAGTTTCGAAATGGGAGCATCTCACGGTCGGGTTTTCCGTCCCCCCCGTTCGCTTAAAGAACTGAGAACAACCGCACACCCACCCAGCGAAACAAACCAATGAAAAATAAATCGAGCTAGAGCATACCAAAAAGGTTCCAATCTCTTGAGAGTGTTCGCCGTTTGTCAAGTGCCCCCCCCCCCCCCCCCCCCCCCCCCCCCCCCCCCCCCCCCCCCCCCCCCCCCCCCCCCCCCCCCCCCCCCCCCCCTTCCCCTCCATCCCCTGCCCCACACGCCTCTTCCCGTGGGTTTTCCACGAGAAAAAAGCGTGCGCGCCCCGCGCCCCGCGCGTGGCGCGCGCGGGGGTGGAGGGGGGGCTGAGCATGTTGGGGATAAAGAGAAAACTTTTATAGTAATATTTAAAAGGTGTATTCACAAGAAAGTTCAGCCAGGCGTACGTATTCAGTTCCAGCCCCTACAACAGAAGAAACCGCTAACATCTACATTGCAACTACATTATTTGCAATGAAAATCTCTCGTCTCGTGTCATGAAGCCGCCAGCAAAACACCAGACTTGTTACTCTCGAGGATCGGCAGGACCTCCTCCTCCCGGAACCCGTCGGTCCTCTCCTCGAAGGAGTTACGGGCGGACCGCTCGTCCCCCCCGCCGTAGTCGCCATCCGACACGGAGGCCTCGTTGCTCTCCTCGGTCGACCCCCCCCCGTCCTTCCCCGAGCTCCCCCAGCTCCTCGCGTCCTCATCGTACGCCCCTTCTTCCGAGTTACCCCCCTCCGATAAGCTACCTTCGCCGCAGTTGCTGCTGCCTCTCTCCGCCCTCTCTCCGTCTCCATCCCCGCCCACCGATACGCCTTCTCCTTCACGCCTCTTTCCTCCGCACTTTGGGACCAGCGGCAGTGGCAGCGGCGGCGATGCGGTCGACGAAAGTTCAACCAACCCCGTCTGCTCGCGCGGGCGCTTCCTAGACTCGGCGCGTCTCTGAAACATAGATTCCCCCGGCTTGAGGGGGGAGGAGGTAGACAGTGGCCGCGGTGGTGGCGCGACGGCGTCTCGCGCGCCACCGCTACAGCTCTCCCCGCTGCTCCGACTACCACCACCACCACCACCACTACCACCGCTAGAACCACCACTACCACCACCCACTAACGCTACCACCACCGCCCCTGCTGCAAATCGCCGCCGGACGGTCTAATGTCGCGAGCTCGCCGCCGACGCGGCGCTGTTTCTTGGGCAACGGGGAATTTTTGCTCCTGTTGTGCGTTCCCCCCTCCCCGCTACCGCCACTGCTGCTGCTGCTGCTGCTGCTGCTGCTGCTGCCGCCGCCGCCGCTGGTGGCGCCCTCACAGCTACCGCTGCTGCTGCTGCTACGGCTGGACGCTGAAGCCAGGGCCGCGGCAAGGCTAGCTTCTCTCTGCATCCTCGCGGCGTGCTTGTGGCGGATGCGAGGGAACGCGTGAGAGCTAGCGGATGTCGGCCTTTGCTGCAGCTGCTGCTGCTGCTGCTGCTGCTGCTGAGGTTTATCCGTTTCCGGGGCACTGCTCTCAGCACACCTCTTCTTCTTATTATTCTTCTGTTGCTGCTGGGCGAGAGGAAGAGGCTTCTCCTGCAGATTCTTCTGGAGGAGTTGCGCCTGGTCGAGTTGGTGCTGTTTTGTGAGAGACTCGATGAAGCTCATCAGGAGGCCCCCGGCACCGTCGACGTCCATGCGTTGTTGAGCAGAGGAAGAGCGCGCTTGAGAGTCGTTGCTCGCCTCCGATGAGATGGTCTTGGAGGGCTCCTGTGAAAAAAAAAACGGTCGAGGGGGGACAGGTGACATACATACATGTTAGGGCCAAAAAAAGGTGCCCGACGAAATACGCCCGCTCTTAAGTCGCACGCAGCCCAAAATTGCGAATAAAAACGTAGACGCCGGGGAGGGAGGGGTCATCACGCCATCACCAGTAAGATCAGGTACCAACTCCATGAAGGAAAAAATAAAATTAATGATGATATCATACGACTACAAGCAGTATCGATAATACATCCAAAAAAAAAAATCGGATAAAACTTTCACACCCGGTGCAAAAGGTCGGAAAAAGTAAGAAAATACCGACGGTGAATATTAACATTTCACGAAATATATATATATATATATATCTACATATATCACGACTCAGGACTAGACCCTCAAAAGGGTATGCAAAAAACACACACACACACACACAAGTAAAGGCAAAACCAGGCGAAAAAAAAGTTTGGCATTTTCACCACCGCCCTCTCCCAGGCCATCAGAAAAAAACACGGTGAAGACAGAGAAAGGTCCATGGTCGGGAAGAAAAGCCCCCCCCCCCCCCCCCCCCCCCCCCCCCCCCCGCTATGCATGAAAATAAAACGCCTTACTGTATTCGCACCTCGCCGCTGCTCTCACTCCCTGAGGTCGATCCCAAGGACACCGTCCTTCTGCCGCCGGCATCCTCCCCCTTCCCTTCTCCGTCTTTGTGGCGCCGCTGCTCATCGGAGCCAGATCCGTGCCTCGACCCCCCAGCGCTGCTGCTGCTGCCACCGGAGCCTCCATCCGCGGTAGTGCTGCCTAAACTCGCGGAGCTGCTGCTCATCCTCGCGGCCCTGCTAAGCGTGGCGCAACCACCGCCATCGATACCGTCGCTGCGCGGAGGCAGCGGCAGCGACGAGGTGCTGCCAGCACGGCTGCTCCCACCGCCACCGCCACCATCGATGTTGTGGTCGTTGTCGTGGCTGCTGTTGCCGCGGTGGTGGTGGTGGTGGTGGTGGTGGTGGCGATGATGCCCTCGACGGCCGTTCTTCCCTCGTCCAGAGCCGCCTTTCTTCGAGTACATCTGCTGGAGCTCGCGGGGGGAGGCCATCGTGGAGGGCAGGGTGTCTCCCTCGGCGCTGCCTACAGCTGCGGCATCGGCCGAGGAGGCACCACCACCGCCGCCCTCGCCGTTGGCGCCCAGTGACATCTGAAGCTCCGAGCCGGAGATCGGAGAGTGGTGTCGTGGTTGCAGAAGCATCGACGCCGGCGGACTCGGCGTGACGCTACAGTTCTCACACTGCGCGGTAGGGGACGCTGACGAAGACCGCACTTCTGGGGTGGGCGAGGAGGCTGCCTGGCTGCTGCTAACTCCGCCGCCGCTGCTGCTAACGCCGCTGCCGCTGCTGCTAACGCCGGCGCTGCCGGCGCTGCCGCTGCTGCTCCCGGACCCCGATCGGCCCGCTCTCGGTTTGCTTGTCGCGATCGATGTCGACACCGACGATGGTGTCACAGCAGTTAGCCCTACCTGCGACGCAGCAAACTGCTGCTGCAGCAGCAGCTGCTGCTGAGGCCACGACGGCGGGGTCCCCCCACCGCCTCCCATGACCACCGCCCCCGCCCCCCCGCCCCCGCCTCCTCCAGTGAACCGCTGCTGCTGGTGCACCCACTGCTGCTGGAAAGGGTGCGCCAGCTGCAACTGAGGAAACCCCGCCACCTGTGGCGCGGGCGTCTGGTGGAACCCGTGAGGCGCCGTTGTACCGTACTCTAAGTATCCCCCCGCCCCCGCCCCGCTCCTCTGCTCGCCCGCTGGGTGTGTTTGGTACGGCCAGTACGGGTTGTGCATCCGCCCAGATGTTGTCTGCAAGTACGCCTGAGCGTGAATCCCTCCAGGCGCTGCACCTGCTGCTGCCGCCGCAGCAGCAGCAGCGCCACCCCCTCCCCCGCTCTGCTGCTCGCCGCCGGGGACAACCACCATAGCAGACTGCTGGGAGGCCGCCATGCCGAGGGTGGAGGGCACCGAGCACCCGCCGCTCCCGGCTCTAATGTCGGTCGCTGCCGCCGCCGCCGCGACTGACGATGCCGCTGACGCCACGATCGCACCGAGGCCACCCGCTGCCGCCGCTGCCGCCGCAGCTCCCGTCGTATTCGAGTGGAACGAATTAGGGGCCGCCCCCCCGCCCCCGGCCGACACAACCGAAAAGTGCTGCTGCTGCTGCTGCTGCTGCTGTTGCTGCTGCTGCTGAGACCTCGAGTAGGCCGCGGCCTGCTGCAGCTGGTGCGACTGCAGCACAGCTGCCGTGAGCTGGTGCTGTCCGTGGTGAGGCGAAGACCCGGTCGGGGACTGAACCGTGGGAGGAGAAGAATGCCCCCCAGAAACGGCAACCGCCGTGGGCATCGTGAAAGCGTGAAGACCCGGACCCGCCGGTCCCCCCCCCCCCGTGACGCCTTCGCCGAAAGCGCCGGAAGCAGCGCCGAAACCACCGGAGCCCTACCGCCAAAGACTCCACCGTGAGAGCTCGGCATGTGGTACCCTGTCGGTACTGCGTACCCATGTGGTAGTGGATTCCAAGCCGCCGCCGCCGCCGCCGCCGCCGCCGCCGCCGCCGCTGCTGCTGCTGCGCGACGCCTGCGTTCGGCGGGATCGAGCCCGGCCCCGAGGCCGCCCCCCCCTGCTGCGCGAACGACGACGAGGTGGAAGTGGACGAGGCCGCGCTGCTTCCGACGGAGGGGGTAGCGCTAATTTTCGTCCCTCTTGGGTCCAGGTTGGCTTGTCGGTTACTTAGCAGACGCGCCTGCGATGGGGGAGCGTGCGCGTATCGTGGGCGACAGATTGGCGGCGGCGGATCAGGATCCGGGGGGGGGGGGGGGGGGGGGGGGGGGGGGGGGGTAGGGGGTTAGCTGAGCGTCAAGGAATGGGTTGTTCGCATGGTCGAAAGGCGGTCAAAAGCTAACTTTTGCTCATGTACGCCATGCCATGCCATAAAAACCGCGAATGTCGTAACGTATAGCAGCCCCGCTCGCGAAGGAGCCGCGGGCACGGTTGGTTTGAAAGCTCTGCGTTCGTTCATTCGTTCGTTCTGTACGTGCTGACTGCTGTGCTCGGAAATGCCTTTGCCATATATTAAAAGTTATGCTTGTGAAATTTTCGTACTTTTCGAACTTATCTCTTCGTACGAGCACTTTTCGGCTAAACGCCTAGTAGTCGACACGGGGAGCGAGCCCCGCCGGACACATTGGTCGAGGTCCGGGCGCGATCCGTGCACTCTGGAGCGCGTGGAGGGGGCTCGAAGTTTTTCTTCCGGCGGGAGTGGATAAGACGATTTCCCTGGTTCTAATACGAGAGGCCTTATTTTGTACTGGTACGAACGTACCGGTGAAATGTCGTCATCCTTTTGCCCTTTCATGATTGATTGTCGTACGTACGTACCGGTATCATTTTGTTTGGGTCTGAACACAGAGTACAGCATAAGACAACACAATAAAGCAGCAGAGCAAAGAGTGTGCTTACTTACCCCCAGCGGCCTACAACGCTACCACCTTGCCGTCCAACAGCAGCAACAGCAGCAGCAGCAGCAGCGGGCAGCCCCGTGGGCGTGTGGCAGCAGATCCACATGCACGTTGGTCTCCGCTGTACTACTCCTGAGTCTGTCTGTTATTAATAATAGTTGGGTTTTATCTGTGAGCCTGAGATTTATCACCTCGCGAACAACACACCACATCTCGCTCTCTGTGACGTGTTGTTATGATGGTAAAACATCTTGATACTGCAACAGTTGTAAACAGCAGTGAGACTGCGGCAACAGACATCAAAGCCAGCAGTGCAGAAAGCGTGCTAACCCCCAGCTGACTACAGCATCAACAGGAGGCAGCACCATGCACGGTGGTAGACCCGCGCTGTACGGTGGACGGTTGCCCTACACCGGAGCCTTATCTATGCGGAGTAATCAAATGACGCCAATGCTCTGCTGCTGCTTGCTGTGCACGACAAAGTTGTCAGGGGACGGAATTTTCACCTTTTGACAGGCAGCAACTTCGCCTCGACATGCCTTGACCGGCAACAAACTAATAGGTTTTAGTGTGGAACACTCGGCCCTACATCCTTGACAGCGCACGTTTCGCCTTGCTTGACAAACATGCCTACTGACATATTTGGTGTATAATAACGGTACAAATTGATTTCTACTGCTGCTGAGCTCTTTTTCTGGTTTTACTGCTGCAGACGTATAATATAACAGATTGTGTGTTGAGTGTTTCTACGCAGGCCACGGAGTTTGGGCGCGCTTCCGTGTGGCGTGCGTTCATACCTCAACCTCTCACGCTATGAAATATTAATATGTAATAGTCGCTCCCAATAATTTTGGGGAGTAAAAACTTAACTATGTTCGAGAAAATACCGTAGGGACTTCGTGCACTCGCAGCATTTCGGGTTTTTACTGCAGATATTGCGAGTACTCGCAGTATTTCGAGGTTCTGTGCTACTGTACTGACTGTATTGCGGATACTACGGATACTTTCGGGCTCGCACTACACTAATACTGTAATTCGGGATTCGCTACTGCTGCCTCCCTATTGTGCTTCAAGTATCTCGGGGTTCTGTACTGCGGGTACTGCAAGTACTATTACGAATAAGAGTATATTGTCCGTTTGTCGTGTCCGTACTGAGAGTACTCGCAGTACCGAAATACTCTCAATATGTCCAGAGTTTCGGGAGTATGTACTGCGAGTACTTTCAGTATCTCGAGGTTCCGTACTGCGGATAATGCCTGTACTCCAAGTATTTCGTGTTTCGATACTATGGGTACATACATATTTGCCTGTGCTCTCGAGGTTCCGTACTGCTCATACTCTCAGTATACTCTCAGTATCTAGGCCTTCTCGAAACTCGCAATATTTGGGCCGCCAGTGCTCCAATACTCTCATTATTCGGACTACGAATTGTGTTCGAGCATCTATCTGTGAAACCTTTATTTCACCCTGAGCGCCAAGAACAGCAGTAGTAGTATTAATAGTACTACAGCAGAACGTGACGAGTAGTCTGTCCTAAAAAATACCTGGTATGTGGATGCAGTTTTATTATTATTTGCATGACTTTTTATTTCTTTTACCTGGTATTTTTTTTAATCATCACTTTTACTCCCCAATTGACTCTTACTAATAGGAGGTTTTACCCTCAGCGATCTTCTGGACAAGCCGTGGTCACAGGTGTCGTCCCTTCCCCCCGGTACGTGCCTTCATTTCATCGCGCAAAGGGTTCAGCATCCCCACTGCTCGTCGATTTTTATCGAATGTAGCTAACTTACGCTCTCGCGCTTTCCGTACGAGCATGCACTCGGTGAGACTCGAACCCACGAACTTGATCTTCATAGGCACGCGGACCACCATACGTACTGATTGTAGACCTGCTGTTGTGCAGGTTAAAAAAAAGAGGTATTTTTCGTACCAGAGGTGCGAGCATTATTTCTTGCGCCGTTCCCCTGGGCACCTCCCGGAGGTACTCGTACCCCGTACCAGTACGTGTGTGTTCTTCGGACATAACCGTTCTTTCTACCCAACTACATCAGCACGCCCAGTGTCGCGCCCTGATTGTTTACTCGTAGAGAGCTACTCGTACAGCAGCACAAATTATGTGGTGACAGACTGCTGCAAGAACAAAAATATACCTTGCACGTCCGTGCACAAAATGTCTTCTAAATACTATCGATATGATATTAATAGTACACCAAGTACACACATCACATCAGTAGAGTGTCACCCTTACACGCACCTGTCAAGAATTCGTACCTGGTACACTACATGATGCACCATAAAATACGACACTTGTAAAAACACTGCCGTGTTCAGCGCAACGCAACATCATCGTATATACTCCGGTATTGGTATAGCCCCCCCCCTCCCCGCTCTCCTTCCTCGCCCCCTGGCTTCGTATCGCAGAGGTGCGTTGCGTATATATTTATTAGACGTCCACTTGCATGACCAGGCAAGACAAGAAAACATCGTCAAACGAAACTGAAAAAAGTACGTACTTCATTCTATGAATATGTCCGTGCGTCTGGTGATGCGTTGAATAAAACAAGCATATCTGGCCCCGCAAGCCGCAAGCGCAAAGCGAAGGGAAGCACAGCGAAACACAACGAAACAACACAACCAACAAACAACCACCATGCATCCACATGCATGCAAAAACAAAGAAAAGCAAAGACGAAGAGTTGAAACAAGAACTGAACAACAAGTACGTGTTGCCTCTTGTTCCCATTCAAAACAACGTACGCACGTGTCCGCGTGCCCTCGCTCCGAAAGCAACGATGTCAGGAGACATGTCAAGCAAGGCAAAACAACTTGCGCCGTCAAGGGTGTAGGGCCGAGTGTTCGATACTAACACCTAGTAATGTGGTGTCAGTCACGCATGTCAAGGCAAAAGTTGCTGTCTGTCAAGCGGTGAAAATGCTGTCTCCTGACATCATGGTCCAAAAGCAATTCCAAAGAACAAGCAAGGTCACTTGTTGGTGCATCCAGCAGATATCAATCACGGGTGGCGGATATTCACGCGAACGTACTTCAGCGGAAGCACAGACGACCACTGCTGTGGTGGCCGTAAATGTAAGGATTACTTTTTCATCCATACTAGTATTCAATATATCCTTATATTTCCGGACATAGCGTTAAGTAAAACAAAAAAAATACTCGAGCCTTTTCGCCTCACGAGCACACGCAGGCGCGTACGCGCGGAGGGGGAGGGGGGAAGGGATAGTGCTCCTCATGGTCGTACTTGCTGGAGAGAGGGTTTCCCTACTGTCCACTTTTTCCAGGCACGGTGCCGCTAGGCATCGTCCGCGTGGCAGAAGAGAAGTTGTCCTGGGACTTGCTCCTGTATCGCATCGTGCGTACGCAAAGTACGTACTCGTTTGCTGAATGACCTGTACTCGAGCCGCTTTTGGTTGTTGCTGTTGAGTCATCATCATCATTCACTTTTTTGCTTTCCAACTCTACTTTTTTCTTTTAAACTCTACTCGCAGGACGTGTTTGCCCACAGCGGCCTCCTCGTCAAGGCGCGGCCACAGGTAGGGGTCGTCCCTCCCCCCCCCCCCCCGGTACGTGTATTCAAACTTACCACGTATCAAACAGAGAGACGGTACACACAGCTTTCCCACGCTGCTCGCCGATTTTGGGTCGAGCTTGCTGAACCAAACAAATCGAAACTGACTTTATATTTCTTGAGATGTTGAGTGTCGCACGTTGAGTACCTGGTATTAATATTAATAGTACTACTTGCAACATTACCCAAGACTGCAGCTCTGGTAATCAGGTTTGGGTTCCTGGGTTCCGTTTCTTCCCCGGCGTGACCCTCACCTCTATTCCCAGGATCCCCGTTCGCTTCTCCTTGTTGCGCTCCAGCCGCGACCTAAACCTCCCCTCCAGCTCCCCCAGCTCCTCTACTGCCTGCTTAGCAACCTCGTATGAGGGGGATGCGGAGTGGTAAACCCGCTTTCCCAAGCAGTTCGTTCCCGTGAACTTTTTGGTGATCCGCATCGGGTCACAGTCCAGCTTTTGCGCGAGGTATGCGCGCAGCGTGGTCCCGTCGGGCAGCTGCAGCACCCCGAGGCTGAAGTAGTGTATTATCCTCGCCGTCAGAGCCTCCTCCTCATTCTGTTGGGGGAGGTGTCCACGAGGAGTGTTGCAGCACGGCACGTGGGATGTCAGAGGCTTTTATGCAGTACAGGATGCGAGTGCTGCACAAAAAGGAACACAATACGATAAGAACGTACCGATTGAACAGCCGCCATTGCTATTATCCTTTTCGCGTGAGCAACGACAAGAAGACGCACTCCCGAGCTCCCGAGTCGAATGCGCAGAGACAGAAAGTAACCCCCACCCAAGCGCTTGCAGGCAGGAACATAGGGGGGGGCACATCTAACCCACTCATCATTTCTGCAGAGCAGGGCTAAAGTTCGGGGCAAAGCCTAATGTCTCCCTTGTGCATTGAGGCTCTCGCCCGCAGCGTTGTTTTTCAGTCCAACAACCTCAAGAACGATTTTTGCCCCTCTCTTTCGTACAAACAAGCCAAGCACAAACCGCCGAACTCCGCTCCGAAACGCAAAGGGGCAGCTTCCCCCCGAGCGCACGCTGGCACGCACCGTCCACTTCCCCTTCCGCGACATCGAGTGTGTCGCCATGCTTGCTGCTGTTCATCCGTCGCTCGCAAGAAAATGGTGCCCTCGTGCCCTCGCTTTGGCCTCTCTTTTGTTTGTGCGAATGACGAGTGGATCTGAGAGGGAAAAAAAACGACTGACGTTTTTGCTCCCAACACATCAGGCCATTGGTCGGTCTATTCGCCGGCGACAGGGGTGGTCCTATTTTTTTCACTAGGTTTTAGTATCAGGAAGGAAGGTTGAGGTTATTAGTTGCTTTCTTCGAACTTCAACATCAGCACTTCGAAGGGAAATAGGGGAATTGATTTGTCGGAGGGTCCACAAGTCCACAAGTCCCAAGCATGCAAAGCCCAAAGTCCAAAGTGACGTCAATTTGATGGTTCGTACGTACTACTGGTGACTTGTATGATGCCGAGCTTGGGCGCTCTCTGTGTGGGCTCGGGCTGCTGTGCTGCTTGCTGTGTGAGGCCTCACGACCAGCTGATCGCTACACAACAGAGCGACAGATAGCAGCAGACTACATATTGGTGTGTGCGTTTCAATAGAGTTCCGCGTACCTGGCGCACATGGCGTGTGGCGAAGGAATGAGCCGAGAAAACCGAGCTCAAATGACTCACACAGATACAGGTGTTAATACGCTACGAAGAGCATTCACTTCAAGGGGACACAGCCCCGTGAGACCTCTTCCTTGCAAATGATGTGACGCATATATACATAAAATCGAGTACTACGCACCAATACGAGTACAGCAGCAGCAGCAGCAGCTAGCAGCAACAAATACTGGCTGCAGGGTGCCGTCGGGTTGATAAATTGGCATTCGCAGCCGATTCGTCCGATTCATCATACGACAGAAAAGTTCAATCGACATTGGAATAATCTAGAATGGGAGGCAGAATGGAGAGGAAGTTTTATTTTTTACTTTTCATGGACCCCAGGCAGATATACATGAAGTGACTTGTATTCCTTAGTTTTTTTAAGGGTTTTTATAAAATTTTGAAGTACGTCAGCTAAAAAAAAAAAAAAAATGTGAAATACGTCAGCTAGTTCGACTGATTAAATAGTTGATACTCAACTTTGCAAGCTGTGTAATACGTCTCGTCTATACGTATTCCATTTTTACCGAATTTTACAAGTATTGTGATAAAACCGAACGCGCCTGTTCTAAAATAGGAGCATAAATGAAAGGGTTTTACCCAAAATGAGGTATATGTATCTGGCCACTTTAGGGCCAAATTCAGTTACCAGGTACATTTTTTCATGAGTTCCAGTATGCATACTAGGACTCAGTTACATACTAATAACAAGTACAATTCACACGCCAGGAGCCCTGTGTAAAGATGTGCCTTGTACAGAATAAGGACGCAGGGATGGCGAGGACGCGCTTCTTCTTGGTCAAGTTCTTGTTGCTTGTCTCAAGGGAGCTCAATGATAGAGTGTGAGATCAGAGCGCCACAGAGTACCAGACTAATCGGCGTCCCCGGTGGCTTGATAGGTGGTCCGCGTGCCTGTCAAGATCAATTTCGTGGGTTCAAGTCTCACCGAGTGCATGCTCATAGGGACTTTTTCTTGCATAAAAAATTGATAAGCGGAAAGCGCGAAAGCGTGAGTTGGCTACATTCGATGAAAATTGACGAGCAGTGGGAATGCTGAACCCTATGCGCGACAAAAAATAAAGCACGTACCGGGGGGGAGAAGGGACGACACCTGTGACCACGGCTTGTCCAGAAGATCGCCGAGGGTAAAACCTCCTACGAGTGGGCTGGAAAGTAAAAGTGATCCCCTGAACCATGTATCTTGATACAAAACATTTATGTACAATCTAGGACCAAAGCGGTACGACCTGCGGGGGTTGTAGGGCAACGATTGCTCGGGGCCACCGAGTGGTGGGGTTACCTTGTGGACGCCAACATGCAATGCATGCGCGATGCGTGGTGAATGCAGCCAGGCGAGGCGGGGCGCAGGCGCCGCGGCTCTGCGGCGCTAGGGGATGCACAGTTGTCGTCATGGAAGACGGGAAGCACTAGAAGTGGCAATTCAGGCAGACCCCGGACTGCGCGTTACGGCAGCGGGACTCGGAGGGAGACCTGACGACCGCGAGGATGGGCGCCGGGATGGGCTCCTCTATCCCTGGGACCAAAATACGTTGGGGATCGCAAGACCACTCGACGATGTTCCCCTTGAGGACCTCAACGCTTTGGCACTGTTATTAAAGTGCAGTCAAGGTTGGCTACTGCCCACGCCAAGCTTATCACCCACGTGCTTGGCCTCCTTAACCACGCCCTGGGAGAGCATCGCCCAAATAGACAGTCGGAGACGCCGACCTCACTCTTGAGGTCAATCAAGCTGTGGTACATCCTCCTGGCTCTACTGCACTCGCAGGATGGCCGAGTGAAGCGGCGCGAGAGATTCGCGTCTGTCGAACGCGGTGATCTCACCCTTCTACTCCCGTCGTTAATGAAGTATAATACCCGTCGAACATCGGCAAGACAGAGTGGTCAAGCTCGCCAAGTGACGGACGCTGATTTGTTCAAGAGGGCGTCATCGGCATGCCGCCATCCAGGGGGGGTGACTGTCGCAGCACGCAGCCTCCTCGCGGAACCCCGCGCGCCGGGGAGCGAGGAAACGTGGGAGCGACTGAAAGAAAAGTTCCCGGAGGAGGATCACACCGCCGTCTCCGAAGCAGCAGCGGCAGCGGTGGCAGCAAGTTCTACCGACCCGGAGGAAGGGAGTGGTCCCAAGTGATGCCCGGAGGAAGAAGTCGACCCACAGGTGACCTTCGAGGTCATCAACTCTGGCAACGCGCTATCAGGCGCAGGAAGCGATGGCTTGCGCTTTTCGCACCTGCAGTCAAATATCAGGACTGGCATTTGGCGCGAAAAAATCGGGGCTGGCATTGAAGCCTTCTGGAGAAGAATTATCGACGATCCAAACGCCTTTCGGCCGGAATTCTGTCAGCTCTTCCTGCGATCCAACCTCACTGCTTTGAGTGAAAAATGCCGCCCCGCCTGCGTAGGGATGACATGGAGACGCCTTCGTACAGCCGGGACCATGCGGCAGTCGCGACCACGACTGGAGGAGACCAACCGCAAGGCGAGCAGTTTGGAGTCGGAGTACGAGGGGGGGTGGAGCAGGTAGCGCTCGCGACCGGGTATACCACGTGGCAAAAAACTGGCTGATTCTCACAGACAGCTCGAACGCCTTCAACACGGTGAAACGGATGGCTGTGCTTGCAGAGGTAGCCACCTGCGCGCCTGCGCTTACACCGTTCGTGACAAAGTATTACGGGGAGAGAACTGCTCCCATGTTCTTCCAGATGGAATCGGGAGAAAGGCGCAAGATTGAATGCTCCAGTGGGGTACGGCAAGGGGATGCCATGGGGCCGGCGTTGTTTCTGCATGCCTCTCTTGCCGGTGCTGAGGCGAACCCGAGCAGAGTTCGAGCCAAAAGGAGTGGAGTCATTCGCCTACCTAGACGACATCAGCATCTGAATGATGGAAATCACACCCGATACTGTGGAAGTTGTGTCCTTCCTCCAGCGTGAGCTGTCCAACATCGGCATTGCAATCAACCCGAGCAAAACGGTTGCCTTGCCCCCGACGGGGCACGTACCTACGCCGGGACAAATCACCCTTCTTGAAGGTATTGGCGTCCGCATCGCGGAACGGGGTGGAGTAAAGGTGGTTGGGGTTCCCGTCGGTACTGACGAATACGCGATGGAGAGCGCAATGGAGATAGTCCAAAACGGGGGAGCGGAACAACTCGCGGGGATGCTACCGCGCATGCCAGACAAGCAAGCAGCCAACCTGATCGCCACCGGCTCCATGGTGCAACGGGCCGCCTATATAGAAAGAGTGATGGACCCGGAACTGTCCCTGCCCGCATGTCTAAAAGCAGACGGCAACGCGATGTGGATGCTGGAGAATTTGCTTGATCTCCCGGGGACAGTAGAAGAAACGTCGTTCTTCGAGAACGGGTGCCCAACAAATTAGTTAGTCTTGCAGCCCTACCAACAGGCGCAGGCAAGACTAACCACGGGGGCCGGAGGGTTTGGACTGGCGTCGGCTAAAGCCCGCAGGATGTCAGCGTCCGTCGGAAGGCTGGCGACGGTGCCGGAAGTGCTTGCTGACCTGTCCGGCGCTATAGGGGACAAAGTCCGGAGGGAGCTCCACGATTCAAACCTCGTCCGGCGCATTTAGAACAGCATCAGGGACCTCCGCGATGTGCATTGGGTTTCAGAAGAAGCCATGGCGAACATCGTGCCGGAAAACTGGCGGGATAGAGCATTTCGAGGTGGAGAGCAAGAGGCCCCAGGGTGGTCGGTTTGCGGAAGTGTTGCTAGCATAAGATGCCGAATCTATCAGCTCCAGCAAAGCGCAGCATATACTGGGGCAGCTGGTAAACCGAGGCTGTTATGAGAGATACGTTGCTTCACTGGACCAGCTCCCCGTCGAGACGACGACCCAGCGAGGTACGGGTATCCTACAAGAAGAGAAAGAGTCGAGGGGTCTGGCCAAGGCCCGGCAACGGAGCCAATCGGGACCAGGGGCTACTGCATTCCTAAGGGCGAGACCTGTCGACTCGGCCACAGTCACCCCACCGTCAGAGTTCGTGGCTGCGGGACGGCGGTTTTTGGGGATTGAGGAGTTCCTGGCGGCAAGGTGCCCCTGCTGCGGTGCAGCGGAGCCTAATACGCGGCATGCACGATTATGTCATCAATCGGGCGCGCAAATAAACCAGCACCAGCCTCTGGTGCACGCGCTCTCCCGCACCTTTGAGAGGATGTCCATCCGTCATCAAATGGAAAGCGGAGCCCCCTTCCACGCAAACAGGGATCTCCGCATGGACATCGTCATCGAGGCGGGATGACTCCAAGATGCTACGGCATCAGGGTATCGCAATAAAGCGATACTCCTCGACGTCACGTATGCGGACCCACAAGCGGAGATCCACATGGGGGCAGGCAGCGCTGACCGAGACGGATCAGTTGCCTCCGCTTCTGAGGCGCGCAAGCGCAGTCACTACGCTCGTCCGGGACAGATGTCCTTCGACGAGCGCAGCTACAAACTCGCCACCCTCGCGGTGGAAAGCTTTGGGCGCCTCGGAAAGGAAGGCAGCGATCTAATTGATCAGTTGGCGGCAAGTCTTGTGGTAGGGACGGACGGATTGTCCCTGGCGCGGAAAGGCGTCTGCAAAGAACGCCTCTTCCAGATCATCTCGGTGACCACCCAGGTCGCGATTTCGCGCCGAGTACATACTAGGTATAAACTAGCCCTGAGGGACCGCCAGGCCGCTAGGGGAAGGGAGGAAGAAGCCGGAGGAATGCGACCAATGACACGGGGATGGAACGTTGATGAGAAATAGGATATACTATACCAGTAGCTAAAATGAAATGATGTTGGGAATGGAAACTGGGAAACGGCTGGCAGAGAAGCGTATGAGGGATACTCCTGATTTACGGAAGGATATTCGGTTCATATAGGAACGGCATCTACGCTATATTGTCGGAAGGCCAGCATAATAATAAAAATAATAACTACTGGATATTTCCGTTACTAGCACGTCACGTGCTCTTATACTCGTAGTACGTATCTGACTGTCTCCTCATACTGACACCATCTACGGAGACGTTTCCATTATTAACACGTCACGTTCTCTCATACCGGTACGTATTGCGCCGCTTTATAGCTACTGGTAAATGATGCCATCACATTAGCCCACCCTGAATAGTCCTAGGTGCAGACCACACCACGATTAAGGATGGCGACCATATCATCTCAGAAATCGAAAAGGGGAGTTGAAGGTGCAGCTGTTCGAAACGAACTAAATGAAGCTATAAATCTAACCCACACCTCGTAATGAAGCTTCGACGCCTCACGCGTGGTACAAACGCGCAAAACGAGAAGAGAAGGATACGTCAAGCGCGCTACGAACCAGGGCGCGAAGGTGCTAAAAAAAAAAAAAACTCAAAAGACGTGAACGGAGAAAGTGATAAAGGACAAAACAGTACACACTGCGATGCAGAGAAGCAAAGTCCAAACCAGGGCTCGAAGGCGTCGGAAAAAGAGGAAACCCAAAAGACGTGAACGGAGAAAGTACGACGAAACAGTGCACGCTGCGATGCGGAAAAACAAAGTCCAAACCTTGAACATGTAAAGGCTACGTAGCGTGGGGCCATTGATCGGGCCCAAGAAAAAAAACGAAACAGCTATATGCCGGCCGAAAGAAGGCGCGAAGAAAGAACTGAAGGGGGAAGGCGATACGATAACGAAAAGTGCGCCGTGAAGGTTGAAAACAAAGACAGGGGAATCGGCAACGAAGTACGCAGAGGCCAGCAAACGTGGGGCGAATGGTCGATTAGTGTGATACCCGTAAAAGATAGGTGATACACACACTACAAGCGCAAACCGAAACGCAGCGAGAATATTCGTCCGAAAACGGGAAGGCAAAGAAAAAAGAGGTCAAAAGGGAATGTCTCCCATACCACAAAATGAAAACAACGGAAATAAATGCACGTGTCCTAAAGTGTACTGTACGGATTGAGGATAATGCGCAAACCGTAGGGAAGGCTACTCGCGGAAAAGACGGGTATGCTGAGGACTGGAGGGTCAAGAAGGACAGCCTGGTACATTGAAACAAAAACAGAAAATATGCAACCCGTGTCGAAAGAGACACACAGAACAGGAAAGGTCAGGGCGTGAGTATAGAAGCCTGTTTAAGAACACGGTAGCACCACGGTTCGGCGGCCTTCACGAAGGTTAGGCAGGCGGAAAAGGTGGTGGAAGTTGAAACAAAGACAAAGGACCAAAACGAAAATAAACCCGAAAGCACGCTATCACTGAAGGTCTGCGGCCCCCACGAGAGGAGGCAAGCGGAACCGGCAGTGAAAGACTGAAAGAAAACGCTCTCGAATGTCATAACACGACAGTCCAGCGGCCTTCGCGAGAGGAAGCAGGTGGAACTGGTAGTGATATATTGAAGGAACACACAAATACGCCCGTAAATACTATACCCTGGCAGTTTAGCGGCCCTCGCGAGAGGAAGCAGGCGGAAATGGCAGTGGTAGATTGACAGTAAACGCTAACCCGAATATATCATATCTAACTAAACAAACCAAGAACCCATGCCGAAAAGAGGCGAAAAGAGGCGAAAAGAGACACCTTAAGGGGGACAAACGAAAACAAACGAGCAAACAATAACCAAACAAAAAAGGTTCCCGGACAAAAGCGAAGAACTAATCATGGCGGGCCGAAGAGCCCGTCGGAGCACCGCGGGACGCGTCTGAGTTGCGTGTTACCCCGCGAGCTAGGCTCCCAGTTTTATGGCGTTGCAAACACCACGATCCGTAGTTGGCGGTGCTGGAGGTTGTGTAGTTCGCCGACCGGAGGTTGATCTTGATCGGTCCAGGGTCGTCGAGGAACCGGACGATATGGGTGTTGTTCGAGAGGGGTCCGAGGGTGTTTCTGAAGGGGGGTCCGAGGTGGCGCGATGGGAGATCTTGCCCAGCCACCACAGGCCGTAGCGAGCCTTGTACCAAAGGTGTGCCCCTGGCAGAAGTAAGGTGGAGCTGAACGTGCAGAGCCAAATGTCGCGGGGGACGAGGATGTACTTGGGGGCGAGGTAGATCTGACCTTGTGGTCGTGATAGCTCCCGCTGCGCGGCACCGATGCGCATCTGTCAGTGTTGTGTCGGGGTGTCGGACCAGTAGAGTAGGATGTGGCGTCTTGAGTGGTGAAGATCGAGTTCCTGCTCCCAGGAAAGGCTAAGCAGTCCGACCCAATGGGTCTCGTAGAGGACGGCGATAATCCCGCTACGACCGCGAACGAGTTGGTGGTCCGTGATATGTTCGACCTCGGGGCGTTCCGGTGGTGGTGAGATGTTGTCGAGGGTGACGTGGAAAGGGGGGGACTTGGCTGAGAAGGAGTTGAGCACGTACTGGGTGAGGTCGGAGGGTAGGTATTTGGGCGTGTCGGAAATGTCGTCTGGACTCCGGCAAGGCTTACAGCGCTCGACGGAGACGCGGCGTTTGGAGTCCCGTCCCGGAAGGTCGGAAGGTAAGTCGAGGTAGAGGAGTTTGTCGTGGAGGGATCGGTTGTCGGGAACGTCGGAGGCCGGCGCGAGGTCAACGGCGACAATCTTGAACGGCCCGATCCAGTTGAGGGAGAGCTTGGTCTTGAGCACGGTGGCGTTGGTACCTTTGGCGCCTTGGTTGATGGCAGCCGCGGAGTTGTAGACCCATGCCCAGCCGCCAACGGCGTAAGGCGGGGATAGGCGAAGGGCGTCCAAAATGGGGCTGTTGCGGCGGGCCAAAACGCGAAACGGTGACGGCGTGGACTTCGCATACGAGGCGGGAGGCGCATTGTTGTCGCTCGGTGGCGAGGTTGCAGTAGGCCAGGTGGTCACGGTCGAGGCTCTGGTGGCCGCCAATGTTGGGGGGGGTCGAAGACCGAAAGAGGGAGACGTGGGAGTCGGCCCATGTGCACTTCGTTGGGGGCGAGGCCGGTAGAAGCGTTGATGGAGTTATTGTAGGCTGCTTCGACGTGCGCCAGAAACGTGTCCCCGTTCTTCTGCTGCTCGTTGCAACCCATGACCAGCATCAGGGCCATGGTGTGGTTGACACGCTCTACGCCGCCATTCGTTCAGGGGTGGTACGAGCTGGTGTTGATCTTGTTGATGCCAAGGCGTTTGTAGAGGGCGTAGGAGAGTTTGGAGGTGAAGTGCAGGCCGTTATCGGAGAGAAGCGTGACGGGGGCACCCACAAGGAGGTATGTATTGGTCGACGAGGATGTCGGCGGTGCCGATGGCGGTGAACTGGGCGGCTGCCACCGCGTACATGCCAGCACGGCGGCTGAAGCGGTCGGTGAAGAGAAGAATGTAGGAGTTGCCGCGTGGTGTAAGGGGCAGCGGGCCGAAGTAGTCGACGCTTACCGTGATGCCTGGGCCGTTGGGTAGGGGTAAGGAGAGGATGGGCCAGGGGGCGGTTTGGCGCGAGGTTTTGCGCGGCTGGCACTTGAGGCATCGGCGGGTCCACCAGCGGGCGGAAACGTCCATTCCAATCCACCAGAAGAAGCGCGCGAGCATGCTGACCGTGCTCGAAACTCCCAGGTGGCAGGAGGTGGTAGCGTGGCAGGTTTGTAGCACCCAAGGGCGCATCAACATCGGTACATAGATGGGCGGGGGAGGGGTGGAGAAAGGTTTCCTGTCTCCGGTGTTGAGGATCTTAGGTGGTCGTCGCACCAGAAGGATGGTGTCGTCGTCGGTGCAGTGGAGTTGGCTTTTGGCGGCGAGGGAATAGCACGTCCGAGAGCTGCGGGCGCCGAGACGATGGAAATTAATGCAGGAGATCGTTCGGCGGTGGGGCAGGAGAATTCAGGGAAATGAAGCGGATGGTGGCGGAGCAGAGGGGCTCGACGCGCTGTTCGCGCGCCCAGTCCGTGTGCGTGAAGTGCTCGACGCTGGAAAGAAGATGGGGGTCGTCATCAGGTTCGGCGACGGTCTCCGGCAGGCGGGGTGGAGGCCTTGTTGAAGGCCGTGGATGAGGCTGAGGTCGATCTTGAAGAGACGTCGCCGTCGGGTTCGACGACGGGCCCCGGGGGTGGAGTACCGGAGGTGGAGGAGACGATGGGTACTCGAATGTCCCCTGGACCATGTATCTTCATACATGTACATTTGCTGGATATTTCCGTTGCTAGCACGTCACGTGCATTATACTCGTAGTACGTATCTGACTGTCTCCTCATACTGATACAATCTACGGAGGCGTTTCCGTCAGTGACATGTCACGTTCTCTCATACCGGTACGTATTCCACCGCTATATAGCCACTGGTGGTGATGCTATCACATCATCACACCTGCTATTGGGCAGACTGACATCGTCCCTGATTTAGGCTCGAAAAGGCCAAGGTATACCTGGCTTAGTCCGCTCTGTCTAGCTTTCAACTGATTTTGGCCAACTTTGAACAAATCAGAGAGGCCATGCGTGCACTGTTTTTTCTCTGAGTTGTTGTTGTTCTCACATTACATTAACTCATCGCTACAATACAATGCAGTCCGTGGTCGCTGGAGTGGAAGTATACCCCAGTTAGAATAAAAACAAGCAAATATATATATTTTTTTAAATTTTGAACCACGTCAGCTGTGAGTTCCACTGATTAAATAGTTGATACTCAACTTTGCAAGCTGCGTAATACGCCTCGTCTATATTCCTTTTTTACCGAATTTTACAAGTATTGCGATAGAACCGAGCGCGCGTATCCCATTGTAACACACATGATACTCGTAACTCAAGCACATCTACCCCTCAAACAAAAAATAAAAAGTGAGGTTCGCGCACGTACGTATCAGGTACATGCGGTTATTCGTACGCAGTACAAGTCGCCACAGAAACCGAGAAGACCGCATACTACCCAGAAGAAAAATAAATACGTCGTAGACATAATTTTTTTTTTCCGAGTTCGGGGAGACGAAATAGACAGGATGTAAAAAACAATTCGACGTCGAAAAATCGAAATCGAAATCGAAAAAATCAATACTGAAAAAGGGAAAAGAGAGAAAAAAAACTTCAATTCAAGCAAGAAAAACGAGAAAGCAAGAAGATAAACACACAAAAGAATGTGCAGATTTTCGCAGATTGCAGTCTCGCAAACTACGCGAGGGGTGTAGAACGGAGAAAAGATTAAAGAAAAAAAACATACTCACTCCGCTACTACGAACACCAGGGAAGCAAAAAAGAAACAAATAGACAAAACGAAAAGGAAGACAACGAAGCTAAGCAAAAAGAAAAAGCAGATGGCAAAAAGCAAAAAGGAAGATACAGCCAGAGGCAAAAAAAAGGGGCAAACGGGAAAACAGGAAAAAGGAAAAAAGAACGAAAAAAAAAAAAACAGAAAAAGGAAAAAAAAACAGGGACGAAAAAGGGACCAAAAGGGGCGGGGGGGAAAGATAAAACGAAAGGCAGGCACTGGTGATCTGGTGATGCATACAGACACGCAAAGTTGCCCGCGTGGCACCATACTAAATATGACAATGATGCTCATACCCAGGCGTCAGTCTGTTGGGCAGACCGCCTCCCCCCCCCCCCCGCCTCTGCCCCCCTGCCTCCCCTTCCCTTCCCCCCTCCCCCCCCCCCCCTCCCTCCTCGTCCCCCTCCCCCCCCCCCCCCCCCCCCCCCCCCCTCTTCCCTGCAAAACACAACAACCAATTTTAGACGTGAAACAATTGAACTAAACAGTTTTTTTCCCCACATCACAACACAAACCGGATTCAGACACGAAATTACTCAACTATTAAGAATCATTTTTTTTTCCGACACCTGTACCGAAACCCAAATCAGAAATAGACATGAAATTGCTCACCTAACCGTTTGTTTTTTTTTCCCATACCAAAACACAAAACCAGATCTATTAATAGACATGAAACAACTCAAATACCCAGTTTTTTTTTTTTTTCCCATCATAAGAATATCCGAACCCAAACAAGACATAGACACGAAAAAAGTACGTAGCTTCTTTTCATGGTCACCCCAACATGTGTCAACTCACATGAAGGTTGGGTCTCGTGGTAAGTTACCCGTAAAAGTCTACCGATTTCCATTGGGCGGTGGCAGTCTAGTCTGACATTATTCCTAAAATCCTCGACTATAAGTGCACATACCAAGCGCCAAATGAAGAGGAGGGGTGGATGATCCATGACATTAAGTCAAGACCTATTATACTCATGAAAAGAACACCTTACATTTGACCGACCACATGATCAAAGAGAGGGAGCACCAAGCGCTACGTAGATATCTTGATATCTCAAAGGATAGAAGCCGGTACAAAATGTGGGGGGGTTGTTGGCCAAGCTTTCGGCAGTGAAGGTCTACTCGGGAGCATTAGTGGGGTAGTTACCCATGGTGAAACGTAGATATGACGGAGAAAGCGACGTACGGGGCATCCCGATGTGTGAGTAAGACTTTGTGTTATGCAAGCCGCCCTTGAACCGTGCACAGTAAAAATGACCTCCCTCGAGGAAAGTAACCAGTACGGCAGTGGGGCAAGAAGATAGAAGATACGATCGTGGGACGCCAGGATGGTTATCATGCAGATCGCCTGACATAAACGCGGGGTACTTGTGTCAAGGGTGTTGAACTTAGCTCCAGGCTACGAGCCCGTGTTGAGGGCGCTATTTAGTGTGGTGCGCCGGCTAAAAAAAGCTGAAAAACACCAGACCCTCAACGAGCACGGGCACTGGGATTGGGAGGTCCCAGTAACTTGAACACTTCCCACTACCACTATGAACACGAACAAGCTGGAGATATTCTCGGAAGATATTAGGAGAAAGACGGTGAGGAAGGGTGGGTGGAGAAAGAAAGATTGGCAGGGTGAAGTACTAGTAGTGCTGATATTTGGAGTCCCTAGCGACATGGCGAGGATTGAGTTCAAGAGGAAGTGTGCGACGAAGTAGGACTGTACCGCTTTGCAATACGAGGAAAAGTAGAACGGGAGGGAGAACACTTTCGGGTCACGCTAAAGCCGAAAGCGAGCAAGGAGTGGCAGAGGATAGAGACAGAAAAAGTGTCGGCATGGGTTGGAAGACTAGGATGGAGAGTATGTATAGCTAATGGAATAGCGAAACTAAGACGTAGTCCTAGGGTGAACGAAGGTAAGGGGAGGCAGGAAACATACAGTAAGTGGCTCAAAGGGAATGGGGGAGAAACATACGGTAGGGGCGCAGAACAAGCAGACAAAACCAGAAACGGAAACAGAAAGAATGCTCAAACAAGAGATAATCGAAATAATCGTAGCGACAACGGAGAATGTACTCTGTTGTTTTCTATGGCCTATACCCTGAATATGTATATTTATATACTTCAGATTTTGGAGTTCAGGTTTATTCATTGGTTTTCTTGGATTCAACACCGCTCGTGGCGGGCGTTTTTTTCCTTGGTTTTAGTATATATGGTACCTGATTTTGACGCAAATGGGTCAGGTATGTATACCTGATTCTGGCCACAGCCTTCATGAAAAACCTGTCCGAATCAACGGAATAACAAAAAAATGGTACCTCAGTGTATTTTTGCCATTCTACGGTACAAAAATTAAAATCAGGTAATCAGGGCACACTAAACCCACTGCTGCATGTTAAATGACGTTGTCTGTCATGTTCTGTCATCGTATACCTTGTTCTCGTAAAATGTCAACAACGACATTTTTGGTGTTTATTAATCGTCAACGACGAGCAGCATAAGCGCCCAGCAGCACACGGGCATGTTATAAGACCACGTGGAGCCCGAAAGCCGTGCGACCCCTTGCTTTCAACCCTTGTACCTAACCCTCAACCATTTAGTGTAGTGGCCGTTGCTGATGGAACCGTCATTTTGTATCATCAATTTTCCCCCCTCCGAAGTCTCTCAAGAGATCCATTCCGATGTATATACATGTCCAAAATTCATGACACCTTTCACGGCGTGTGCCTTGTATTTCCCCGCTTAACCACTTATATTTCCCCTCTTCACCACAGCTTGGCGGGAGGGAGGGGGGGGTGTACTCGATAGGAGAGATGTACTCGATCTCATGCATGGCCGTAGTCGTATGACCATAGACCCTCGCATCCCTACAATGCCGGGACGGAGCATGTCGGGTTTTCATCGACCAGGCAGACATTGCTTGCACCAAGCGCGAAGCGCCGTGAGGTGTCCGGCGAGTCGCATGAAGGGTGAGCTGCATCCTACTAAGAACCGCTTGTGAGGCGGACTTGCATATGGATGACAGCTTCAATGAGTTAGTTTAATTTCCGGTGTGGCCACTTCCAGAGACAGCAATGTGAGTACTATGTAACTGCCTCTTAGGTGCCTTACCTTGAACACCTCGTGATACGATCAATTCCCTTGTGCGGAGTAAAGGTTCTTTACTTCGCACAAATGATCTAACTAGACGACCAGCTGTGGGCGACCGCCATAAAAAAGAAGAAGAAGAAAAAAAAAAAACGGTACCCTGGGTGTCTAGCTCACGTAGTGAGCGGCATGTTTTACAGCGTCGTTGCCAACCGACGCCAACCCAACCCATATATATATATATGGAGGGGGAGGGGGAGGGGAGGGGGGGGGGGGGGGGGGTGATTGAATTAAACTCGTTCGACTTGTGACTCGAAGCGAGCCCATTTATCGCGAAAACGGTTTATCGTCTTCGGCGATATCGCCGGGCAGCAGCATTATATATAGTATAATACCAGGTACGTTTATTTGCGAAATTGAAAATTGAACTTCCGCGACGAACCACACAGCCACACAGCTCACAGCTCACAGCTCACAGCCAGCCCTAAAAAAACAATTCGGTCGATCTTTTTTTTTTTTTTTTTTGCCGAAAGCATCGGTCGGTTTCGGTCGGTTTTTAGGGGGTTCCATACAAATATGGAGGCGCTATCAGCGTAGGGCACAAGGAAACAAAATACCGACCGAAAGAAAACAAGACGGATTCCGGTTTCGGTCCAAAAATTGTTTCGCCAAGGATGAAAATATATGCCAAATTCTTGACAAGATTAGTGTTTTGAACACTCTTCGCAAAGCAGGCAGAGCGTATATGTGCTCTAATCGCACTGCCCCCGCCCCTATCCCCCGAATTCTCCCGTCCGCTCCGCCCCCGAGCACCCCCCCCCCCCCCCCCCCCCCCCCAATTCCCCCCTCCCTCCACCCCCTCAAAAAGGGGATGCATGCTGACACGTGGTCAATGGTCAAATGGTCAAGTAAAAGACAAGCATCAAAATAAATGAGTACGCCCCCCCCCCCCCCGCCGCCCGGTGCTCCGTCTCGAACGGGATGTGTGGTCAATGGCCAAATGACTAAGGCAAGACTAAGGCAAGCAACAAATAGTACCCACCCCCCCACCCCGTGTATATACATGTGGTTTATAGGTTAGGTTGGCGTCGGTTGGCGACGACGCTGTTTATAACACCTCTCACTGCGCAAGCTAGACCACCAGGATATACCGTTTGTTTCTGTTCTTGTTTTTGTTAGCGGTCAAGTTGTAGATCATTTGTGGGGGGTGGACAGCCTTAATTACGCACAAGGGGAATGGATTATCGCATCACGTAGTGTGTATCTGGTAAGGCTCCCACGAGGCAGGTACATAGTATACCCATTGCTGTCTCTGGGAGCGGCCACACCAGCAAACAAATCGATCCATTCGAAGCTGTTATCCACTGCAAGTCTGCCTCACAGGCGGTCCTGAGCAGGATGCAGCCCACCCTTTATGCCACCCACCCAACACCTCACGGCGCTTCGCGCTTGGTGCAAGCGATGTCTGCCTGATCGGTGAAAACTCGACGTGCTCCGTCCCGACATTGTGGGGATGCGAAGGTCTATCTATGGTCATACGACTACGTCCATGCACGACATGAGTACGTCCCCCCCCCCCCGCAGAAAAGGGGACGATCGCATCACATAGTGTTTATTGTAAGGCACCCACGAGGCAGCTACAGAGTACCCTCATTGCTGTCTCTGGAAGTGGCCACGCTGGAAAATAATTCAACTCATTGAGGCTGTCATCCGATTGCAAGAAAACCCGCCTCATGAGCGGCTTTTAGCAGGATGCAGCTCACCCATCATGCAACTCGCCGAACACCTCACGTTCCTCTATGCGCTTGGTGCAAGCAATGTCTGCCTGGTTGGTGGAATCCCGACGTGCTCCGTCCCGGCATTGTAGGGATACGAGGGTCTATGGTCATACGACTACGGCCACGCATGATATCGAGTACACCCTCCCCCCCCCTCCTGCCGCACCTCCACCTGTTATAGGTTGAGCAAGGTAGGACACAGAGTATCCCTTGCCGGGTCTGACTGCGTTGAGCAGGTCCTCGTCGTTACTCACTCGCGTGAGCTGATTGCTTAGAGAATGGCAGAAGTGGCCTAAATACGTACGATGAAGACTGAGACAAGTGCTCTCATTGCCTCTCGCCGGGAAAACCCTCTGGTTTCCCGTCTGAGATACGCCTCCCAAAAAATATACGATCCGGATACCTGCAGCCAGAAAATCCAAGGCAATACCGTAACACTATTACGGGGGTCCATAGTTGACGGGACCAAATTTTGTTAGTAAAAATAGGCAAATATATAGGTGTTTATGTATACCATAGGTTCTATTAACTATGGACCCCCGTAATAGCCCACTCTGGTGAGTCGTCAATGCAGAAGTATGGGAAATGCATGAAAACCTCGATTCCACGACCTAGAACATGAGTCGAAAATTCGTCTTCTCATAACAAGGGTACTAAGCCGATAAGGTTCAACATGAAAAAGAGGAAGTTGTAGGAAGCCTATACTCGCCAGGGAAAGGAAGTAATACGTCAACGAAAGCCATCGCCATACCATCGGCAGGGGGGGGAGGGGGGGGGGGGGGGGGGGCGAGAATGTGTCGACGGAAACGCGAAAGGTTGGACATAAAAAGCCGTGCAGTCATGTGCCACAGTATGAATGTGTAGCCAATTTGCCCAGATCGCCCCAGGCTCCGAGCGGGGGGGTATCGGCAAGACCAAAACAATAGCAGGCAAAAACGAATGTCTTGGGCCACAAAGTGAGTGGCCTGACTAACCAAACCAACCCCGTCGGCACTGAACCGGGGGGGGTAGCCAGGACGAACAAAGCAGGAAAACACCCCTATCAACCCGGCCGAAAAGCCTGAAAAACGTGACCTGCGCCACCAATGAGTGATCATCCAGACCAGCCCCGGCACTCAGCGCGGGGGGGGGGGGGGGGGGGGGGGGAGTAAATACGCACAAACCATCCCAAACCCGGTCCAAAATCGCAGAAAACCTCAAAGGAGTTACCTATTTCGGAGGACCATAGGAAATAGGACCTACGGTACACACTAAAACCTATATGTTTCCCTATTTTTACTAATAATATTTGGCCCTATTTACTATGGCCCCCCGTAATAGAACCCGACCCGGAAGCTCAGAAAACGCCAGTGGGAAAAAAATTGCAAGTAAATCCCTAAAGCCAGAAACGCGGGAAACAATCGAGGTCAGCGGCAATCGGAAAACAGCTATCCACGGCTCCGCCTCGATATTCATCTACGTTGCGCTGGGCCCCCAGTGCAAACGCGCTGCCTAAGTGTACTTGTAGACACCGAGAACCTCGTACAGCTCCCGTTGAAATCGTGAACGTAGAGCGTCGGAGAAAGAGGAAGCTTGATCGATCCCGGGTCATCCACATATCGAACCAAATATACCCCTTACGTCGTTGTACTCCCGCTGATTTCCCCAAGCCACCACATACCGTCGTCGCCCTTGCACCATAAGTGAGCTCCGTTGGGAAACATCGTGACCTGTAGCGGCGAAGCCAGTTGACGTGCGGTACTTGGACATAGCCGGGCGCCAGGAAACGCTCGCTAATTCTCCAATGTTCCCGTTGTGCCTGGCCGATTCGCATCCGGCGGTACAGGCGGTTGATGTGGCCTTGCTGGTTCGGGGTGCTGGCCCAGTAGCGAAAACAAACGTGGCGAGAGAGCTGAAGGTCCATTTCCCGCTCCCAGGACGGTCGAGGGAGTTCTGCGTACATCACCACGATGACCCCACCTCGACCGCGAACCGATTGGTGCCCGATGATTTTCTCCATTTCGAGTTGTGGAAGAGAGGTCGAAACGTCGTCTTGGGTGACGTGGTACGGGGGGGTATTTCTTGGAGAAGCTGTTGAGCACATACTGCCTCAATCCTGCTGGAAATTCTTCGGCATTTCGCCACGGTCGTGGGGGTTGGCACAGGGCTTGCAGCGCTAGCGTTGTGCCGATACGCGCCGGCGAGCGTCTACGCCGGGCATGTCGGAAAGCAGATCAAAACACAGGAAGTTAGCACCGGCCGGGGGATCCGTCCGGGATTTCCGCGCAGGGATAGGGGCCAACGGCGAGGACCTAGTAGGGGGTCGTGGCTTCCGCCTCAGTCTTCGCGCCTTGACGAATGGTGGCAGCCGTACTGTACACCCATGCCCAACCGCCAGCGACGAATAGGTCCACCGGACGCAGTGCGTCGGAGATGGCGGAGTTTCGGCGGTCCACGCGAGAAACGGCGAGGGCGTGGTGCTTGCGGACAATATCGTACGCGTACTGCTGGTGGTCAGTCGCCAAGTCGCCGTAGGCGAGGTGGTCACGGGCGCAACGTCTGGTGGCCGACGCCCCCAGCGCGCCCGAAAATCGCGAGAGGGAGGTTGGGGCCGACCAATGTGGACCTCGCTGGGAGCTAAACCAGTGGCGGCGCTGGCCGTATTGTTGTACGCAAATTCGACGTGCGGGAGCTGTTCATCCCAACTTTTTTGGAGCTCGTTGACGACCGCCGCCAGCATCTGGACTATCGTGTGGTTCACACTTTCTACCCCATCGTTGCCGGTCAGGTGGTAGGGGCTAGTGGCATTTTTCCGAACGCCGGGAAGCTTGTAGGCGGCGTTCGAAAGCTTGAGCACAATCTGAAGGCCGTTGTCTGCTTCGCGGGCATCCCCAGAGGTGAAAAATTCGCTTCGTGATAACCGTAGCCGTGCGTTCATCGGCTGCTGTTGCTGCGAACGTATCTGCTCAGCAGCTGAAAGCACCAGTGAAGAGCCAGTAGTAGGTGTTACCTCGAGGCGTGACCGGGAGAGGGTCGAAGTACTCGACGCTGGCGGCGATGCCGGGCCCTTCTGTCGGGGGCATCGGGATGATGGGCCACCGGACCGTCAGCCGCGAAGTTTTTCTGTGCTTGGCACTCCAGGAACTTGTGTAGCCACCACCGGCGGGTGCGGATGCTCTTACCAATCCACCAACAGAAACATTTGAGTATTATTCGCAGGATGCGCGTGGTACCGAGATGACAGGAAGCCGTCGAGTGGCGATCCTGCAGGACCCAAGGGCGCATGAGCAGCGTCACACACATTTGCGAAAAGACTCTTCGTTAAAAAACAAGCTTCGCGTCCCGCCGGGCGCTGCGAAGTCAGGCGCGAGGGGCGGAATCGGCGGCTTCTGGACAAGCAGGACGATGCCGTCGTCGGTTGTTTAGTGTCCAGCCGTCCTTTGCCGACAAGCGCTCTGAACATCCGAGAAGGAAGGGTGCTGGCGTGAAGGAAAACACGACAAATATTCTCCTGGCAAAGTCGCCGGCCGTTCAAGAACTATGTAGCGTATGGAGGCGTGGCGCTCGGGCTCGGCTTGTTGCTCCCGCGCCCGTTCGTCGTGCGAATAGCGCGCGGCGACACCACCGAGCTGACATTCAGCAGCCGCGCCGAGGGCATCCAAGTCAGCCGTTGTGGCAGACGGGACGCCAGGCGGCAGCGGAATTCTTAAAAGAGGAGTTCCCACAGGTTCGGCGCGGTCGCGGCCGGACGGGATGTAGGGTATCGTCGGGACAGGCGAGGCGGCAAGGCAGGGGTCGTAACGACGGCCGGAGGCGGTCGCGGTCGTGGGACTCCCGGCGGAGCGTGTTGGCACGCCGGGCTGACGATCGAGGGGGCCCGCCGGGTCCGAAGCATATATCTGCAGCAGGCGACGCAGTAGTGCCAGCGGCAGCAGCTGTTGGTCGGCGCGTCCGAGTGGTATTGTCTTACCAACGACGACAGGTGTGAGGTTATGCAGGGCGGGACACACGACTATCCCGTGTCAGGCTGGCCTATTGAGCACGTTCTCGTGGTTACTCGCGTGTGTTGATTGCTCAAGGACAGAACAATAGGTTTCATTTATTTTGTACAGATTGGAAGACTGAACGGCCGAAGGCTTGTTGCCTCGCCGGGAAACCCCCTGGTCTCCCATCCAACGTACGCCTCCCAAGATATACAATCACGATCTCAATATCTGTACCCAGGTAATTCCCGACCTTTCCAGGTCATTCAAGGCAATACATTGTAACCCTCACCCACGATATCCCTTTTTTTTGCTCCCCTCGGCTTTGTTCTCTATAGGGGAATGTAATTGAGTGATCAAAGTTGTACCTCGTGCTACGTACCTGGTACACAATATCGGATGGCAAACACAATAATTTGAACAAACACATCACGGGGATGGTGTAACTCGCCGCTGAGGTAGCAACTTAGAGATAGCTTTCAAACCAATCTTTCTTTGATGTTACCCACCCGTTATAGCCGTACATCCGGGGATAAATATTCGTGTTCCCCGGAGTTTCCGCAACCCTATACTTTTGACACTTGAGGTTTCAAGCACACAAGCGCAGAAACCTACAACACGAAAAAGGCTAAAACGCATACCAGCACAAGCGTACAGGAGAGAGAATAACCCGGACTTTCCGTGTTACTGTGCCCACCCGGTCCGTTCGTGACAGGTTGTTACATGTACCAAGAATACTAGAGTCCCTGATGTACCTTAGGTTTTCGGGGGCTTTCTCTGCTCCTCATACGCCCCTCAAGACGGCCTGTGCGGCATTACTGTGGACAATGGACACATGCCAGGTATCACTCAGTCCGGAAATGAGTGGGAATAATCGAAACGGTCCCCACATTTCCGGGCAGTGTACTGTAGTTCCTGGTAGTATGCAGTATCCCTCGAAAAGCAAGGCTTTGATGGCAAAGCGCTAGAGGGGTGTACAACGCCAAGCTTCGCCAGCAATAGTCAGTCGTCCTCATTCGTCTTCATGACCGTCATCGTCATCCTCGCCATCCATCATCGACCTCATCATCGCCACCATCATCATCACCACCATCACCATCGCCACCATCATCATCACCACCATCACCATCGCCACCATCCTCATCACCACCGTCACCATCACCATCGCCACCATCCTCGCCACCATCACCATCGCCACCATCATCACCACCATCGCCATCGCCACCATCACCATCCATCGTCATCGTCGTCATCCATCATCAACACCATGACCACCATCACCATCATCCTCATCAACATCACCACCAGTATCATCACCATTGTACTGACGATCGTCATCACCATCATCATCGTTGTCATCATCGTCATTATCGTCACCCACCACCGTCACTGCCAGCACCACCATCACCATCACCATCACCATCACCATCAGCATCAACATCAACATCACCATCAATACCATACCATAACCATAAACAAATCACCCCCATTGCCACCACCACCAGCACTATCAGCATCACCACCCTGACCAAGAAAGCCTCATCTCACACCGACTCCACGCGTCTTCCAGCCCACCAGCTAATCAAATTTACCGCAAAAAATAGTCACGATTTTGTTTGGACAGTTTTCGATACAAAACTAAAACCAAATGTCGGAGGCAGAACAAAACTACTCGTGCCAAAGTGTCGGCATACGGCGGGGGTGGGGGTGGGGGGGGGAGAGGAAAATCACCCCCTCCTCCCCTCTCCCACTCTCTCGCCTATTACGTGAGGTTCTCTCCCCACCCACTCTTCGGCAAGTAGTTAACCGTGTAGCTCGGTCTTCCAAGGGAAAACGCTTCGTTTCCTGAAAAACAAAAAATATCGAAATAACAAAAAGAAATTGAGCAGCTCGTTATATCGATTGCCGGTCGCACTTCGAACGCGCAGTTCGATCGCGCATTTTGACCGAGCATTCCGAACGCGCATTTTGAACGAGCAGTTTGGACGCGGCTTCAAAGCGACCAAAGTCGAAGCCGCTGTTTGAGTGAGAGTTTCGAAGGCACCTCGGACGCATTTCAAACGCGAAATTCAAAAGCATTTGGAACGCGCAATTTGGAACGTGCACTTCGAACGCAGAATCAACAGCAGGGCGATCATGAGGGCGCCGTTGCGCGCACACAGATCACGCCGCGTTCTGCTCTCCCCCCCGAAAACCAGAAGTCGAAGCATCTCCTTGGTCCATACTTGAAAAAAAACAAATCGGAGTAGATAAAATATGAGTAACGAAGAAATCCACGAAATCCACGGCACTTACAGCTGACGCTTGTGTTGCATATTTCTAAAATTTTAGAAGCAGACACAGATACGTCAAAAGCAGATGCGAGCAAACCTGACGCAATCAAGGCAGACGCAAGGAAAAGCAAGCGTGCGCACACAGGAATCCGGAGGGCAGCCCACGGGGCTGTGCGGTGCGGTGCAGCGCGATGCGATGCAATGCAACCCGTAACCAACCGCGAGTCAGCAGACAAGTTGAAGCCCAGCCCACCCCACATCGAAAAAACAACACCATGATCATGCATATATACGTACATACCAGGCACATATACATGACATGTATCGGCATTCTTCTGCTTACACATGAAAACACGACGCGCTCTCTACGTAAAGCATCCGTACTACATGTATGATGGAAGCGTTGCGCATCGAGTCGATAAGACAACAGCAGCAACAGCAACAACTTCAACAGCAGCAGCAGCAGCAGCAGCAGCAGCAGCAGCAGCAGCAGCAGCAGCAGCAACAGCAACAACTTCAACAGCAGCAGCAGCAGCAGCAGCAGCAGCAGCAGCAGCAGCAGCAGCAGCAGCAGCAGCAGCAACAACGATGATGATAACGACAACAAAAACAGTTAGTGCCCAGACCCGTTGCGGCGAGAGACCACTTGCACCGGTTCATATCTACAAAAAAACGCGAGCCAAGATCAAACATCCATATCCCCATCAACCCGGCTATATATATAACTCAACTGTCTTCCGCTCCCTACACGATCCCCATCTCGAGTTCCTATTGATATTAGTGAGCAAAAAGACAGACCTTCTACATATCATAACGCGCTTTCTCGGAGCGTCAAAACCACGAAACCTGCGGATTTGGCCACGTTTTGTGAGCTTTGGCGTGATGTTGAACGTTCGAATAGGCACGTACTTAGTAAGGTCTGACTTATACCCCCCCTCCTCCAATAGGAACTCCAGATGCCCGCATTTCTTAACGCTGATCGCTGATATTGCTGATTCTGACCGAAAAGTTTCGACCTACCACTCTGAACGGGAATATAATCTCCGTTTGAACTCTGACGTGAATATCAAACGTGGGTAATATTTATGGCCAGAGAGAGCGGTATCGAACATCGAAATCCTGAGGGGGGGGGGGGGGGGAAATCAATTATCGATTTGATTTTTCGTTTTTTTTTGGTTCGATTCGATCGCATCGAACTTGATTCTCGTTCGATATCACATCCAAATCACAAAAGAATATCGACAAATTTTGACGCCGCTCGCTATACACCTGCCCCGTCCCCCAAAAAGCATGCCCCCCTCCCGCCATCAGGCGCGATGAAGCTTTTAATAGGAGACCGCGGTTTGACTCCTTGACTGACTGTCCCTTACACTAAAATCAGTATAGTAAGGCAACAATACTCCTTGACGCGTCCAAAAAGACCGGTCTCCTGGCTGCTACGAGACCGCGGTTTGTCTCCTTGACTGACCGCCCCCCCTATACTAAAACTAGTATGTTGAGGTCACAAAAGGCCTTGACGGGTAAAAAAGACCGTTCTCCTAGCAGCTAGGAGACCGCAGTTTGACCCCTTGACTGACCGTCCCTTGCACTAAAATCAGTATGTTAAGGCCACAATAGGCCTTGACGCGTTCTAAAGACCGGTCTCCTACATAGCCCCAAGGCCAACGATGCTACGCAGGCGACCGCGGTTTGACGCCCTGACTGACCGCCCATTACACTAAAACCAGTATAATGAGGCAAGAGAAGGTTTTGACGCGTCAAAAAAGATCAGTCTCCTAGTCCTAGCTGCTAGGAGACCGCCGTTTGACCCCTTGACTGACCGCCTCCTACACTAAAATCAGTATGATGAGGCCATAAAAGTCTTGACGCGTCAAAAAAGACCGGTCTCCTAGCTAGGATAAGGCGGTTTGACTCTTCGACTGACCGCCCCCTACACTACCACCAGTACAACAAGGCCACAATAGGCCTTGACGAGTCCCAAAGGACCAGCCTTCTACATGGTCCCGAGGGCAACGATGCTACGCCGGAGACCGCTGTTTGACGCCATGACTGACGCCTCCTACACTGCAACAATTATAATAAGGCAACCATAGGTCTTGACGCTTAAAAAAAGACCGGTCTCCTGGCTGCTAGGAGACCGCGGTTTGACTCCTTGACTGACCGTCCCTCTGCACAAAAACCAGTATAATAAGGCCAAAAAAAATCCTTGGCGCGTCAAAAAAGAGCGGTCTCCCAATAAAGTGACCAAAAAAGAGCGGTCTCCTACGAGCAAACTGTCAGGTTTTGTGGACCACTATACAGACCTACTTAAAAACACCCCATAGCGCACGCGATCGAACAATATACGGATGAGAGATGCAGCTGGGCAGAAACAGTGGGTTTCGACGACATTTTTCGATCTCTCACAGGTGAGTGAGGTAGATGTCTTCTCAACTTTTGAATGAACCGTGTCACTCTATACGCACATATGAGGATCGTTTCAACATCAAGACGAAAACCAAAACGGTCCTTATTATAGCCCCATCTAGAGTGGGATGTATGACCAAAGCTGCGTCTCTCACCGCGAACATGCTGTATACGCCGTACACTGCCGTAGGCTAATACGCCCCGTATGTATGTATGTATGTGTGTACGTATGTATGTAGCTGAATGCGCCTTAAAGTACTGCTGCATAAGTGTGCGACACGCTGTTGTATACCGGGCACACGCCGAGCAGCGCCGACGATTGTTTCCTTCTGCTGGGCTGCTGTTTCGCAAAAAAAAGTCCTCGATCTGAAAAAATCGTGCCTACCTTGAAAACATCACTAGCAGGAGAGGCAGCAGCAGCAGCAGCAGTCAGCAAGGTTCTTGCCCACCACTCTGTCCCGATGTATGTGGATCGTTTGGGCATTCGTATTCTGTCCGAAAATACAGGGATAATTTGAGTACTCACACGTATACTCAAACGAGCCTTACATTTTCGGACCGTCCTCGTATTTCCGTACACAGTTAGTTCTCAACCTTTTTAGAACTGCAGTCCCGTTTGGGGGACAAACCACACCAATTCCAAGTGCCTTGTCTCCAAAACGGGAATGCAGTCCCAAAAGGGTCCATCACACAAAATACGGGTACGGCTTTAGGCCTTAAAACACGACGTACTTTTTTTTATTTCGTTGGCGCCGTACACAGCAGTCCTGCAATACGAGCCACGCGCAAGCTACACGTAGCTGGTCTCTGTTACATCACATCACCCCCCTTTTCTTTCGCAGGGCTGTTTTGATACGGACCAATGAAACGGAGTCGTATCAACACCCTCGTGGAAAAACAAAGAAAAACAGAACGCGTGCTCGCAGGCAATCCTACGAAACCAGAAAGAAATGGACGTTTCCATTTGCAAATATTTGTAGTAGTACGAAACAAAAAAATCAGCAGCAGTCAGAAATTTTGCTGCTCTTGGATTCTTCCTCTTTGAGCGTCAGAGCTGGTGCCGCCGTTAGCGTCGCCTGGTCCCGATCTTGTAGCCTGTTCACCCAGATGCACACGAACATGGGAGGGGAGGGGTGGATCGGGTTGGGGTGGGTTGGGGTGGGTTGGGTTGGGATCGGTTGGGGTTGGGTTGGGTTGGGGTTGGGTGGATTGGGTGGGATGGGGTGGGTTAGGGTGGGTTGGGTGGGGGTGGGGGTGGGGGTGGGTTGGGTTGGGTTGGGTGGGGTGAGGTGGGTTGGGGTGGGGTGGAGGGGGTGTACTCGATATCGTGCATTGCCGTCGTCGTATTACCGTAGACCCTAGCATCCCTACAATGCCGGGACGGAGCACGTCGGGTTTTCACCGACCAGACAGACATTGCTTGCACCAAGCGCGAAGCCCCGTGAGGTGTCCGGCGAGTCGCATGAAGGGTGGGCTGCATGCTACTAAGACCCGCTTGTGAGGCGGACTCGAACATGGATGGCAGCTTAAATGGGTTGATTTAATATCCGGTGTGACCGCTTCCAGAGACAGCAATGGGGGTACTATGTAACTGCCTCGTGGGTGCCTCACCATATACCCACTGCGTGATACGATCATCCCCCTTGTGCGGAGTAAAGGTTCTCCACCCCGCACGAATGATCTAACTCGACCACCGGCTGTAACCGACCGCCAAAAAACAACAAGAAAAAACGGTACCCTAGTTGTCTACCTCAAGTATTGAGCGGCATATTTTACAGTGTCATTGCCAACCGACGCCAACCCAACCATACATAATATAATATATAGGGGGGTGGGGGTGGGGGTTGGTGAGAGAGAGAGGAGAGAGAGAGAGAGAGAGAGAGAGAGAGAGAGAGAGAGAGAGAGAGAGAGAGAGAGAGAGAGAGAGAGAGAAAGAGAAAGACAGAAAAACAGACAGATAGACAGAGGGGTATTACAGAGAGATACACCGAGAAGGGACTTACTTTACAACAAAACACGTACCGCTGTATGACGTCGGTCGCCAAGTTTTCGAACGCCTCAGTCACGTTCAAGTCTGCCCTGGCGCTGGCCTCCAGGAAACGAACTCCGTGGCTCGCGGCGAGCTTCTCCCCCTGCTCAAACGATACCACCTGGGATTCCACGAAAACCATAGGCAGACAAGAAAACACACACGCAGAAAGAAAAAATGAAAAAAAACCCCAGAAAACAACAGCAGTAAAGACAGCCATGAAGGGGCAACTGGCGTGAATAGAGTATACGAAGTAGCTGTCGCCATATAGGAAACTCGCCAAGCAGGGTATTTGTAAGCCATCGTCCACTTGTGCGCGTTGGGACGGCGTGTATATGTCGGACGCTCCAAGGCAAACCATCTCGAAAGGGATCCCCCGCTTTTTGGCGCAAACAAAACCAGGTAATCAATTAATTACGTGTTGTGTTCGGGAGGCGGGACGGGGGGGGGGGGGGGGGGGGTACTCGCTATCATGCATGGCCATAGTCGTATGACCATACATCCTCGCATCCCTACAACGCCGGGACAGATCATGTCGGGTTTTCACCGACCAGGCAGACATTGCTTGCACCAAGCGCGAAGTCGATGAGTCGCATGAAGGGTGAGCTGCATCCTACAAAGAACCGCTTGTGAGGCGGACGTGCATATGGATGACAGCTTCAATGAGTTAAATTTAATTTCCGGTGTAGCCACTTTCCAGAGACAGCAATGGGAGTACTATGTAGCTGCCTCTTGGGTGCCTTACCACACCCAATACGTGATACGATCACTCCCACTTCCGCGGAGTAAAGGTTGTTCACCTCGCACAAATGATCTAACTCGACAACCAGCTGTGACCGACCGCCAAAAACAAAAAAAGCGATACCCTGGTTGTCTAGCTCAAGTAGTTAGCGGCATGTTTTTTACAGCGTCGTTGCCAACCGACGCCAACCCAGCTCATAAGGGGGGAGGACGAAAGGCGGGACGATTATTTTGTTGTTGTTTTTTATTTGGGGGGTATTCCGTCCTTTAACTAACTATTTTTCGGAAATAATCGGGGACGACAAATGAGATGCATAACATATACACCAGGTATATCGTACCAAGTACCAGCAGGGTTCATACCAGTACCTGGTAGCTACCTGGAATTACGGAGGAGCATACCACTGGCCTACTCAGAACCAAAAAAGGGCATGTAAACATGGGGGTATACCTGCTTTTTTCAAAGTCGATCCTGGGTTTTTGTTCCCGTGGCCTCTCCCGTAATCTCGCCCTGGTGCGTATTACTGTAGTAAATAGTAACTGTCGTCAACTGTGCGCGCAGCTTTTTTTTCCGTTTATTTTCCCTTCTCTTTCGATCGGTCTTTTTTTCTTGTTTCTTTTTGTTTTCTCTCTTTCATAGAATGTGTATGGCGTGCCTGTTTTATACCCAGTACGATGACATGGTCTTGCATTGTCTACTCTGCCTACTGCATAACAACGTAGTATCCCTGTGGCATAGTTTTGTGACCACAGAGCTTGTATCTCTCTCTCTACGGGAATTGAAGAATCGGCACGGACACTGGGTGTGCCGGACGTCGACGGCTACTAAGAACGGTTTTAATATGAAGAACACCCACACTGCGCTGGATGAATGGCATCGAAATCACTTACCAGTCTGACCAGAAATACAAGATACAGTTCCATTTTTGTTTTTACCATCTAAACTTCCAGTACATTTACGATCTGACTGGTATGCACCAGTCTGACCCCATATATATATATATATAGGTCGTTTTTAACGACACGTATTGTGACCCTATGCCGGCGTCCCCGGTGGCTTGGTAGGTGGTCCGCGAGCCTATCAAGATCAATTTCGTGAGTTCGAGTCTCACCGAGTGCATGCTCATAGGGACTTTTTCTTGCATAAAATTGATTAGCGGAAAGCGCGAGAGCGTGAGTTAGCTGTACATTCGATGCAAATCGACGAGCAGTGGGAATGCTGAACCCTATGCGCGATAAAAACTAAAGGCACGTACCGGGGGGGAGAAGGGACGACACCTGTGACCACGGCTTGTCCAGAAGATCGTCGAGGGTAAAACCTCATACGAGTGGGCTGGAAAGTAAAAGTGATGATGAAAAAAAAAAAAAAAAAAAAAAAAAAAAAAAAGAAATTTGGATTTGCCAATTTGGCATTTTTTTTTTGCAAAACTTTTTTTTATGGATATATCCCCAAGCGCTTCGTGTGGCGAGTTCATGGAATTTTGGAAAATGTCATTTCATTCGGCAAGTTTTTAGCAAGACTCGAAGATCCATATCTCGAAAACCTTGCCAATTTGGAAAGTCTTCGCAGTGTCGTTAAAAAAAGCCCTAAGTCACTTCACGATAACTCTATACACGTCAGCAAAATGTTATGTACGTATTTTTTTCGGGAGATTTTGGGTCGGACGGGGCGATTCTCTGGTTCAACAACGGGCCTCCGTATCGAGGAGACCCTGCGTAAAAACAGGAAAAAAAACAACCATGGCCCCTCTACTATAGTAGCACCGGCGTTTCAGCGGCAAAATCAAGCGATTTCACGAGCACTGTCGTTTATACCGGGCAGTCTGCACTAACCCAAGCGACACCATAGAGGGGCAACTACCGCTGTACCTGGTCGTGATGGAAGCAACACTAAAGGCGGGAAGACGAAGAGGCTTACGCAGGCGTTATCTACGCAGGGGTTATCGATGAAGGCGTTATCGATGTACTAGGGGTTGAACCGATGCTGGGGTTATCGATGCTGGGGTTTTCGATGTAGGGATTACCGATGCCGGGGTTACCGGTGCCGGGGATATTTTGTAGCCGATTCACCCCATTATTCGGAGCGATTTAAATCGGAATCGAAATCGGTAAATCGGGACGACTCTTTTTTACCGGCCAAACAGTCGCAAAACAGCGGCAAAACATCGGTGACACATCGTCCTGTGCATGACTAACTTAGAATTCAGTCATATTTATCGCGAAACAACGACTCCGAACAAAGGATTCACTCACACGCCGAATTCGCTGATATATTGGATATATCGCCTGCGCCGAAAACCGATGTGTCAAAAAATCGGTAAACACATTCGATTCACAGCCTAACTGCTAATTATCGATGCAAGGGGTTATCGATACAGGGGCTATCGGTACAGGGGTTATCGGTGTAGGGGCTATCGACACAGGGACTATCGATACAGGGATTATAGATACGCCGATTGTCGATATAGGGATTATCGATACACGGATCGTTGGTGACAGGGGATCTCGATACAGTGATTATGTAGAAACTATCGGTGAGGAGGCCATCGTTGTAGAGGTTACCGATTCAGGGGTTACCGATTCAGGGGCTACCGATTCAGGGGTTACCGATTCAGGGGTTACCGATTCAGGGGTTACCGATTCAGGGCGTATCGCTGTACCAAGTAGGGGTTATCGACACAGGGAATACCAACGCAAGAATTATCGATATAAGGTGCAAGGATCCTCGATTCAGGGACGATGGGTATAGGGATAATGTATGAAGGGATGATCGGCGCAGGGGTTATCGGAAGAGAGATTCTTGCCGCAGGGATTACCAATACAGTTTACTATCGATTGTGGGGTTGATGATGCAGGGATTATCGATCCAGGCGTTATCGATACAGGAATTATAGCTGAGAGGGTTATCGGTGCGGAGATTACCGATGCTTTGATTTTTCGATGCAGTTATCGGTGAGGAGGCCATCGATGTACGGGTTACCGATACGGTGGTTACCGACGCAGGGATTTTACCTACTCAAGGATTATCGGTGTACCAGGTAGAGGGTTATCGGTACGGGGATCATCGATACAGGGAATACCCACACAAGAATTATCGATACAGGCATTATCGATACAGGGAAAATCGATACGGGCATTATCGATAATGGGATAATTCTGGGGTTGTCCATGCATGTTTTATCGATGCAGGGCTTATCGATTCAAGGAACAAATAAACAGGGGTTATCGATTCAGTGATTGGCGAAGGGTGCAGGGGCTATCGACACAGGGTATCCATGCAGGGGTCACTGATACTGGGTGTAGGGATTACACCGTTGCTGGGGTCATCGATGCAGGGAATATCGACACAGGAGTTATCGATACAGTAATCGATGCAGAGGTTCACGACTCACAGAGAGCCCTCACTCGTCGATCCCCGTGGCGGGACAGCCAGCCTCCAATCCCCGGAAAAAAAAACGAAGAGATCTAACGAGATATTTCTGGGGCGCGCGGGCGATAACCGCTCCCCCCTCTCCCCCCTTCCCCCCATTCGAAAGAGTCTATCGGTGTTTTTGACTGTCCTGCCGAGTAAAACCCCTATAATCGTCCGAAAAATTCAGTTCCTGGAGCCCAGAAACAATTTCCCATAATAGTTGGTCTAAGCCTGAAAGCAGATCAGAGCAACCCTAACGCTATAACCTCAACAGGCCGATCAGTCCAGATCTCGAACAGGTGGCAAGTTCAACGGATATATGTATCGTTAGCACGCGTCATTTACTACCTGGTATTTATTTATTTTTTTTCGCTCCAACTCACTCTGTTCTCCTGGGCCACGTCGCACTTGTTCCCCACGAGGATGGTGTTCACCTCGGGGGAGGCGTTCAGCTCGATCTGTCGCATCCAGTTCGTCACGTTTCGGAACGATTTTTCGTCCGAAACGTCGTACACGAGCAGAATGCCCATGCTCCCTCTGTAGTAAGCTAATGACACGTATGGCGAATAACGAGGCGGGTTGGGGGAGGGGGAGGGGGGGGGGATGGGGGGGGGGGGGGGGGGGGGGGGGGGGGGGGTGGAGGGAGTTGGAAGAAGGTCGGGGGAATAGATTGTCTCTAGTTGGGGTTATCAGTACTATTATTTTTCAAAGACCGTCAGCAGAGCAAGCTTGCTTTTGCCAGCCAACTAGTAGCTAGTCGGCGACTTACAGGTAGGCAACTCACTGCCGTGAAATACTTGAAAAAAAAAAATGAGTAGTTTGTTCCCAAAACGAGAGTGCAGTCCTAGAAGGGTCAACTAAGGTTGTAAGCGCGCCGCGCGCATGTGTGCGGACGGGGCCCTTGGGCATCGTATATGGGCGGGATACAAAACTTCCATGTCCTAGAAAGATCATGATCTACGAGTACAAGTTTGATCTGCGAGTAGATCGTCATCTACAAGTAGATCATGATCTACAGTATCATGATCTACTTGTAGATTATGACCTATAGATCATTTAGTTCCTCACCTGAAGTAGTGATGATGATACACATCACGACCGCAGGTCATGATCTATCTATCTACCGTAGGTCATCTTGTAGCTCCTCACCCACCGTTGTGAGAGACCGTACAGGATCTGCATATTAATAGTACAATATCCAACCCAGGAAACATGTGACATCATATAGATGATGCAGATCTATACGAGTCCCACCCGGTAACATGAGCTAAATCATACAGATTACACAGATCTATCTGTCTTGTCTCTCTGAACGATCTAGATCATGAAGTGGGAATCGATTATCTATCATCCCTTCAATTCGGCACTATTGTTCTACGCTCATTATTACGGGGGGGCCATAGTAAATAGGACCAAATACTGTTAGTAAAAATAGGGAAATATATAGTTTTTTGTGTGTACCGTAGGTGCTATTTACTATGGTCCCTCGAAATAGCAGATTAGCAGGGTGTTTGCGGTAATCCGATCAGGCTGGGTTCCACAATTATTTGGAACCAACGAAACCCGAGGACCTGATCGGTCGAAAACACGTGAATCCAAAGGCCAGCAAAGTTAACGCAACCCAACAGAGCGACCCAACCCGAGCACAAAATAGGTCTAAAAGGCGACAAATTCGGTCGCTTTTCCACACAGCCTTAAGAAACGATCCCGAGTGAACGTTTCGTGGGTTGGGACTGCTATTGTAACACAGGAAACAGACTAGACTACAAGGAGTTCAAGCCGAAGCAGTACCAACCAAAAAAGTCTTCGCAAACACCCTGGTCTACCTGCATCGTTACTGGTGCGAGCAAGGCACATACATGCCTCGCAGGGCTGCGAGCAAGGCATGCCTTATAAGGCTGTGTGTGAGTAAGGCATGCCTCATAGGGACGTGAGAGAGCCATGCGATAGAGGTGAAGCACATTTCCGCTAAAAAGGTTTCTGAATGACGTATTACGGGGGTCCACAGTTAACGGGACCGAATTTTGTTAGTAAAAATAGGTAAATATATAGGTTTTTATGTGTACCATAGGTCCTATTAACTATGGACCCCCGTAATAGCTCTTTTAACTCGAGACCGTCGGAAAGCCAATCTTGTTTTAAAAAATGACGTACTTGTATACTTGGCCCATGGGATTATCCATCGGGATGCAACTTGATTTTTGCGGAAGTCAGTTTTCGGGTGAAGATTGGAGCTCCTTAAGGTCAAGTGAGGAGCCTCAGAAAAATTAGGGTGAACCTCCATCGTATAACGCCTCCTTATAGGGATGGGAGTAAAGCGTGCCTTATAAGGCTGTCATTAAGGCATGTCCTAGGGCTGGACTTGACCGCCAGTTGTAACACGCAAGATTGTACATCCCCTGATACAATTTTAGGACCCCGACTTTCCCCCAAGCATCGGGCGGGTGAGCGGGGGGGGGGGGGGGGGGGGGGGGGGGCTCACACGACGATAATGGTGGCTATGCAAAAATGTCGTCGATACCATTCCACAGTCGCGTCGCTCGGCGTTTACTTCCACTCCATTTACGGGGGGGCCATAGTAAATAGGACCAAGTATTGTTAGTAAAAGTAGGTAAATATATAGGTTTTTGTGCGTACCGTAGGTCCTATTTACTGTGGTCCTCCGTAATAGGCGGTCCACAAGAGAGAAACAAACGAGAAGGGCAACGATTATAAATCGGAAGAAGAAGAAGAAGAAAAAAATAAGAATAAACAGCGTGCCCTCTTCCAGCCCGTTTAAGACTGCAGTCCCGTTTCGGGGACAAACCACTTAGAATTAGTGTAGATCGGTTTGCCCCCCTCCGAAACGGGACTGCAGCCCTTGATGGGTCAAGTCGCGGGGGGGCAACCACTGCTGCAGCCGCCATCATCAATCCTCCCCAACTTTCGCTTTTTTGGCCCCCTCCTTCCTCACCTGACGTGATGTTCCGGAAACGCTCCTGCCCCGCGGTGTCCCAGATTTGGAGCTTCACCTTCTTCCCCCGCAAAATGGCCGTCTTGATCTTGAAGTCGATCCTGCCGCCATTGGGGGAAGAAACAAAAAAAAAAAGAAACGCGGAAAAGTTGCTTTAGACCAACTATTATGGGAAATTTTTGAAGGGGTCTCGGAACTGGCTTTTTTCGCCGAAAACCGGCGATTTACTCGACGGGACTGTCAAAAACACCGGTAGACTCGTCAGGATGCTCCTCTTAGTTTTCCGAGAGCTTTCGCGAGCGCTTTTCCGTTTCTCCAGAGTCGTACAAGGACTGTTCGTCCATATTTCCAGTTCTGTGGACATCGTCATTTTTCATAAAAAATCCTCGAAGATCTACTATTTCTGGCCCCAGTTCTGACCAACAGCCTTACTTCTGACCCTCCAGAGTAAAGTGATTGGCTACTCCAAAATTTAAAACAGGACTCTGGAGAAACGGAAAATTGTTCCTGAAAGCTCGCAAAAAACTACGGGGAGCATTTTGAGGAGTCTATCGGTGTTTTTGGCTTTCCCGCCGAGTAAAACGCGTATATTCGGCCTAAAAACCCAGTTCTGAGAGCTCAGAAATAATTTCCCACAATAGTTGGTCTTAGATTGTGAATTCATTTCTGCAGATGATTGTTTGACACCAACCACTATGTACCGAAATATAAGCACCATTTTGGTTTAACAATTAGTGTGAAACCGGTTCTTAAACTACGGGACAGAGCGGAATAAATCATTAACCTAAAAACATTTGGGTGAATTATTTTTTTTTTGTCGATTTTGCACACGATGCTTTTTTTTTTTCTTCAGATTTTGTCGGTGGAGGTGTCGGTCTCGCCGCCCCCCCCCCCCCCCTCCCCTGAAACAAAAATTCGTCGGCTTTATCTATCTTGACAAGCGAAGTCAAAGACCATATACAATAGGGTGATTGACGAGCGTTTTTTATCGTCTTCCTCGATTGCACCATGGGAGCACCATGGAAAAACAAAAAAAAAAACAAAAATAGATGGAAGCACCAAGGAGACGGGGACCTAAGGTGCACCCATCGTCATGCTTGGCCCTGTTCGTTTAACACTATCACACCAGGGTGATGAGACACCAACCCCCCGGGACGAATTTCAGAATCGGTTTCCTCCAAAACATGCCTTAAGGGGGACACAAAAAACGAAAATGGTGGATTTCTTGGAAATTTTTCGTCGAAAAGGTTTGCATAAGAGACACATTGTTGGGCGTACTCGGTACGCCCTCCCTGATGTCGAGAATCCCAGCTTCGAATATCAAATCGTCCCAGGGGGGGGGCGGGGGCGGGTGTACTCGATATCATGCATGGCCGTAGTCGTGTGACCATAGACCCTCGCATCCCTACAATGCCGGGACGGAGCACGTCGGGTTTTCACAGACCAGGTAGACATTGCTTGCAACAAGCGCGAAGCGAAACGTGAGGTGTTGGGCGAGTCGCATGAAGGGTGAGCTGCATCCTAGTAAGAACCGCTTTTGAGGCGGATTTTCTTGCATGTGGATGACAGCGTCAAAGAATTGATTTGATTTCTGGTTTGGCCAGTTCCAGAGACAGCAATGGGTTTACTATGTATAACTGCCTCGTGGGTGCCTTACCATATACACACTACAGTACGTGATACGATCATCCCCCTTTTGCGGAGGGAAGGCTCTCCCCGCACAAAAAAACATCTAACTCGACCGCCAGCCGTGGTAACCGCCAAGCGAAAACACACACAAAACGGTACGCTGGCTGTCTAGCTCACGCAGTGAGAGGAGTGTTTTACAGCGTCGTCGGCAACCGACGCAAACCCAACCTATATATACCAGGGGGGGGGGGGGGGGGGTGATCTTGCGCGTTAAACGGTATAAACCCCTTGCATGTCTACTGTACTATGCCGGGACGCACGACGTCGGGCTTTCACCGACCAGGAAACACGGAAAAAAAGTATCATGGAAGCACCATAAAAGCATCATTGAGGTCGGGCGGGGGGGGGGGGGGGGGGGGGGGGGGGGGGGGGGGGGGGGGGGGGGGGGGGGGGGGGGGCTCGTAACGTCGTTCCGCTTCCTCCCACTCCCCCCGCTTCCCTGCTGGGTCATGAAGCAAGCGATAGTAGAACATTGACGGCAAAATGCGGCCTACGCAGTACCGCCGTACGATACAGCAGTAGCAGCGCAGTAGTCCACTGGGTACAATCTCTCCTCGCCGTAAACTCGGCCTTGTGTTCGCGTATTATTCGCCAGGTGTACAGCAATAACATCGTAAAAAAACCTTGAGTGCGCGAAGAGTTTCAGCTAGAGCAACACTCCGAACGCGTCTTTTTTCCCTGACCCACCAGAAAAGTATAAGAAGCTAACAACAAACATATGCTGCATAGGACACCGCGGTTTGACCCCTCGACCGACCGCCTCGTACACACAAAAAAAAAGCACATGGAAAGCCCTGTTCACTGCGTTTTTTTTTCTTCCAAATTTCTAAATTTCCAATTTTTCAACTGTTTAAAAGTTCTCAGTTCACTCGGGAGCACTTTTCAGTTTTTACCAGCACTTATAGCCCTAGACGGCGAACTTCGAAACTTCGATTTTTTTTATTTATTTTTTAAATATCAACAGAGAACAGGTTTTAAAAAAGAAGACTTGACGTACGCAGAAAAAAAAACGTTCTCCTACGAAGCATCTTTGCTTCTGGCGACTGGTGAGGGACTTTTTTTGTATCGTACTTTGATCGTGTAACGCATGCAGTACATCTTAAACCCCCCAACCCACCGGAAAAAGCGGTTACTGACGAAGCAGACACGCGCCCAATAGTTGATTTCGTCTCCCCGAAACCGGAAAACAAATATAATCCCTCTCCTTGGCATTCTTGACGCATTTGGCGCACTGTATTTGTGTACGAAGTATAGCTGGTATTTTCATCTCGAGGGCCAGCCAAAATAATAAAAATACCATGATGAAAAAAAAATACAAAAAAAAAAAAAACCCGAATATTATTTGCTGACTCTGAATAATGATGGTGACATTGCTACCAGGTATTTTTTTAGGTGATTTAGACAGTAAGGTAATGCAGCTCACCCTTCATGCGACTCGCCGGGCACCTCACGTTTCGCTTCGCGCTTGTTGCAAGCAATGTCTGCCTGGTCTGTGAAAACCCGACGTGCTCCGTCCCGGCATTGTAGGGATGCGAGGGTCTATGGTCATACGATTACGGCCATGCATGAGATCGAGTACATCTCTCCTATTGAGTACACCCCCCCCCCCCCCCCCCCCCCGCCGCCCGAGAACTGGTCGTCTCTGAGCCCGGGGGCATATTTTGAAGGGGTCGCCCCCCGCTCCAATGGCCGAAAAATAGGCCTACCGACGAAGGAGACACTTGCCATCATACCCAATGGTTGAAGTACAGGACTACCGACGAAGCAGACACGCACCCAATGGTTGGAATACAGGCGACCCCGGGAACCGAACCTGTCAGGAGACAGCATTTTCACCTCTTGACAGACAGCAACTTTTGCCTCGACATGCCTTGACTGACACCAAACTACCAGGTTTTAGTGTGGAACAATCGGCCCTGCACCTTTGACAGCGCACGCTTCGCCTTGCTTGACATGTCTCCTGGCATCTTTGACGAGAACTGGTCGTCGCTGTATCTGGGTACACTGTCTTTCAAGGGGGCTTCACACCCCCGATAACGGTTGCAAAGCAGGACTACCGACGAAGCCGACACTCACATTCCTCAAGCCCACTGGTGGAAGCACAGGAGGACTAGCGACAAAGCAGACACAACACCCAATGTTTGAAATATGGCAAGGCTGTTTACGGGTCGGGCCAAAATTCGCGGGTCGAGTCGGGTCGGGTCGGGTCGGGTCGGGTCACCTAACCCGACACGACCTGACTCATGAGATTTCGAAGACATCCTGAAGATCTCCTGACCCGACCCGACCCGACCAGTAAGATTTTGAAGACCTCCTGATCTGTGAACATCCATGAACAATGAATGTATAGGACCTCGATAGTTGGCCGTCTCTTTTGTATCTGGTTGTAGATTTTGAAGGACCCTCCTCCAATGGTTAAAGACAGATAGGGCTACCGACGACGAGGAAACTTGTCACACCCAATGGTTGCAATAGAGGACTACCGACGAAGCAGAAACTTGTCACACCCAATGGTTGCAATAAAGGACTACCGACGAAGCAGACGCGCACCCAATGGTTGAAATGTAGGACCCCGAGAACTGGTCGTCGCTGTACCGGAGGAGCAGGCAGCTTTTCCCCCACCCCTGATAGAAGAAAAAAAAGGCGCACACAAGGCCGAGGAGGGGGGAGTGGGGAGGGGGCGGGGGGAGCGGGGAGGGGGTGGAGGAGCGGGGAGGGGTGGGGGGGAAGGGAGGGAGAGGGCGGGTGGGGCAATGGGAAAGGAGGTCAACAAGGGGATTCATAATTAAATTCAGGGTTGTTCGTTCCTTTGTTTTGTCTTATTTTTTTAATTGGACAGGTTTTTATTTTTCGGGTGAAAATCGCTCGTCTGCATGGTCTGTGTGTATAATGTACTGACTGCCCGTCCGTCCGTCTATCTGTCTTCTTGTCCCGTCTGTCGGTCGGTCTGTTCTGGCGTTCTCTCCGTCTCCTCGGGGCTTTGTCTGTCTTGTGCTTCGGTTTGTCTGTCTGGTTCTTGTCAATATTTCAGTATGCCTCTCTCTCTGTCTCGTTCCTCGTCTCTCACCATAGTCTGTCTGTTTGCCTACCTGTAAGTATATATATTTAGTCTGCTTGATTGTCCGTCTGTGTGTGTGTCTGTCTGTCTGTCTGTCTTGTCTGTCTGTCTGTCTGTCTGTCTGTCTGTCTGTCTGTCTGTCTGTCTGTCTGTCTGTCTGTCTGTCTGTCTGTCTGTCTGTCTGTCTGTCTGTCTGTCTGTCTGTCTGTCTGTCTGTCTGTCTGTCTGTCCGTCTGTCCGTCCGTCCGTCTGTCTGTCTGTCTGTCTGTCTGTCTGTCTGTCCGTCTGTCTGTCTGTCTGTCTGTCTGTCTGTCTCTATCTGTATCTGCACCCCTGCCTATTGCAGTAGTATGTATGTGTGATATGCCTGTCTGTCTGCCAGTTAGCCTGTGCGGTCTGTTAGTTGTGTCCCTATCGGTCTGTCTGTCAGTACGTCTCTCTGTATGTCTCCCTGGTTCGTCTGCCTGCCTGCCTGTCCTGCCTGCTGGTCTGTTTGTCGGTCTGTCCGTGTGTCTCTTTTCTCCCTGCTCTCCCTGCCAGCATGTCTGTCTCCATTCCCTCACTTCCTATCTGCCCGTCCCTGTTCTTCAGTGCCATACATCTCGAAGATACAACTATTACGGGGGTCCATAGTCAACAGGACCAAATACTGTTAGTAAAAATAGGTAACTATATAGGTTTTTATGTATACCATAGGTCCTATTAACTATGGACCTCCGTAATAGTAGACCACCGCAACTAAACAAGAAAGATCCAAACATCCAAAGACGCTCATCTCAGCACAATCAGACGCGAGCCCACGACGGAAGAAAATGTTGAACTCTTCTCGCGACAAAAATGCGAAAGGCACGTACCGTACTGGGAGGGCGGGGGCGGGCGGGCGGGGGGTGTACTCGATATCATGCATGGCCGTAGTCGCAGCGGGGAGGGGGGGGGGGGGGGTTGTACTCATTATCATGCATGGCTGTAGTCGTATGACCATAGACCCTCGCATCCCTACAATGCCGGGACGGAGCGCGTCGGGTTTTCACCGACCAGGCAGGCATTGCTTGCATCAAGCGCGAAGCGCCGTGAGGTGTTGGGCGAGTCGCATGAAGGGTGAGCTGCATCCTACCAAGAACCGCTTTTGAAGCGGATTTTCTTGCATATGGATGACAGCATCAATGAATCGATTTAATTTCTGGTGTGGTCACTTCCAGGGACAGGAATGGGGTTACTATGTAACTGCCTCTTGGGTGCCTTACCATATACACACTACGTGATACGATCATCCCCCTTGCGCGGAGTAAAGGTTCTCCCCGCACAAAAATTATCTAACTTGGCCGCCAGCCGCGGTAACCGCCAAAAAAAAAAAAAAAAAAAAAAAAAAAAAAACAAAAAAAAAAAAAACAAACGGTTCCCTGGCTGTCTAGCTCACGCAGTGAGAGGCGTGTTTTACAGCGTCGTCACCAACCGACGCCAACCCAACCTATATATATATACCAGGTATGCAGGAGGGGGGGGGGGGGGGAAGCCTACTTAAAGTAGGTACCCCAGATCTGAGTTACGACTAGTAGGAGGGAGACAGAAAACAAGGGCAAAGATAGTAAATGAGATGGGGGGAATAAAAGAAGAAAAAAAGTACCATGCATCACATATAACAGTACACGCTATTACCAGTCATATGATACTCCAATCCCTCCACACGTCGTAATATCATGATCTAGATCATCTACAGATACGCTAGATCAGACATATCATCTACAGATATATCAGATACATCATCCACAGACAGATCATCTACATATCATCTACAGATATATCAGACATATCATCTACAGATATATCAGACATATCATCTACAGATATATCAGACATATCATCTACAGATAGATCGTCTATAGATCATTCAGATCCTAACCTGCCGCTATTATGACATGATGCGCAGGATCTGTACAGTACCGATCCATCCCAGAAAACATGTGCTAAACACACATCATGCGGATTCCAACCCGGCAAGATAAAGAGCTACTGGAGATCATACAAGATCAGGAATACATTATCTATCTGCCTTGAAAGATCTTGATAATAAAGTGGGAATTATTTGTAGATGATCTGTAGATGATCTATCTGTTCGAGGTGTGAAACTCTTTTATTTCTTCACCGTACCTGAACATTTATACATTATAAAATAATCCCAAGTAATTTGTCACCCAAAACGGAAGCACGGTCCTTAAGGGACCAGTCAAATCGTGCCGCGTCACGGCTCTATAAAAAAAGAGACGATAGTTTTTGCGGGTATACTTGTAAACCTTGAAAGTATCGTTTCTCCAGCGCTCGATTTTCCCAGGACGGGAAAGGCTGCCAATACCGGACAACCTTAAGGTGTTGTCGAACGCTATCCGGTTGAGAGAGAGAGAGAGAGCTTTCCGAAGATAAAACGTACCTGGTACGACTTTTATAAATATTACGGAGGACCATAGTAAATAGCACCTACGGTACACACAAAAACCTACATATTTCCCTATTTTTACTATCAAAATTTGGTCCCATTTACTATGGTCCCCCGTAATAGCACCCTTTTTTACCGTTTAATCGACGAAACGAGCGCCGAGGAAAACGGTCCCACCCCCTCCCCTGCCTTGCGAAACACTCGACGGTTCTTTACCGTATTCATGGCGGTCTTTCACCGTTTAAGTTGGCCCTCCAATGACCAGCTCGCGGGCGGCGGGGGGGGGGGGGGGGGGGGGGGGCTCGGCGATCGAGGCTCACTTTCGCACGTTCCATTTTCCCCGACATCCAAGCAACTCCCATAAATCGAAAAATAAATAAATATATTATTTCAGCAATCTTCACGGGACCCGACCCCGCGATGTTTTCGACATTTCACGGGTCGGGTCGGGTCGGGTCGGGCCACTCTTACCCGGCCCGCGACCCGACCTGACCCGCGAGGTTTTGACCCGACCCGTGAACAGCCCTGTTTCATTCGACATTTTTGTTCCTGTTCCAAGTCTCAAAAGGGTCAACATACCACCATGAACGGGAATACAAGCTCCGTACGATATGTATATTGTAAGTACAAACGGGTCTTACATCGCCGGTCGGTCAGAGTGATAAAACGGGTGCCCATGGTAATGAGGACCCGTCATACACAAAAAAAAAAAAAAAAACTAAAAATTCCGCATTCCAGTATATTAACCAAGCATACTTGGTCCTGATTTTTATGTTCCCCCTAGATATAGTCTCTAACCCCTTACCCTGAACGCTAGCAAACCTTTGCCCATGACAACCTTACCCCCGACCCAAATTAGGCCATCGTATAACAATTTCCACGCCGGGCGGAAACGTAAGGACCGTTCATACACTACTGAGGGTACGAAACGGTATCTATATTACGCCTGCAGTGGCTGGCAACCGAGAGGGTTACCAAACAGGCGTTCCCGAGGGGTTGTCTGTCACAAGAGAGGGGTTTCCACACGAGAGGCCAAGTCTACTGTCGTTGCAGGGTTACCAAATAGGTGTTCCCCAGGGGATGGATGTCTGTCACAAGAGAGGGGTTTCCACACGAGAGGCCAAGTCTACTGCTGTCGCTGCACGCCGGGTGTCACTATCGCTAGTCCCGAGGAGTTGCGTTGCAAGAGGTAAAAAAAGCCTGATTGCACGCTGGGTGCTACGACGTTTACACGGTCCCTCCCGCAAGGCTCGTAACACGAGAAAACACCCGGCGTGAAAGTAGAAATTAGGTATTTGACCTCTTGTGATCAACCCCGCGGGACCGCCTATTTGGTGCAAGTTAGGACAGAGAGGCATCTATACCATTTTCCGAGACTCGAGTCACTTGATGACCTCCAAAAGCCGTCCAAAAACGGATTTATAGGGTTGGGATTAGGATTAGGGTCAGGGTCAGGGTTGGGGTAGGATTAGGGTCAGGGTTGGGGTTCGGCTTTAGGATTAGGGTCAAGGTTGGGGTGAGGCCTGGGGCCGGGTTGGTCTGGGCCGACTTGCAAGGTTGAAATGGACGACACACGTCCTGCACACAAGTTTTGCTCGGGCCGCTCCAGCAAACAGCGGGAGCCAACGAGAATACACAACTATATATATACATATACACTGCTGCCATGAGCGCTACGTATGTTGCTTGTGACTTTGGCTACGGTGTGGGTCCGCCACAGAAGGAACAGCCTATTCTGAGTTATAACCCTAACCCGTTTGACGCATGCGAGGGCAGGCATTCGCCCGAAACATTTTCCGAGCCTCCACTCACTTGATGAGCTCCACAATAAGTCGTCCAAGAACGGACTTCGATAAAAAGCGTACGCTTACAAACCCCGACTATAACCAAAATCGCATGGCGTAAGTACGAGAATAAAACAGAAAAAAAAGTTAAAAAAAAAAAAACAGAAAAAAAAAAACAGAAGAAAAAAAAAACGAACGAGATCCAAAACAATTTATTAGTAGGACTGCAGTCCCGCTTTTGACGGCAAACCATTCTATTACGGGGGTCCATAGTTAATAGGACCTATGGTATACATAAAAACCTATATATTTACCTATTTTTACTAACAAAATTTGGTCCCGTTAACTATGGACCCCCGTAATAATTCTACCGTAAGTACTTCGTCCCGGAAACGGGCGGGACTGCAGTCCCAAAAGGGTCCCCTTTAAGACTCGAGCTTTTAAGAACTGCAGTCCCGTTTCGTGGACAAACAACTTTGAACTAGACATGTTTCTTCCGAACACGGTACAGCAGTCGTGAAAGGGTGAAGCAGTCAGATTTTTTTTTTTTTTTCTACAAAACGCGCCGCCTTCATATTACGGGGGTCCACAGTAGTTAATGGGACCAAATTTTGATAGTGTGTGTGTGTGTGTGTGTTCTTCACATTAAACCGTTCTTCTACTCGTCGACATCCAGCAAGCCCAGTGTCCGTGCTGATTCTTCACTCTAGAAAGATACGAGCTCTGTGGTCACAGACTACGACACAGAGATAACACACCGTAATGCATTAATAGCCTACGTAATACCATGCCTTCGCACTAGGTGTAAAAACAGGTGAATATATAGTTTTTTTTAATGTATACCATAGGTCCTTTTGACTATGGACCCCCGTAATAGCATAGTAGCACGCGTTATTTTTTTTGCAACCCGCAGCTTGCAAACCTTTTGTTTTTATATCTGAGGGCATATGATCGGGGGGTGAGGGGTAGAGTTCGTGGGTATACAGAGGTGCGTAGCATATATATATATAGGGGTAGGGCTATCACCGGGGGGGGGGCATAGTAAATAGGACTAAATATTGTTATTACAGGGGTCCATAGTTAACGGGACCAAATTTTGTTAGTAAAAATAGGCAAATATATAGGTTTTTATGTACACCGTAGGTCCTGTTAACTATGGACCCCCCCCGTAGTAGTAAAAGTAGATAATTATATGGGTTTTTGTGTGTACCGTAGGTCCTATTTAATATGCCCCCCCCCCCTAATAATAGGGCTAGGAAGTGTCTCTCGGCTCTTCCAGTAATGGGATACAATACAAAAAATATTTATATTGGCAACCTGCGGGTTGCAAACAGGAGCCCCCCAACCCCTCGGGGGGGAGCGGGCGGGGGGGGGGGGGGGGGGGGGGGGGGGTTGTACTCGATATCATGCATGGCCGAAGTCGTATGACAATAGCCCTCCGCATCCCTACAACGACGGGACGGCGCACGTCAGGTTTTCACCGATCAGGCAGACATTGCTTATTGCACCAAGCGCGAAGTTAACCGTGAGGTGTTTGGCGAGTCGCATGAAGGGAGAGCTGCATCCTATTACGGGGGTCCACAGTTAACGGGACCAAATTTTGTTAGTAAAAATAGGTAAATATATAGGTTTTTATGTGTACCATAGGTCCTGTTAACTATGGACCCCCGTGATACCAAGAACCGCTTGTGAGGCGGACTTGCAGCACATGGATGACAGCTAGAACGCGTTAAACAAATTATTTTCTGGTGTGGTCACTTCCAGAGACAGCAATGGGGGGTGTACTCGATATCACGCACGGCCGTAGTCGTATGACCGTAGCCCCTCGCACCCCTACAACAATGCCGGGACGGAGCACGTCCGGTTTTCACCGACCAGGCAGACATTGCGTGCACCAAGCGCGGAACAAACCGTGAGGTCGTTTGGGCGAGTCGCATGAAGGGAGAGCTGCATCCTGCTAAGAACCGCTCGTGAGGCGGGCTTGCGCATGGACGACAGCTTCAACGAATTAAATTTACTTCCTGGTGTAGCCACTTGGGCGTACCTATTGTTGTTCTTCCGCGTTGGTGTTGATCTCACATTATCGGCTCATTCTGCCTGCTGTGGTGCACGAAAATGCACGACAGCAGAGCTTACAGTGATACGTACCGACGTACCGCAAAGAAAGCGTTGAGTCCGCAACACGGTTGCGCTCGTTTCGTCAACTGCGGCGAGGGGAGGGGTGCTAAAGTCGTACGTACCAGGGTACGTTATATTTTTCGGAAGGCTCTCTTTCTCTCTCTCTCTCTCTCTCTCGACCAGATCTTTCCGAAAACGCCTCCTTTGTGCGGTATCGGCATGGAGAAAGAAGCCTTCCCGTTCTGGAAAAATCGAGCGATATGCAGGAAAAACGATCATAAACACCCCTGGGGGACCTCAACGCTCTGTCCCTAAATATAAGTATCGTTATTGTTGAATATTAGTACAGAAATGGTCCTAAATATAAGTATCGTTATTGTTGAATAGTAGCGCAGAAATGGTCCTAAATATAAGGATGGTTTGTACTTAATATTAGTGTAGAAACGGTCCTAACTATAAGGAGGGTTTGTAGTGAATATTAGTGTAGAAAAGGTCCTAAATATAAGTACCGTTATTGTTGAATGTTAGTGCAGAAATTGTCCTAAATATAAGGATGGTTTGTACTTAATATTAGTGTAAAATATAAGGAGCGTTTTAGTTGGAAATTAGTGTAGAAATGGTCCTAAATATAAGGAGGGTTTGTATTGAATGCTAGTGTAGAAATGGTCCTAACTATAAGGGTCGTTATTGTTGAATATTGGTGTAGAAACGGTCCTAAATATAAGGATCGTAGGTAATAATAAATTTTAGTGTAGAAATGGTCCTAAATATAAGGACCGTTTTAATTGGAAATTAGTGTAGAAATGTTCACTATATTTCATAGGAAAACAAAAAACAAACAAAACTTCACCGGGGGAACTATTAGTACTAAACCCAACGAAACTTTCAGTCGGAAAACAAAACCAGCGAAACTTCAGGCGGGGAACTATTTACGGGGGTCCATAGTAAATAGGACCAAATGTTGTTAGTAAAAACATGAAATATATAGGTTTCTGTGTGTACCGTAGGTCCTATCAACTATGGTCCCCCGTAATAACTGCCATGCTAGGGGCGACCGCCAGTTCCACACGGACTCTGATGTGACAGCCGGTTCCACGGCCTGTTCCACGGACAGAACAAAACAGAGACAGCGTTGGTCACGTGCGGCAGAAACTACGCGCCTACCACCCCCTCCCCGAAGCAACGGGACCGTTTGGACTGAAAATGAAAATGAATGTACAACCATGCCCCTATATTATCGAACAGGGTGGTTGGTCCCTGATATGCATGTGTACCCCTGATGAACGATATGCCACTGCAGTGCTGCTACGTACACGTGTGCACCAGCACGCGATATCACCTGCACCCGTGGCAGCAGGCTTAGCTTCCATCCATAAATACACAGCCGAAAGCAACCCCAACGGTTGGCGACACCGCTACGCGCTTGAAAAGCTACTGGCCACGGCGCTCGCCGTCTCGGCTTGCTGTCGGTACCCAACACCGCCATTGCCGGGCACGAAAGCGTCCTACGAGTACGGACTCGACCTATGCGCAGGAGCGCGGCCTGCACAAAACTTTGTGCAGGGTGCGGGTCTTGTTGATCAAGGAGGGTCTTTCGGTTGCCCGGCGGTTTTTTGGGAAAAACGCCATCAAAACAAGGAGCGGAGTCGCGTGACTGCTCCTGCCGACCTCGAGCCCCCCAAAGGATTGGGCTTAGGGTAAGGGTTATAGGGTTCGGGTTAGAATTAGGGTTCGGGTTCGGGTTCGGGTTAGGGTGGGGCCTGGGGTCGGGCTGGTCTGGGCCGACGTGCGAGGTTTAAGTTGACGACACCTGTCCCGCACCAAAAATTTTGTGCAGGCCGCTCCTGCACATCGGGGCAGCCTACGAGTATCCACAGCAATATATATATATATATATATATATAAACTGCTGTCTTGAGTGCTACGTATGCTGCTGCTTGTGGCTTTGGTTACAGTGTGGGCCCGCCAATAAAGGGAACAGCCTATTCTGAGTGAACTTTTTTAGGATTGCAGTCCCGCCTTGGGGGACAAACCACTTGGAATTTGAGTGGATTATCCCCAAAAACGGGACTGCAGTCCCCCCAAAAAAAAGGGTTAAGAAGCCTTCCGAGCTGAAACCTCATGAAAACCGAAAAACAAAACCAAACATGTAGCTATTACGGGGGTCCATAGTAAATACCTGGTAGGACCTATGGTATACATAAAAACCTATATATTTATCTATTTTTACTAACAATATTTGGTCCTATTTACTATGGTCCCCCGTAATAGCTGTGCGATCGAGGGTTTCGTCGAAATTCATTTTCTCGTAAATTTGCGATACTACCGTTTCAACCCTTTTTTTTTTTTAGGACTGCAGTCCCGCTTCGGGGGGCAAACTGTTTAGAATTCGAGTGGTCTGTCCCTCAAAACGGGACCGCAGTCCTGGAAGGGTAAATGAAACAACATTGAGCAATCACCATCTCATGAGATGTAGTGTAGCGCTTCCCCGTCGAGCATGACTACTCGATCCGTTTTTCTTAAGCGTCCACCGCAAACTGAGGCAGGCTCATGTTCTTACACAAATGGAGGCTTACGTTCTTACTTCCGTAGCTTCTCGTGCGCGGCCCGCCCCACGCATGCTGTAGCCACGGGAAAAAGGCAGGGCGCGACAAATAATAATCAGCCAGCCGGTGCTGCCCGATCGCATAAATAAAACACACATATATCACACATAAATACACCTATACGCAGGGGTCTTCCGAGTTCAGGGAGGGCTTTTCGTCGTACTGTATCACACCCTCGCGCACTTGCGATTTTCAGCGCAGTACATGGCACCAGGATACTACAGCAGTACACAACTATTGCATGTGTCACGGACAGGGTAGCCGTAACGATGGCTACACGGGATCCTCGCTTCGCGACCTCCCCACGGCGACTTCTCCGCGACTTCGTCGACGCTAACGGCGAGCATAGGCTTGACAATATATATACGAGTATATATATATATATATCTCGGGTAGGCACAATTCGACGCGAGTCGACGAGGGGAGAAACCGCTGAACCCTACTCGCGATAAAAACGCAACGCATTTACAGGAACCGTAGCGAGGAAGGGAGAGAAGAGCCTACTTTGTGACCCCGGAATCTGAGTCGCGACTATAAATTGCATACTGCAGGAGGAAGCAGGACCAAGGAGAGCGAAGATAATATACGGAATGGAAAAGAAAAAAAAAAAAAAAAAAAATCCGAAAAAAAAAAAAAAATCTCCGAAACCACACCCCCATTTTCGAAAACCTATATAAATATACGGACGCAGGGGAGGGGGGGGGAGTCACACAGCAAAGCAAATAATTTTGTTCCTAGAAAAAGCATGTATTTTAATGAATTCGTGCACAGAGCTCCCACCCCTGCCGTCGGTTCTTCGTCAAACTGGCCATTCTAGAAGTGTGGTGTGGTGTGGTGTGGTGTGGTGAGGTGTTTTTTTTTTGCTTGTGCGTTCTGCGACAGGGGACAGCACTTTTTGCCTTCTGAGGCAATACTCCTGACGGATGGGGCTGCCTGCCCAGCCGAGGAACTACAAACCACAGCAGCATTCATGCCCCAGCCAACAATACCGGCACTATACATAGCGCCTTGGATGAAGATCGCAATGGTAACCGCCGTATACTACAGTAGAACAGTTGCACGCCAATGTGATCGCCGTATGGCAGGGCGGGGGCGTACCGCAGGAGCGGAAACATGCCACGATCATAGAGTCGCACAAGAGAGGGAGGACCGTACTGAGCGCGGTAACTGTCGAGGCATCTCGCTCGCGGCACAAGCCGGCAAGGTTCTCCTCGAAGTAATCGCCAATCGCCTCAGCAATTTACTGCGAACGTGAGGATATCCTGCCAGAGGAGCGGTGCGACTTCAGACCGCAACGGTCGACAATTGACACGATCTTCGTGGTTCGACGACTTCACCAACTGGCACGAAATAAGAGCGCCCCTCTTTACATGAGTTTCGTCGACCTCGCCAAGGCATACGATTCAGTCGACCGGACTCTCATGTGGACCGTGCTCGCTCCGTTCGGCGTACTACCGAAGATGCTCCGGGTTTCCACGATGGGATGCGTGCGTGCATCCAGGCGGACGATGGTGAATATATATGCAGACTGGTTCGGCGTGGGGCAGGGCCTATACGGCAAGGATGCGTGCACCGCACCATTGCTGTTCAACATGATCTCTGCTGCCGTACTGCGTGTGGCGGTGGAGCGGTTTAGCGCCAACACAGATGTGGTGAAGGATACGGTATGAACCAAGGTGAAGGACGAGAAGGGCGGGGGGGGGGGGGGGGTGTACTCGATAGGAGAGATGTACTCGATCTCATGCATGGCCGTAGTCGTACGCGGGGGGGGGGGGGGGGGACGAGAGGGGCTGGAGAAGGGGCGAGGTAAAGCCCAGGAGACCGATCTGGGGAATGCTGTAAGCAGACGACGCGGGTATCGTTTCCAAATCGAGGAACAGACACGCGAAGATGATGGCAGATATCGTGACAGTGCGTGGTTCGTTCGGATTGACAGTTTCGGAAGCCAAGACGGAGACCATTTGCCTGATGACGACACGCACGGACAGGACCAATGTCGCAACTGAGGCAGCCGGTCAGGTGTACAAACAAAACCACCAAGTTTGTGTACCTTGGGGCAACTGCGTGCGAGAACGCCGACCTTCCCGCTGAAATCAACCGGCGCGCGCTGCTGGCCAACCTACGCTTCAGACGGTATATAGTGTGCCGCTGTACGGCCAGCCCACCGCACCCGCTCCGGCTCAAAGTACGGATGCTCGAAGAAGAGGTAAAGGAGACCATGCTATACGGGTGTGTCACGTGGAGCCCCACCGTGGCGAGGCCCATCTCGTCATACTGCGGACAGCTCACCACCGATTGCGCCTCCGCTGCATCGGGTGGGAGGTAAAAGACCTCGCGACGGCTACCATGTGCTTTCATAGGCAGACGCACTGGCCAAGACTGGCTGCGAGAACGTCGAGACGATAGTGCGAAAGCGGAGGATACTGTTCGCGGGGTTCGTGGCTCGTATGGGTAAGGTAACGAGAGACGACCCAAAACGAGTGATGTTTGGGGACCTGGGGGGGGGGCGGTGTACTCGATCGGAGAGGTGTACTCGATCTCATGCATGGCCGCAGTCGTATGACCATAGACCCTCGCATCCCTAAAATGCCGGGACGGAGCATGTCGAGTTTTCACCGACCAGGCAGACATTGCTTGCACCAAGCGCGAAGCGAAACGTGAGGTGTCCGGCGAGTCGCATGAAGGGTGAGCTGCATCCTACTAAGAACCGGGGTTATTTGGGAGGGCAAGAGCAGGACTGGATGGGTTGTCTCGAACGCGACCCGCCGTCGTTTAACTTGCCCATCGAAGCGAAGCAATGGACGCTGGAAGCGAAGCAATCGGGCGAGTGGTTTCAGACGTGTTGAAGAAGCGGCAGAGGAGTACATGAAGCGCTAGTTCGTCAGGGAGAAGGAGAATGTAGCAAAACGACGAGCGCTTGAGGTACTAAACGCGCCGCAATCTAACAAGGACGCCGTTGGGCCCAAGGCCAGGGAGGGGGGAGGAAGAGGAGCCACGTTGAAGGAGGCGTAGCAACAGCAGCAAGAAAGTGAAGGAACCCGTCGAAACTCGCCACTGGCCGCCTTTCTAGTTGAGACGCCCAGCGACCACCTGCTGCCTAACGCTGTGTTACAATCCCTGTTTTAATTTATTTTTATTTTTGTTTCTATTTTTGTTGGTTGTGATGTCCTATTCCGTGCTAAGTCGATGGTAACCCCCCCCCCCCCCCCCCCCCCCGTACCCTGCCATTTTGCATCGGCAGCGTCACGTTATTGTTATATTTGTGTGACCCTTCGCAATTTTTTCCTTTTTTTTTTTTTTTTTTTCCGATTACGTTGAATTTTTTCCTTGGTCCGTCTGTCTTCGTCCTTTTTTGTGTCGTCCATGACCCACCAATCGGACATAGGACGGCTCGTTTTTTGTTCGTTGCTAGCTCTTTGTCTCTACCCTCTCCCTTGTATTTTAGCTTTCCGTCTGGTCTTCTTGTGGTGTGCTTAAGTTGGTCCATCCGCTGGACACATCACAGATAGGACTGATCGTACCAGCAGACTGGAACCTTGCCCTCGGGATTCGGCCTGCCCCTCGAGCGCACGCTGTGCTTCGTTTTTCTTTCTTACAACTTTTCCTTCCCGTTTTCTTCCTTTTCTTTTCTCTTGGTGTTTTTTTCTTCTTTCTTCTCCTTTTTTTTTTCGAGCGTAGTTACAATACCTGGGGTCGTTTGGTCGCGAGTGATACGGGATGGTATACCACAGCTCGTTAGCACCGTTTGCCTTGCGGACGGACTGGTATGATACTGCCGCGCGCACTATTTCGTCCTTGTTTGTCTTCCTCCCATCGAGATGTATTTTGATTGACGCCTGTTTTTGTGACCACAGGCGGGATTTCGGGGAAGTGATCTACCGTGAGAACACCATCATCATATTTGCAGTCGCGGCAACTGGCACTACTTACTCCGCATACTGCCACCCTTGGACACTCACTCCCGGGTGTACCGAGCGATCTCACCAGCGGTGGCACAGCGCTACACAACCGGCACCATATAGAGGCGTTCTACGATAGAGGTAGTAGCACATTTCCGCTAAAAATGTTTTCTGAATGACGGGGCTCCTTAACCCACACCCGTCGGAACGCAAATCGTTTTTTTCGAAAAATGACGTGATTGTATATAGTTGGGCCATGGGATTCTTCATCGGGATGCAATTTTGGTGTTTGCTGAAGTCGATGTTCGGGTGAGGTGTGGAGCTCCTTAAGGTCAAGTGAGGAGCCTCGGAAAACGTAGGGTGAATCTCTACTATCGTAGAACGCCTCTACAGAGGGGCTGCTACCGCTACAGGATACTCAAACCACCTTATGGCCGGAAACATAATAACCGTTCCGAGTCTGATATCAATATTCAACGGTGTTTATATTCTTGGCCAGCGAGGCAAAAACATACACCTTACCAGTCTGTCCCTAGATAAAAGGACCGCTTTTATGCTATTACGGGGGGGCCATAGTAAATAGGACCAAATACTGGTAGAAAAAATAGTGAAACATATGGGTTTTTATATACACGATAGGTCCTATTAACTATGGTCCTCTGTAATAAGATTCAATCAGAACACTCTTTTTTTTTCAGGGACAACCATTTTTACGGCCGGTAACATAGTAACCATTCCGAATCTGATATCACCATTAAACGGTGCTTATATTACCGTCCAGAAAGGCAAACACATATTACCAGTCTGTCCCTACGTATCATCACCGTATGTGCAATAACATGTACCAGGTAACTGAAACGGAAGTGGCACGGATCACTATCACGGGGGACCATAGTTAATAGGACCAAATATTGGTAGTAAAAATAGGGTAATATATAGACTTTTGTGTGTGCCATAGGTCCTATTTACCACGTATGGTCCCCCGTAATACAAGACCGCACTCCTTGTCGTTCGTCCACGTGTTTCATCGAACCTGGACTCCAGCAAGGCTAAGCTAAGCCCTTCAGGAGTGCACGCCGGACGTGGGGGCATCTTACTTGAAACTAAACTCAGATTTAGGTACACGTACACCTGCAGCACTTTAAAGGGTTGAACCAACCAGTTCTTCCGGAATTTCTTGCTACAAGTATATACGTACGCACATCCCACGTGTCACAAGCCACACCCAGCACCGCCACCCGAGAGTCCGTGCCGGTCGATTGCGCACCGTGAGCAAGGCATGAGAACCAGGAAGAGAGACCGCTCTTGACGTATGTATAAGGACATCTGGGATATTCAGGAGCAAACTGCGGTATTGGCGCAGACTGCAGACATGATAAATAATACACCTGTTATATATTTTCCCCCGTCTCAGCTATATTATCCCCGCCTTACTCTCCCGCTCCCTCCCAGCGGTAACTCGAATCCGGGGTCACATCGCAGGCGCCCCCCCCCCCCCCCCCCCCCCCCCCCGCCGCCCTTGCCGCCACGGTCCATGCCTTCATTTTCATCTGGGTAAGGATTCAGCATTTTCTTGCACCTCGTCGACACGCGTCGAATCTTGCAACCTCACGCTATTAAATATTGATAGGCGCGTTTTGGCCTTTCATTTTCACAAGAACAAAAAAATAAATATATAAAAAAATCCGTTTTGGCTGGACTAGAAAGCACGGACCTTGACGTTAGTGGTCACGAGGTCTATATCCACTATAATAGCACCGGGGGGGGCGGACGACATAAATACTGCTGTTGATAATAAGACACTCGCAGAGAAAAAAAAATACAACTGCTGTGTGTCGACAGCTTGTGTGCGTTGGTCGGCCTCTCGGATAGTCGAACCGTATACGTAGGTCGATCTCCGTCGGTGGTGGACGTACAGCAGTAGAATCGGCTTCAGGGAAGTCGAACGGGGCCCTTCTTTCGTTGGGTGGTGTAAGCTAGAAAACCGTTTTTTTTTCGTAGTGCATAGCACTCTGGGTGAAATATAAGGACCGCTTAGATACTAATAGTAATATCAATCGGTTATTATATTTACGCCCAGAGCGGTGCCTGGATTGGCAGACGGTTGTAAGTCGAACGGGAATCGAATTTGATACCATGTGTACACCGATAAACGCAAAAATTAAACGTTACCTGGTATACCAGGTATACGATTCCCATATTTGATAAATCGGAGCTTTCGCTCACCGTCACCGTAAAAAAAAACAAGGGGATATGCCACAGGGGACGGAGGGCAAAACGCGTTCGGTACGATATATCGAAATTTCGGTATTTCGATATTTCGATATATCGGAAATTTCGATACGATACGATATATCGGAAATTCGATTTTTCGATATATATCGGAACTTTCGATACGATATCCCCAACGCTAACATGAGAGACTACGTACTCGTACTACTGAGGTACAGTAGTAGAGGATATTCTATCCAAGTCGGGACTGGAACATGTATACAAGATCAATACATCGTCGGAGGGCAAGGCGAGTATTACTATTTACGGGGGACGATAGAAAATGGGACTAAATTTTGTTAGTAAAAATAAGGAAATATATAGGTTTTTGTGTGTACCGTAGGTCCTATATCCCCGCAATACCTCATCATATTGGTTCTTCTTTAGTGCCGGCTGCCTGCTCGCTATAGTGCCTGTGAAAATTCGCTGGGCCCAGATGGGATTAACCACTAACCAGTGTGGTATTAGTAGTGTGCGGAGTAATTAGTGCCGGTTGACGCTATATATAGTGCCGGTATTGCTGGTTGGCGCATGCATACCGGCACTATATAGAGACCGGCACTACTTGCTACATACTGATACTATACACAGAAAACGGGGAGACCGCGCGGGCAGGGCCAAGCTGTAGACAAAAGACTTTTGTTGCACTGCCAGCACGCCAGTACGTACGTAATGGAGGTTGCCAGCACGCCAGTGCGTACGTAATGGGAGGGTATGTACATCGACTACAATATCGAAGCCTTCGTTCGCATTCAGCATTGGTGTTCGTACGCACCGGGCTGATCATCAGATGTAGACGCAGAATATTATATTTCCCTTTCTCACGAACCGGATGCTTTGATGGGCACAGATGCCCCTGATCTATGTAATCTGCAGAAAGTAGTACAGCAGTAGAGTACATGGCAGCACATGCAGCAGCAGCAGCAGCAGGAGCAGCAGCAGTAGCAACAAAACTTAGGGTACGGCGCACACATGTCACCTCCCCCGCCCCCCTCGCTGGGGTGTGTGCTTGGTCGATTTTGACCCCGCAGGATTGTGCCACAAGGCTCAACGATAATCTACACCCATCTGAGATGAGAGGTGAGAGGGCGAAAAATACATCGAAAATACCACCATGACCCGAAATATAATGACTCCTGGGATGACATACTAATGCCAGTATGGGGGACTATAGTAATCAGGACCCATTGTATGCACGAAACCCCATATGTTTCAGTATTTTTACTAAGCATAGTTGGTCCTGATTACTGCTGTGTTCCCCGGTGATAAAATGACGATTACGGCACCGGCCGCACGGAGCATGCAGCCAGCACTACCACTCAGTCACTACACAAAAAAAGGAACTTTTGGGTTCAATAGTAGGTAGCTCTAGGCTCCAGGAACTGAGTTTTTTCAGGCCGAATATACGCATTTTACTCGGGCGGGACACTTGGTAAACCCCTCAGAAATGCTCCCCGGAGTTCTTCGTACGAGAGATTTCTTGGAACAGTTTTCCGTTTCTCCAGAGTCTTGGTTTCATTTTTGGCGCAGCCATCCAGTTTTCTCTGGAGGCTGAAAATTAAGGTCGCTCGTCAGAACTGGGGCCAGAAATAATGGATCTTTCAATATTGTCGGGGAGAAATCATCATTATGTCCTCAGAACTGGCAAAATATGGACGAACATCAGTGAAATTACGGCTCTCGAGAAACGGAAATCTGCTCTAGAAAGCTCTCGGAAAACTAAGGGGAGCATCCTGACGAGTACACCGGCGTTTCTGACCGTCCCGCCGAACAAATCACGGGTTTTCAGCCCCCCCCCCCCCCCCCCCCCCCCCCCCCCCCCCCGCCAGTTCTTAGAGCCCTTCAATTTTTTTCTCCACAATAGTTGATCTAATGTACAAAGTACAAAACGGTTCCCATATTTATATATGGCCATATTTTTTACGGACAGCAGTGGTACAAGGGACCATAGTAAATAGGACCGAATTTTGTTAGCAAAAACATGGAAATATGCAGGTGTTTGTGTGTACCGTAGGTCCTATTAACTATGGTCCCCCGTAATACTAGCTGTACCGCACCTGCGGGCAGTGAGTGCCTTTTGCGCATGGGGTGAAAAGCTTCTATAAACTGCGACTGCCCCACTCTCTCTTCCCAGTCGCCAAAAAACATGTTTGCGAAAAAAAAAAGAAAAAGGGCGGGGGGGGGGGGGGGGGGGGGGGGGGGGTAAGTAAGGACGCCGGTCGTTTTTTTTGTTTTTCGTTTTGTTTGTTTCGTTTGTTGTGTCGCTGTGCATGTGTATATGTGTAACCCCTTCGAGACCCCGCGATATGGTTGATGACCCAAACGACTACCAGGTAGAACGTTCGGTGCGACCACACCCCTCCCGTCTACGAGTCCAGCGTGAGCGCCCCACGCAGTACGGGCAGCCCGTGCCGTGGTAACGCCGTCCCCGGTGGCTTGGTACCATAGGCGGTCCGCCTGCCTACTATTACGGGGGACCATAGTAGTAAACAGGACCTGCGGTACACCCAAAAAACTACGTCGTATTTACTTATTTTTACGATTACGAGGGACCATAGGACCTACGGTACACACACAAAAACCTACCAGGTATATATTTACTTTTTCACTATTACGGGGGACCATAGCATATAGGACCAAATATTGTTAATAAAAATGGGGAACTATATAGGTTTTTGTGTATATCGCAGGTCATACGGTATTTACTGTAAGGTCCCCCGTAGTACTGTAAGATCGATTTCGTGGGTTCGAGCCTCACCGAGCGCACACGTACTCGTCAGGACTTTTCCTTGCGTACTTTTTTTTTATTAATGTAGCGGAAAAGCGCAAGAGCTTGAGTTGGCGAAACATTCGATGAAGATCGACGAGCAGCGGGGATGCCGAATGAACCCTATATAAGGGCGATAGAAATGAAGGCACGAGCAACGGGGGGGGGGGGGGGGGGGGGGGGGTACTCGATAGGAGAGATGTACTCGATCTCATGCATGGCCGTAGTCGTATGACCATAGGGGGGGGGGGGGGGGGGAAGGAAGGGACGGCACCTGTGACCGCGGCTTGTCCAGATTATCGCTGAGGGAAAACCTCCTACCGAGTTATAACCCTCTTAGCACCGCAGTCCCGTTTTGGGGACAAACTACTTAAAATTTGACTAGTTTGTCCCCAGAAACGGGACTGCAGCCCTAGAAGAGTCAGGCCGGAAAGTAAAAGCGATGATCAAAAGAAAATGTAGCGACGCCCTGCATTGCGTCCCGGGCATTAATCGGCGTCACGCCCCGATCAGGAAGCGGCCGTTGCTGCAATCGTCACTTTAATGCCGTCAAATTTCCCCCCTCTTTTTAGCTCTGCCGTTTCGGAGGCAAAACCACTCAAATTCTCAGTATTTTGGGGGTCCATAGTAACTATTACGGGGGACCACAGTAAACAGGACCAAATACTGTTAGTAAAAATAGGTAAATATATAGGTTTTTATGTACACCATAGGTCCTATTAACTATGGACCCCCGTAATAGGACCAACTGTTGCTAGTAAAAATACCGAAATATATAGGTTTTTGTGTTTACCGTAGGTCCTATTTACTACGGCCCCCCGTAATAGTTTGTCCCCGAAACCGGGACGAGCAAATCAACCCTATCGTCCAACACTGACCGCTACAGTACGTACGCGACGTGTATATATCTAGGTTGAAAGTGGAGCGAGGTGGCTTCCGACGGTCCCGAGCACACCAGTTGCGCAAGCGCGCGGTGGCCCCAGCGTTGTGAACCGAAAGTGGAAGTCGTCTCAATCGTTTTTTTTTTTTTTTTTTTTTTTTTTGCGAAAATGTCAGCCGATTTAGGTCGGTTTTAAGAAACAAAAACAGAAGCCGAACCCAAACCGATCCAACCGCTTCTTGGTCCGTTTCTCGGTCGGGGTCGCGGGAGCGAAATCAGGCAAGTGGTCAACATTTACATTCTCGAAGGGTTCGGTGTGCATATTTTCACACGTCCGACAGATCCTCTACAGATAGATCATCCACAGATCCTAACCTGCCGCTATGATACGTTGTGGGGGATCTGTGTAGTACAGATCCAACCCAGGAAAACATGTCCTAGGTCCCGCAGGTCATACGCCTCCCACCCGGCAACATGAGCTACTGCAGATAGATCATACAGATCACACAAATCATACAAATCATACAGAGCAGGAGTAGATTATCTACCTATCCGCTCTGAAGGATCTAGAAAATCAAGCGGGAATGATCTATAGATGATCTGTACGTACGAGGTTTGCACATGTTGGTATCATGTGACCAACATGGTGGCAGACCGCTCCGTCGGTGTGCAGACGCTGGTGTCATCCGACGACCATGTTGGCAGACCGCTATGCCAAGCAAGGCGCCCCCCCGCGCCATTCAACCGTAGACCTTCGGTGCCGACGAGGCGTTACAGACCCGACTCAAGAGCGGGTGAAGAGGGGATTCAAGGAAGAAAAACGTATCTTCTTGTGTATCGACGGTCTGTTTCTCGTGACAAGCCGCTTCGATCGCTCGTATACACACTCAAGTCCCGAATTCTCTTACCTAGCTAGGGTGCTTATCAAATCGGGGTACCCAATGACTGTACCCGATAAGTTATAACTGATATGTACAGCAGTAAGTCGTCCTATTACGGGGGTCCATAGCTAATGGGACCAAATATTGTTAGTGAAAATAGGTAAATATATAGGTTTTTATGTATACCATAGGTCCTGTTAACTATGGATCCCCGTAATAGCACCCGTGCACACCAGACAGCAGCCAGGAAATGATAACTAATCTACATCGAAGGCGGGTTTGCTCTCTGAAAACCGTGTGAGCCGAATAGGAAGGGAAGATCACATCACGCGTGTATACAAAAAACGAACATCTTATTAACTGGCTGTCACACATACCGTACCAGTAGTAGTAGCAGCAGCAGTAGAAGGAGCAGTAGCAGCAGCAGCAGCAGCAGCAGTAGCAGCAGCAGCAGCAGCAGCAGCAGGAGCAGCAGCAGCAAAGCATATTTGTCTGCTGTAATGCGCGCGGCGTGTGCGGACCGGTATATGTGAGGCCGAATTATATGCCATGAACCACCAGGCGAGCACCAGCAACCAGTATATACTGCTGCACCGCTGTACCGGTATTTTTCTGCCCATCGCCTGCATATTTAACGCAACGACCATCCATCCCACCGCCCGAATCACCAAAATTAACCCATAACTCTTGCGTAACGCATTGGTATTTGCAGTTTACATCCGGGAGTCTCGAAGCAGGAGGGGCTCCCTTCCCCTTCCCGTTCGTATATATATATATACCAGGTATATAAAACGACGGAAAAAACACAAAGAACATATACCCCTCCGATGGCCAGAAGTATAATACCCGTTTCGACTTTGATGATCGTATCAAACACTTTCTATTTTTACGGCCGAGGAGGAGCACTGCTGCCAGGTACTACGTTCGAGCAGCAGACGAATGCAGAATACTCAGTTGATACAGCCTCTGTTTGTGTGACCACAGGTAGGTTTCAGGGAAATGAGCAAATGTAATAACATCATCATCATTATACTCATCGCAGCTGTAGTATGTGCCCCTATGGTCTCTGTGGCTTCAGAGAGAACAGCAGTCAGTGCCGAAAACAAATGGCGATTTACAGCATCGGCCACACGAAGCCAGAACCAAAAAATTACCAAAGAAAAACACAATAATTACCGCAAAAAAAAAAAGGAGAAACGTTCGGTAGGGTATAGATACTGCTGTTGTATTGGTACCCTGGGTATTATTGGTGGCCGACCTGTGGGATTTGCTCGTACCATGCGAGCAGTCTGATTGAGCTGATTAATGTGATTTATGTAACCGCAAATTGATCTACGGAGAATGCGGTGGGTTTTATGCATTCCCGGATGTGTTACATGAAAATGTATTTGGCCGCCTTCACAGGGGTCCTGGGGGAAAGGGATGCGAGGCCCCTTGTCCTCACAATACCGAAGTTACCGAAGTGTCGGGTACCCCTATGTGTCGAGTTTGTACCGAACCATACCGGGCTGTTCGGTGGGGTATACAGAGGCCGTACCGAACCTTACCGAGGACGTCGGTAGGGCAATTACCGAGCAAATACCCGCGCTCTACTTGTATCTGCGTACCTTACCAAACACGCCCTTGGAAACGTCATTAAGGGCTTCAGTACCGGTGACGAACTCGTCACGGTGACTACAGCAGTAGTATGTACCATCTACCACCCCTGCACGAAGCAGCAGCCCGTGCTGCTTGCTAGATATTCACAGATGTGCCGTATCTGCCGTCAGATACCACCCTTCTCTTGCCGTAGATATCACCCAACCACGGCAGCAAACCACCCCCCGGCGATGAAAAGAAGGTGAAAAAAAATAAAATGAAAAGGCAAGTTTATCACCGGGGCACGTTAGTTGCCACCACCCCGGGGCCATACGCCTTCCAAACAACATAAAAAAACATCATCCCCGGGGGCCCCCACACCAGAGTACTGCACGTAGTATCGATATCTTTCGGCAGCGCGAATCATGGAGAAGAACGACGACAACGTCGAACAGGCGCAGAGCTCTTCCGCACGGGCGGCCCATCGCCGTGGACAGAACGCAGCTGTGACCCCGGAGAATCCAGCTGCCACGACACGGTCTGGTGGAGCGTCTCCAGTCACGAGCGGGACAACGATAGCTTCGTCCTTCGTCCGCCCGCCGCCCGCATTATCACCCCTGCTGCACCTGCGTATCATGCTCCTCCGCCGGCAGCAGCGCTAGACGAGCCAGCCACGGCAATGTGTGCCGCTCACGCGACAGCAGCAAGTCCTGCCTGCGCCAGCCACAGCGTCTGCGGTCCCGGCACAGCTCGTCGCGCCTCAAGCCCAGGCATCAATCAGCAGCGCCAGTCCCCTCGGCAGCTGCAGCGCCAGCCCCCCCCTTTGTTATCACCCCCCTGCGGCCGGGGTGGGTGCTTCACGTGTGCCAAACATTACCCCATTGTACTCCAATCACCCCCCGCCGGTATCACCCGCCACTTGAAATCCCCCCCCCGGTGGTAACTGTTGCACAAGTCGATTAGAAAAACATGTTCCTTATCACCGGGTACGTTAGATACCACCCCACCACAGGAACCACCCCGGGTGATACGACGAGAAAAAAAACGCGATTTAGCTATCTATCCCCCTGGGTGGTTAGTCCCTTACGTCACACCAGGTACACGGTAATTACCGAGCAAATGCCCTCGTTTTTACTTTTGTTACGTACATGACCAGACTCACTCTTTGAAACCTCGTAAGGGGTTCAGTAGTGGTGATTAACTCGCAACGGTAAGTAACTACATACCATCCCTGCACGAAGCAGCAGTGCTGCCTGCTAGATACATGAGTACACGCCTTCAAGTCTGTGTATACAAGGTAGGGTAGGAGAACAGGGTAGGGTAGGAGACGGGTCAGGAGTCAGGAGTGCAGCGTATAGAGATGTACTGCCGTAGGTCAATGCCACCGCCGTAGATGTACGGCACGCGCTCAGCATTCACGGTACGGCAGCAGCAGCAGCAGTAGTAACGTTTCCTTTATAGCGCCGGTAGTCGCTCTACAGTGCCGGTCTCTCTGTAGTGCCGGTATGCACGCGCCAGCCAACAATACCGGCACTATTCTCGCGGCAACCGGCACTATCAATAGCACACCGCCACACAAAGTGTAATTTTACCGTATGGCATGAAACTTCATACGTACGTTCAGAAAATAACTATTACGGGGAACCATAGTAAATAGGACCAAATATTGTTAGTAAAAATGGGTAAATATATAGGTTTCTATGTGTACCATAGGTCCTATAAACTATGGACCCCCGTAATAGGGTTATAGGGTGGATACTGTCAAGGTTATAATTATTAGAAGCCCGCGGGCTCGTTAACCTTACCCGCACAGCCGCCGGAAAAATTGGACGCAAAACATTATACGTAAGATAGGATATACCGGTATATATATATTTACTGCATCAATCTATACTCCTGGTGCAGCAGTAAATATACTCAAAAAGTTGGCATTATTTACCCGGTCCTTTTGCCCTCTCGTATAAGGCGGGGCGCCAGACTCATATTTACGTGCAAAGAAACAAGCACAAATTTCGTAGGATAAAGACAAGCTTGTTGGTCTATGCGTAGCATCTTCTGATAAAGCATCGTATTTCATGTTCGGTCGACGAAAGTACGATTTTTGCCTGCGGCGAAACGTGAGCCCGCGGCGAGTGAGGGTGGGTGGGGCCCTCCAAAGTAGAAGTGCTGCAAACCGAACACTGCTTCCAGCCTTCAGCGCATGGTGCACTAATGCTAAGTGGAATTTCTGACGAAAAAGTGCACCACGCACCGCTGCACCCACCCAATTCAAACCCCCTGGTACATAAATGCCTGATCTGTAGGGCTCGGTCCTGGTCCAGTATGTACTGGCTGAGGGCGCTGCCAGGGTTGCCAGTGTACTGAATATTGTCGTGCGTCCTATAATAGCGACTCCTACTATTATAGTGGAAACGCATCAAAATGCGCGGCGCCGAGATAGGGTACTCGAAACAGAAGAAAGAACGTAGCGAGGGAAAGTGGTATTACGGGGGTCCATAGTTAATAGGACCTATGGTATACATAAAAACCTATACATTTACCTATTTTTACTAACAAAATTTGGTCCCGTTAACTATGGACCCCCGTAATAGGAAGACTACGAGGACGATGGACAGAGCCGCCTCAACTACTGATGACTTGGGCTCTGAGGATCCTCCTGTACAATCTTTTGCACTTTACCTGGTATCCGTTTTCTCTCGTTTTTTCTCTGGCTGTTTCCTATGCGGTTCAGATTTTGAGCTTCAGATTTTGGAACATGGCCCGAAATCAACGTATTGTTCAGCTCTACGTAGTGAAGCCAAATCGCGTAAAAACGTGCCTCTGGCAGGGCGCCCGCCTCCAGCGGACCCCTCCGGGAGCGCCTCCGGCGGGGGAGGGGCGCCGCGACCAGTGCACTGTTCGGGTCCAGTACACTGGCATCTGACTCAGCCAATACACCCTGTACTGGCTGGAGCTACCAGGGCCCAGCCTTAGAAATCAACGTATAATTTAGGTCTATTAATAGTGAAGCCAAATCGAGAAAACACGGGGCTCGGGCAGGGCGCCTCCAGCGAGGCCCTCCTGGGGTGACTCCGGCAGGGCCTCCTCACCAGCCGGTGGGGTGCGGGGGTGGTGGTTTCGCAGCGAAGCCAGTTCACTGTTCGGGTCCAGTGCACTGGCATCTGACACAGCCAGTATATATCGATCTGGCTGGGCCTACCAGGGCCCAGCCCTACTGATCTGAGTGTGTAGCATAGGGTATAACACTGGAATCTAACACAGCCAGTATATACTGCTTGTGTGCTTACTGGGTGGGGCTACCAGGGCCCAGCCAAATCTGAGTGTGAAGCATAGGGTGTAACACTGGCATCTGACCCATCCAGTTTATACTGCTGTGTACTGGCAGGGGCTACCAGGGCCCAGCCCTGCTGCGTGTAGCACATGCCCTGGAAGGGTTGTATATAGGGCAGTATCACATCACATGATGAAAAGCACCCATGGGGACGAGCTACATGGCTGCTGCTGTATACCAGGGGTATATTGATACGCTAACGCTGTTGTGTAGGACGAAAACCCCCCAAAAAAAACCGAATTTTCCGTGCGCCGTTCGGCGCTCGAGCTTTGGTACGCACATTGGAGTACAGTTAGTAGCTCAGTCCCCTCGCGATAGTGTAAAACGGGATACCAGGTACGGTATAAGGGACCGAACGCCAGACGCAGCATAACAACTCGGACACATACGAAGGGGGCTTTCTGCACGATGTATCGTGATACTGCTGCACATGGATTGAGCACGTGCGGCCCACCTGTCACGAGCTGTGTAACGGTGTGACACGAGTATTTATTTATACGCACGTACACATCACGGAGCTTGCAAGGCTCAAGCTTTTTATGCAGAGCCTACGAGATGCTGGCGAGTTTGGTCGAGCTCGGACAGCTGCTGCTGCTGTATCGTATGTACAGGAGGAGTATACAGATGCTGCTGCTATGATGTGCTGCTGCTGTGATAATCAATTGTATTTCATATCCCGAAACTCACCTATATTATGCCCAACAACGTACCAGGCATGCCCTATGCCCCATATACCGATATAGCAGGTAGGCCACACCTGGTCGAGCGTATGCCCCCATGCCCATACATGGCGGTACCTGGTACTGGTACGTATCATATCTGGTCCCAGGCATCATAGGCCTTTACGTCTTTAGGCACCCGTACGCATCACTCGTGCGTATGATCGCTGGTTGTACAAATACATCCTGCTCTCATGTCATGTGAGAACAGCCATGGTCCAAGTCGGCCTGAAAAGATCGGACTTACTTCGAAGGGTGGTGGTATACACCATGATACCTACCGTACGTATTAACATACGTATATATCCACGACGAAGGAGGGTACAGCCCGCGATGGCGGCGGTGCTACCTGGTGTATCGTAAGCTGATCCATTGATATATATATGCAAAAATAATTAGTCGGAGTGAGACGGACAGGTCTCCCGGAAATACAACTCACCGCTGTCCCCGATAACCAGCAACTTTACCAGGTAGTCATATGCAGTCGTCGACTGCATCTCGCTCGTCGTTGCTTATTCCGGCTTCCTGTTGTTTCACTTGCACCTTGAGCACTACTATACCACCAGCACTATACGACGAGTATACCGGTATGTACAGGGTCGCGTCCCTCGCACAGCAGCCGCCTTTGACGCTGCTGCTGATTTCGCAGGCACTAGAAGCTTCCCGTCTCGTGCCACGCCACGCTAGCGCAGACTGGTTTGAGTGCAAGCCGCCAGCTGCTTGTACCTCTTGAAAAAATTGTGCGTAGGGTGTGAGACCATATGTATGTGTGCTTGCGTCCAAACAACAATCTGGTCGGCTGGTCGGGGTTTCGTTTGGGGGGGGTTTGCACATATTTCCCTGTGGAGGCGGTATTTATGCGGCAGACCTCGCGCGGCATCTGTAATTTTTTCGAGGCCGCGACAACACGAAAAGGTCTACGGAGGGCAGGTCGCTCGACAGGGGACTTCCTGGAGGTAAGGAAACATGTCCCGGTGGGAGATACGGGAGGGAGGGAGGCAGGAGTGGTGTTGTTCTCTTGGGCTCGGTGATGTCCCGCCCGCCGCGTCGCAGACGGATTCGCAAACGCACGGACTTTTTTTTGCGCTCTCTCTCTCTCTTCTCTGCCTTCTGTCTGCTCAAAAACAACAATTTGTTTGACTTGCTTTTATTTCAAAGTTCATTATTTTTTCGCCCACTGGTGACTGCTGCTTTTCGTTGCACGGCTGCCTCGCAGCAGTAGTCGCTGCCTGCAGCTTGCACCTTAGGTAGTTCCCGCTCATCTTGGGGTGCCTTTCCCCGATTTGAAAACCTTTCCTCGCCATTGGGGGCTTGGTCTACCCGAAGGCCTAGCCAGTCCCCGCTCGTGTGCACACGTCCTCTTGTGATGGGTGGGATTTTTTGCCTGCGAAAACCGTAAAATAAAGACAGATGATGAGAGAAAGATGATATGGAGTTGGCGGGGGAGGTGTGCAACATATGTTGTCAGCAACGGTTAGGTCTATCTCTGTCATCTTCTATTCCAAGGGCAGAGATGAGCTGCTTTATAGTCGATTAGGACCGTTGCAAGGATGGACTGGTCTTAGCCGGAGGAGAACATACGCTGCTCACGGTGGAGGGAAGGTTTTTCTCCTCTCGCATAGGTTTTTCGTTTGTTTTGCTTTTGTTTGTGATCCGAGGTTCCGAACCGAGCGAAAATTGAAAATTTTGAACGTGTTTTTTCATTGCTTTTTTACCTGAATGCGCGACTTTTTTTGGGTCAAACTACTTGGAATTAGAACTGACCATTTTTGTAAGTATCCCTGCTAAAAAATCGCTAAAAACAACAAACAGATCGACCGACGAATGCAAAGCACAGAGCAGCAGACTTGGGGTAGCAGGTAGGTACTTGCAGTTTGTCTGATTGCTTTGCAGCAGTGTCTCACATGGTTGCGTCGGAGCGCGTCTCCTCCAGCTAGCTAGCGCTGCGCTATGTCGACGTCGGCCCGAGAGCACTTCTTCCCGCCGGGTTCGCCGGGGCCTGCCTCCAAATCCCGCGGAATCGTTTATGTTCGCAGTTTATTCCTCCCCCCCGTTGTCGTCATACTGGCTTGTCATAATTCGTCACCTGTCCAAACTTTTTGCCTGCTACTTCTATGCTGGTTCGTACGTTTGATCTGATCAACAACCGCTCTAGACGGAAATATAAGGACCGTTTAAGCTTTGATTGAAGACACTACGTTTCTTACATTTCCGTCCAGAGTGTACCAGCACCTACCCGTATGGGTCATTATACATCCGAGTAGTTTATTGCTGTGGGGTTGGGTTAGTATTTGGACGATCTCTCATGTGTTGTTGTGTTGGTCATGCACTCACATGCCTATAGCAGCAGTACGAGTGACGACTTACGCACAGCATTACAAGCCAGCGCATGTTCGACTTCGTAAAATATCCGCACAGAGTTTTCTGCGACTGCTGTACGTACTTGCTCAGACTTGACTGGTACATCTGATATTTTTGCACTCGGTAACAGGGTCCAGTGCACAAGCAGTCAACCAGCAGTAGTGGCGCTACTCGTACTCTGTACTGGTATTAATAGTACGTAATGGTGGTATGATGTGAACCAGCCAGCTGCCGCTGCCGCTGCTGCTGCTTTATCACGCTTTCTGAGTTCTAGGCTTCTTTTTACACGGAATACCGGGACGTACGAGTAGTATTTGCATTTTCCTGTCTCCCCTGTTTCTCTGTTTCTTTTTTTGCTCTGTCGCGCTCTTCCCAGCTTCCCTGTTTTGTGTCTTCCCTTCTCGACGCCTCTCCCTCCTTAACCATATTCCTGGTTTCATTCCTTCATTTCTTGTTGCGGTGGCGGGGTGCCCAATATTTTGTTATGTCGTTTTTTTTTTTTTAAAGTTTCGAGCGGCGGGAACGAACGGACGCTGTCGGACTATCATGCACTACTATTAATAGGACGATTGCTCATGAGTAGACCCATCACTCAATCACTGCCCACGAACGAAGCGTTTCATTGCTGCTGCTTTGTTTTTTTTTTTGTGACCGCAAACAAACAAACAACGTCAGCAAACGATTAGATTGCAACAGCAGCAACATCGATCAACAAATGATGAGATGACAGCTGCAGCAGCAGCTGTAACAACAACTACGCACGGCAACGACAACAATCTCCAACAACAACGGCAGACACAAGCAGCAGCAGCACCAGTACTATGTACCTGGTAATATTTAATAGCAGCATCCTTCTTTCGTATATATATGCATACGTAGCCATGTTCTGCATCCTCTACATATAGTGTAGATACGGGAGACAACAGTACTGGAGCGAGTCCGGAGGCGTTTTTACGTTCGTACTATTTTGCTCACATGACCCCGAGGCTCTCGACCCCTCGTACTACTGCGTCCAACATCTCCCGTCCTTCGGCGAAAAGCAGGAGGGACATACCAGGCTCACCCGCCCCATCACCAAGTAATCATCGCACGAGCGAGGAGAGCGGGGGAGGGGGAGGGAGCTAAGCGACACAGTGAGAGAGGAACATCGAGGAGAACGGAAGGGGAGGGGCGGGGGTGTGTGTGTGTGTGACACATCGGTATCATCAGTGATTGTAGTGATTTGTTTTTGTTTTACCAGAGGGTGCACAAAGCATTCAGCGCATTTTTTGCCTCTCGGGAGGGTCTCGCGTGGCGCTTGGGACGGAGGGACGGAGAGGCGAAGGGACGGAGGGACAGGCACAGCAAGCCAGCTTATAGCAGCAGGGAGAAAGGAAGGAAGGAAGGGAGGGAGAGCTATAGGATAGGGACGGCTGTTTTTTTGCCGTTGGATTTTGCTGCTGCTGCTGCTGCCCCTAGAGGTGTTGGCGTTGTTGCTGCTTTTGCCTGCTGTGGTGGTGGTGCTAGCAGTTTTGGCGTTGGTGTCGGTGCTGTGCTGTATCGCTGCTGACGGCGTCGGTTGCTCCGACAAACCTGGCAGATACAACAAGCAGCCAGCAGCACCAGCAGTTCGGAGCTGGTCGGAGGGAGCTATTAATATATTTACAACGAAGCTATTTTAGGGACGCATGGCGGACGGGAGTCATCGAGCGCGTCCTTGCTATGAGTCCCCAGCGAAGCCTAACGGGGACTGGGAGGTGAGAGGGGGGCGAACAATGTTTCAGGGGAGGGGGAGTGAGGGGGCGTACTCGTTTGTTGATCTCCTTATGAAGTCATTTGACCGTTGACCACACATCCCTTTCGAGACGGAGCACCGTTCCTGCTCCTAATAGCGGGGGGGGGCGAGAACTGACGGAGATGGTAGTGCCTTTTCTGGTTTTCATGAAAGGCTAAGGCTTGAGTTGGTTTGTGTTGATGTGACGAGGGACAGCGTGAGCTGGTGCTGCTACCACTGTCGCTGCCGCAGCCGCCACCGCTACCGCTGCTGCCGCTACTGCTGCTGCTGCTGCTGCTGCTGCTGCCGCTGCTGCCGCTGGCTTTGTTGGGCTGGGTTGTGGATTTTCATGTTATGATTGCAATCCTTCGTGTGCCAGCTCGCTACGAAGACCCGTGAAGTTTTACCGTCTGAACGACTCTTACTGCTCCACCGTTTTTGTCTGTTTTCTGCGTTCAAGCTGATGTTTGTTTTTTCCAAATTACTGCTGTGCTGTGTGAGTTATGGCTCCTCTTTTTTGTCTTTCACGTCAAACCATGATATCATACTTCGATATACGATGTGGTTACGAAAGCCATACCCGGTTGAAAACGATAAAATAACTGTCGCTAGCAACTCGCGTAGAAAGATCATTCTAGCTGGCGTCAAGTTGTGTGCTTTTTTGGGAGGTGCATGCCGTATACTGCTGTGCTACTGTATCAAAATTTGATCGAGATGTTGGTCATAACACCCATTTGAAATCCAGTAAAATTCGGCTTCAGTCATCTCCTCCAAACGGGTCCCTATTTTTTTTTGGACCCGTGTAGATTTGAAGTCCGCAATCCGTCGTATTTACTGCTCACCTGCCTTTAGACAACAACAGCAGTGTATCGATAACAGACAAATTTAAGAACTACAGCCGTAACTTGACCCTTTTAGAACTGCAGGCCCGTTTTGCGGACAAAACACTCTAATGTCAAGTAGTTTTTCCCCAAAACGGGACTGCGGTACTAAAAAGGAATCGGGCTGGTCGGTGTTGCTCTCTCTGGGATTGAAGAATTGGCACGGACACTGGTTGTTCTCGATGTCGACGTTGGTTGTGCTCGATGTCGACGGGTAGAAAAAAAACGGTTTAGTGTGGAGAACACGCACACACACTTTTGCCCGGTTGCTTGCCCGGTGGATATATTTTTTTTCTTGAGCTTTTACGAGCTTTTTTGTTCTTGGTTCTTGTCCGGTGGCTACGTACAAGTAGCTGGTAGGAGAAACGAACACCTGCTGTGTTCTCCTATTTCAGCTTGCGACGCCCCCGGTATTTCAAGTCAACCACAATTCCGCAGGTAAACCTTGTAGATATTATAAATACAAGATTATCAGTTGGGGCCTGTATTAGCGAGGATTTTTTCATACTGAATTGCGATTTTTTTTTCGTTTGGTGTGATTTGCATCTCGTTGGTGGAAGTGTGAATCACGAAGCAGGCGTTTTGAGATAAGATTCGAAAAAAAAGCGATATTCAACAAGAAATCTTCGGGGACCCCTTCTGCTATTCGTGTGATTCAATTTGGGGAGTTTGTCCAACTCGACGTGGCATGTCCCTGAAGCCGAAGCAAGCCACGCGAACTTGAGCCGTGTCGTCGACTGCTTCACAGGCGAGATCGACCATTCCCGAGAGACAGGACCATCGCAGCAGCCGCAGCGCGAGGTCCGACGGCCCCTAGCACAGTGTAGACCATCCGTGGCGCCTCATAAAATTACAAGGCCGTCGCAAAGCCAGTTTTATATCCCTGTTTGCCTCGCAAAGCACACGAGCACCGACCAGGTCACTACTTCGCTCAGAAGTTCGATAGCTGTATCCGCTTCGCTGCTGCGTGCGTGGGGCCCAAGACATCCCAAGAGCGATAGCCTCTTCGGCGGTGCCGGCAGAGACAATCGGCCGCTGGCCGCGGCGCCCCGGGGAGGACGCGGGCCGTCGCTCACCTCGTTGGTTGCCCTCGGGTGTTCGTTGACCCGTGTGCGTTATTCGAATTTTGCAGTGACATACGTCATCCTCGATAGGCCCCAAAGTCATAGTTTCCACGAAATTCTAATAAAATCAAATCATATTCCTCTTTTTTTTCCAATTCTAACTGAAAAAGTTGCTTGTTAATACGGGCCCTTATTAATAGCAGGTACCAGGTATTAGGTAGCTTGTATGGTATATAGTATGTACCATTCTAGACGGAAATGGAGCACCATTTAGTGTTCATACTGATGCCTAAGCGTTTCTCATATTTTTGTCTAGAGTACAGGGTATGTGAATTATGACCGCGTACGTTGTCTGTCTGATGGGTCAGTGCACTGCTATAGATGCGGATCTTGTGGCGTTTTTTTTTTTTGTCACACCGCAAGATGAGCATCCACGGTCGGATAGAGTACAGCCTTTGATAGAGGTAGGGAGGAGGACCCACCCACGCCATTCCTTTATTGACGAGAAAGAGCAGGCGCAAGCAAAACGCAAGCAAGCAAAGCCGGCTATCATAGAGCAGGCTGGCTAAACAAAGCGGAGTTAGCGGCGCAGGCTTGCAAGCGCGCTGCTGCTCTGCTGGCCTCGAGCTTGGTTTCGTATCTACATCGTTCTAATGTGGCTTTCGCGTTATACCACCCTGTGCACGTCGGACCGATCAGATCAGATTAAAATAGATCAGCTCCCAGTTTCATGATTTAGTTTTTTTCGAAAGCAGATACTTACATCCCTGACTTGTAATTTGCTGGCCGTGGATCACCGGGTGGGGTCTGTTTTATCCCATTTGGGGCCCCGAGATAGCGACGTGAACGATGATAGCTTTTGGTGCTATCGATGGTCTACGAGCAAGAGAACCGTCTTTGTCGTGCTGCGTGCTGATTCTGTTTTCGTTCGCGTTTCAAGGTTTAAAGGTCGTGACAGGGCGGGGACGCTTGGACGTTCTGCACATGCCTTTTTAATTGGAACTCCCTTGTTTCGAAAACGTTTGATATTTTTACGCCCCGGCAGTACAGGTAGATCATCTTGCGGCCGTGCCGTACGAGACTCCTTTCATTCAGCCATTTTAAGTTGGGCTCCAATTTTTGTCACCCCCCAACCACGCAGTGACCCATCGCTGTAATCGCAACTTTTTTTTTTTGCTTTTTGCCGTCATTATTTTTCCCTCGGCGAGTCCCAAGATGGTTGACACGGATTCTTGCGCGCTTGTTTGCCAGTTGGGATCAGTAGAATACGATGATGATCCGGCTCTCGTAGTCTGCTAACGGCAAACATAAATATGGAGTCTACAGCAGTAGTAGATTATCTTGGAGTGCTGTAGATCGTGAGCTGTACCGATATATGAAACATTTCCACGACAGCATTATGTAGGTATATGGCCCCTTTTCAAGGACCCAACTGCGTTCAGGATTGGAGGTCCCTCATATAAATATACCATGATGATCCTCAGCCTGATCCGATCCGTTTTTGGTCGGTGGATCTCTCCCGCCTCTGACCGTCTTTGCGCGAGGTTTCTTCGCCGGGGCGTGCCCCCTCCATGCCTGAAACGGTTGGCGTTGGAGGATCCGCCCGCTCAGCGCCGTAGCTTTTGCGCGAAGCCGTGACGTTGAGATCTACGAAGGAATCTCCGAAAATCCCCGCCCTGCCAATGTTTTGGCCCATGGTCTCTCGACAAGGTGTATGCGTTCGCGTGGTTCTTTCCGGCACGTCCTCTCCGACGTCCGACCCATGGAGGGGGTCAACTACCCGGCCGGCGTCGCCATTGTGGGGGCCTGCGCGGGTGACTGTATCTGGGACATCGATGGAACGCCCCGATAGCACATGCCACCCAAGCCTAGTTGAGAACTGCCATCCATAAAAAAGTATGCCGGGGATATTTGAGAGATATCGCGTGTCACCTACAGCCAGCAGCACTTGAGACGTGTACGCTATTGTACAGCGGCAGTTCCAGTGGAGCTGTACAACGTGGCTGCGGAGATGTACAGGTAGCTGCAGCGGTACTGCTACAGCAGCTGCTGTGACGGCACCTTCCTACGGAGGTGCGCTGTCGGTCATCGCGTACTCGCTGAGTTAGAAGTCTAGGATTCGGCCACTTTTCGGTTAATCGGCAAGTAATCGTCAGCATTCTGCCGGCTTTTCCTTTCTCAATTCGCTGTTATTGTGAGGACATACAATCGTCTCACACTTCTCAGAGGGGAGTGCGGAGCGCACTTCTCAGAGGGGAGTGCGGAGCGCCGCTCTCAGTCTCTTAGCATCGGGTCTCAGCCTCCTCCTCTTACTCCTCTACGTTATGCTTGCTCCCTTCACGCGAGTCTGCGACCGGCGGCCTTCCAGGCAGTATTACACACACCTGGCAAAGATGAGTTTCGACCAAATCCTCGACCTCACAGCTGTTGTACTTGAGGTCCCTTATACTGGTACCGTTTTCATTACAAGGGATACGTACTGTAATCTACTATTACGGGGGACCATAGTAAATAGGACCAAATATTGTTGGTGAAAATAGGAAAATATATAGGTCTTTGTGTGTACCGTAGGTCCTATTTACTATGGTCCCCCGTAGTAGTAAATTTGTACTGGTGTGCTTCTCGTACGACCACTGGGAAAAAAGAAAAGAAAATGTTGTGGACTCTGATACCAAGTTTCTGCTTTTACCTAGCGATGTCGTAGGGGTGCCTCCCCTATAATGCGGGTTCAATAATGCCGGTGCCCGATACATTGCCGGTGAAACCCCTTGTCACATACGAACCAGTATGAGATTCGCTGGTGCGGCAGTATGCGGAATAATGCCGATTGTAGTGGCCTGGCACGTACCGGCATTTTTGGGGAACTGCTGCTACTGAACTGGACGTCAGGTGAAATGTGGCTGCCAGGCTCTCGACCCAACCGTCTCATGGATTTTGTCCTTCGTCGTTTTCTCCATACAACAGTTTCGCCGAAGTTCGAGTAGTAGATGGTCCACGAAACGATGCAGTTGTAATTGTAAATAGGCCACTTCTTACGGCAAACAGGTTTGAAATGCTGGAAATGGAGGTTTCAGCACCTGTGCCAGGCGTGTTGGACCCGGGAAACGGGCGATTTGGGCCCGCCTTTCTTCCGAGTCCCACCATCTTTTTTGCGAGAGGCGTCCGACGTCGTTCGCCGTTTCTCCAGCTGAACAGTTTGAGAAACTGTCGATACGCTCCAACGTCGTCTAAAAAAATCAGTTCCGACGCGATTTATCCGTGAAATAGTCTCATTTTTTTTTCACATGAAACGCCGCTAAACGTTGAAATATCTTCGCGTTTTTTTTTTTCCGGCAGTGACGTCACCGTAACAATTTCGAATCCCCTGGAGGAAATGACCATGGCCCTGGAGGATATGTAAGAAACGTCTCACCGGAGGTCCACAGGGCTGCCAGTATTTTGAGAAGAGCGAACCCGATTCTGTCGAAAGTCTAGTCTTGAAACACGTGAAATGATGTACCGGTATTCAATATTACGGGGGACCATAGTAAAAAGGACCAATATCGTTATTACGGGGGTCCAAAGTTAATAGGACCTATGGTACACACCAAAAACCTATATATTTACCTATTTTTACTAACAAAATTTGGTCCCATGAACTATGGACCCCCGTAATAGTAAAAATATCAAAATGTATAGGTTTTTGTGTGTACCGTAGGTCCTGTTTACTATGGACCCCCGTAATAGTAGGAAACGCAGCTTCGTTTTTTTTTTTTTTTTTTTTTTTTTTTCGGATTTCGAAATCCACCGGTGAAATGTGGCAATAAGGTACCCCCTGGTGTACAAGTTTTATCCCCGTGTACTTCGAACCATAGCAATACAACCAAATGAGAGGTGCGGTCTCAGTCACCGTGTAAGCGTGCAGCCTAAGATAGTTCTACACCTCCGACCGGTAAAATCCGATTCCCACTTCATGATCTACCGTAGGCCCTCCAACAGGGCAGATATATTCCTGATTCCTACTCGTGTGGCCCGGGTCATCTAGCTGGATGGTAGCTGTATGACCTGTGAGCGTGCAGCTCACGAAAGACAATAGATAGTGCGTGGTACAGTAAACGCCTGTCGTGCAAGTTGTTGTATTGGAGTCCGGCAGTGAAAGACCACCCCCCCCTACGACCACCCTTGTGTTTGTTTCTCTTGTTTTCTCTCTTTCATAGAATGTGTACGTCGTGCCTGTCGCATCCAGTATGACGACATGGCATTGCACTTATTGTCTACTCTGTTTACTGCAGAACAGCAATGCGGTGTCTCTACTGCTGTGGTGTAGTTTTGTGGCCATATAGCTTGTATCTATCTAGGTTCGACACTGCTGTGGATGTCGACGGGTAGAAATAACGAAGTAACGTTCAGTGTGAAGAAGACATACACACCAACGCAAAACTATTATTACGGGGGACCATAGTTAACAGGACCAAATATTGTTAGTAAAAATAGGGAAATATAGAGGGTTTTGTGTGTACCGTAGGTCCTATTAACTATGGACCACCGTAATAATAAGTGGACAACACTACGTACGTACTGGTGCTGCTGCGTTGTGTTAACCCTTTCAGCACCGCAGTCCCGTTTTGAGACAAACCACTCCAATTTCAAGTAATTTGTCCCCAAAGCGGGAAGTGCAGTGCTAAAAGGGTGAAAGCCTCTTTTGGGACCTTGCGAGGGAAAAATGTCAAAAAAAATGTGACGATTTTACAGCATCGGCCACTCGGAACACCGAACCGCCCGAGCTGCTCAGGTATTTAGGGATGCGGCGAAGGGGTGTCCCCGAGCGAGCCATGCATATGATACGATGCAGGAGATCTCCGATACGCACGCAACATGATGCCGTTACCAACAGTCGTGCCGCTTCGCGCTCCCACTATTTACGAGAGAACATGTTATATTGATAGTTTCCAGGACCCAAGGTGGTAGTTGGTAGGTAAACGTAGTGGGATGTGTGTTTTTTTTTCGTTCATGGTGAGTGTTGATTATTACGCCCCCCCACGTAGTGGACGGCTCGTAGGACCAGCTCCGTAAGAAACGGCGCCTGGACGTTTCTGTAGTTGTGGCCGCTTTACTACGTGCAGGTATAGGGAGGTCAAGAGGGCCAGTGCTTCGTCCCCGAAACACGGCTCGCGGTTCTGTTTGCCGGGCGTCGTGCACACCGCCGAGAACGTCAGACTCCGATTCCAAGCGGTGCTCGTATCCTCTGCTGCGCACTGCTACACGTACTTCATTTCCAGGTCATTTGTCGCCGAAACGGGAGCGCGGTTCTATTACGGGGGTCCATAGTTAACGGGACCAAATATTGTTAGTAAAAATAGGTAAATATATAGGTTTTTATGTTTACCATAGGTCCTATTAACTATGGACCCCCGTAATAGAGAGGTCAACGCTTTTAGGACTGCAGTCCCGTTTTCGGGACAAACTACTTGAAATTTGAATGATTTGCCCCCAAAACGGGAGTGCAGTAGTATCGACAGAGGGGTTGACCCTTTTAGCACTGCACTGCTGTGTGTGTTCTTCGCATTAAAACCGTTCTTTCTACCCGTCGGCATGCAGCGCATGAACCTAAATATTACTTTTGTTACTATTATTACGAGGGACCATAGTAAATAGGACCCAACATTTAGGACCCAACATTGCTTGTACAAATAGGTAAATACTTGGAAGTATATGGGTTTTTATGTATATACCGTAGGTCCCATTTACTACGGTCCCCCGTAATAGTTTATCTCCGTAATGGGAGTTCGGTCTCAAAGGTGTTTTTACTCTTTCGGGATTCCAGTCCCGTTTTTTAGGGACAAACTGCCTAGAATTGGATTGTTTTGTCCCCAAAACGGGACTGCAGTCCTGAAACGGCAGTGGTATTTCCAGGAGTTTGCTCTTTCGAGCCCAAACAGTTACCACGCACGGAGCTTCTCCCTCCTGTATAGTCAGACGTACTCGTACCTCATATCTGGAGGCACATCTGTACACACATAGCAGGCTCTAACTATCCCCCCCCCCAGACCCCTCCACTACTCCGTCTCGAAAAGGGATGCGTGGTCAATGGTCAAAATGACCAAGGCAAGCAACAAATGAGTGCCCCCCCCCCCCCCCCCCCCCCCCCCCCCCCCCCAGCCCACCACGGTTCGTGCCTGGAATATGCTGGCACATATTCAACCCGGTATGATTGGATCCAATAGGTACTGATACGAGGTACTGGAATATACTGGCGAATGTGGTACCAGTATTTTAATTACTATTTACCGTATTATTCGTTAGATATGTACCTACTGCAGACTACCACGTATATAGCCCATGGGACCGCCGTGTGTCGGGTTTAGCTGACTATTTTTCCAAAAATCGGCTGTTGGATGAGGTACGGATCTCCTCGAGCAGGATTCTCGATCTCACAGCTGATGTGTGTGTGTGTGCGTTTTTTTTTTTCGAAGAGAACCTTCGGGAAGGTTAGTACGCGGGGGTTGCTCACCACTTTTATCCGAGAAAATGGTTGCCACGCATTGTGTGCGGGACGGTTATAACTATAACCCTATCCCTAAGCCAATGAGAGCAACCCTAATCCCGACCCTATGCCAATCAGATCAAATCTCGAGTAAGTGGTAAGCTTTACTTTTACGGGGGACCAAGGTAAATAGGACCAAATTTTGTTTATAAAAAATTAGAAATATATAGGTTTTTGTGTGTACCTTAGGTCCTATTTACTATGCCCCCCCGTAGTACTGGTACTGTACTATACAGTCGTCTACAGTTCAGTACTGTAGGTGTAACCCCCACCGTATGATGTCACTACTTTTAAGGGAGACCGTATTATTAATAGCAGCCATCAGGATCCATCATATACACGAAGAAACTATTAATATAACATTCCGGTATTTTTACCAAGCCTATTTGGTCCTGATTACGATACTCCCCCGTAACAACAATGGTAGCGTTGAATATCGTATCGAGCGTTTCGAAATATCGGACTTTCGTGGTTTGCTCTCCGTCCCCTGCCGTCCCCGTGTTAACCACGCAGATAGATTGAGAGATGCTGTAGCTTCGATCTCTATAAAATGTCGAGATCGTACACAAATCGAGTCTTTTTTTTTGCACCCGTGCTTTTCACACAGATGAATTGAGAGAAAGCTTCAATGCATCAAATGTTCGAGATGGTACTAATCGTTTTTTTTTTTTTTTCTTGGTATCGGTGTCCTATCGAACTGGAATGTCGTTCGATATCGAACGCTACAGATTATATTTGTATGTACCACGCTTCTTGACCCGTTTAGGACTGCTCTCCCGTTTTTGGTAACATTTTACTCGAAACTAGAGTCAGATTTAGGTACATGCACACTGCAGTACTAAATGAGTTAAAAACCTCTAGGGAACGGGTACGGGAGACGAAGAACATTGGGCGAGTGTGTTCGGTTGTTTTTATCAAACCACCGTCTGGCCTGAGGGCGCAGGTCGCAAACGGCACGACGAGAAAGAAAGTGGCATCGTGCTGTGCGCTTCGTGCGTCTCCTTGCAATCAGTGAACACAGTTTGGGACTTGGACCTGCCTGGTCGGTGAAAACCCGACATGCTCCGTCCCGGCATTGCAGAGATGCGAGGGTCTATGGTCATACGACTACGGCCATGCATGAGATCGAGTACATCTCTCCTATCGAGTACACCCCCCCCCCCCCATCCCGTTTGCCCACGTACTCCAAGAGCCGGGGCTCCTCGGTGTGGCCGATGCTGCAATCGTCACTTCCTCGTGTGTTTGCCTTATATATAGGGGCAGCGCCTATTTTTTCCCGAGGATTCCTCACTTCACGAGCTCTAGATATGTATACCTCACCCAGAACCTGAATCTGAGAAAATAACTCTTTTTTTTCGACCGCAGTCCGGTTTTGGGGACAAACTACTTAGAACTTGACTGGTTTGTCCCCAAAACGAGACTGCAGTCGAAAAAAAAGGGTCAAACCCCCGAAGAAAACAACCCCGTGATGGCCAAGGTGCATGACGAATAATATAGTAAAACACGATTTCAGGTTTGGTAGTGTGGTCGGTGCCCTTAATTAAAATCCTTTTCTGAAATACTGAAGCCCCGTTTCGCGGGACAAACTATTTACGGGGGACCGCAGTAAATGGGACCAAATATTGTTCGTAAAAATAGGGAACTATATAGGTTTTTGTGTGTACTGTAGGTGCTATTTACTATGGTCCTGCGTAAATACTTGAGAAATTTCGGTGGTTTGTAAAAAAAAAAAAACGGGACTGCGGTCCTAATCAGAATGGTTTTTACCCCTCTGGGTGTTGGGAGATAGCGCCAAAAAACAATGAGAAATTTGAGTCATCCATCCGTCCAGGAGCAGCGGGAGCGCACGGCGTTACGGGTAGGATCACGTCAGACGTCTGCGTCCGCGCCGATCGACCCCTCGCGTTGTAACTCGGACACCGGCTTGTATCATCCCCCAGTCGAACACAGTGGCCGCGGCTGTGACCGTCACTTTTTCCCGTCGATTCTGGCCTCTGGAGTACCTGGTAGGTCCCCAGAGGGTTATAACTCTTTTTAGGACTGCAGTCCCGTTTTGGGGATAAAAGCACACTAATTCCAAGTATGTCCCCCAAACGGGACTGCGGTCCTGAAAGGGATTGGGAGCCCCGTCAGCCGGGATTTTTTCGGTCAAAAAGTGTCACGTACCCCTATCGCAGCACGCCTCCGCGTCACGTTTTTCCTATTATTACGGGAGACCATAGTAAACAGGACCACATATTGTTAGTAAAAATCAGTAAATATATAGGTTTTTGTGTGTACCGTGGGTCCTATTTACTATGGTCCCCCGTAATAGATGCATACCAAAGAGGTTGGTACTGTTTTGCCTCTCACGTGTACACGAAAGGAGTTGTGTCGTTTTCCGTCGTATCGAGTACCAAAAGAGGATTGGTGCCTCCCCCCCCCCCCCCCCCCCCCCCCCCCCCCCCCCCCCCCCCCCCCCCCCCCCCCCCCAAACTTACTGCTGTGCAGCAGTCGTACTGTAGTATGTACAGTAGTTTTGCAGTCCTTAGACCGCAAGGAGTGTCGCTCTCCGATTCCAAGTTGTGTCGTAACTCCTCTGGGACAGGCAGGTGGCGACCAAAATAAGGATAGCTTTGGTGTGAGCCCCCCAGAAATACGGCTGGGAGGGGCATGTTAACCCCGCGCCGTGGACGCTTCTTGCTCAGGCGGGGGACCATTCGTAGTAACCAAGACCCGTCATATGCGTGAAAAACCCATATATTCCAGTATTTTTACGAAGCGTGTTTGGTTCTGACTGCTATGTTCCACTACTGTCATAGCTCGCACGATGTGGGGTTGTTGTGTACAACGTAGTTTTTTCTATCCCCCAAAACATTTCTGATGGCGGGGGCTTGATAACCCCTCTAGTACCGCAGTCCCGATTTGGTGACAAACCAGTCTAATTCCAAGTGATTTGTCCCCAAAACGGGACTGCGGTACGAAAAGGGTTAACCGAGGAATTGTACCCGATTTTCGATGGCACACCATTTTGTGTGTTTTTTCCATGCAACTGCTTGTATGATATTCGTTGTGTGCCTACGTACATGGGCCACCGGGTGGCTCGTTTGGTTTTTATTCTCCACAGCAGTGTTTGCGTGAGTGACATACTATTACGGGGGTCCATAGTTAGTAGGACCTACGATAGACACAAAAACCTGTATATTTCCCTATTTTTACTAGCAATATTTGGTCCTATTTACTCTATAGGTCCCCCGTAATGTTAATAATTGTATACATCTACCCCCCTAAAAAAAATTATAGGTTCACCGACCGCTGTCGTAGCTTTTTGTTTTTTCTTCTTTTTCTTCTTCCCATCCTTCTTGCATCCGTGCGACTCCTTGCATGGTAGTAACTCGGACGCCGATTGGTATCGCCTCCCCAAATGCTCTCCGTGAATTCTGCAGCTTCAGATTTTGTCTTCCCTCATATACGGACTGTGTGTACACTGCATGACACCACTTAAAAGTACGCGCGCTCGAAGTATCACTAGTATCACTATTTCGGGGGGCCATGGTAAATAGGACCAAATATTGTTAGTGAAAATATGGAAATATATAGGTTTTTGTCTGTACCATAGGTCCTATTAACTATGGTCCGCCGTAATAGGATGATGAGTTTCGACGAAAATCGTCGATCTCACTTACAGCTCTTGTTTGGTACCTGGTAGTTTTTTTAGATGGCGCAGTGACCGTATCTGTAATCGCACCTTTTGTCGCCGATTTCCTCCTCCGTACGTCCGAAGACGGCTATAATATTTTTCGTAAAATTATGAAATACGTGCGCTGTGAGGTCGACTGATGGAGTAGTTGATACTCAACTTTGCAAGCTGCGTAATATTATAATATTCAAACTATAAAATATAGGTACCAGGTTTGGTAAATATATATATACTCTCGTATTTTTGTACCGTATGCTGTATATATCTGTATATCAATCTGGACGAGAGGGCAAGGAGCGTTGGTGTACAAACGAACATCAATACATAACGGCCCTCACGTTCCCGTCCTGAGTGATTGTGTACTTTTGTTCCCATGTCGTCGGGGCGCAGCAGTTCTTACACCGCAAAACTTGTATCCAACCCTGTGATTCCAAGTTCTGTTGACCCAGATATATCTCCCAACTCTGTGATGTCAAGTTGTGTTCTCTTCTGGGACCCAGAGAAGTATCGACCGACAGTAATTCCAGATGGTTTTTACGCAAGAACGTTAGGTAACCCGATCCGCCCGCGAGTTGTGACCCGACCCGTGAACAGCCCTGGTTTTTAATCAACACCTCGTCTGAAAGACGCGTGGGTTGCCGCAGTTTGCTGGTTGTAAACTGTGTTACGTAAAGGGGTTAAATTTTGCACACTTGGGACAAATCAGATCAGATCAGATCAGATCAGATCAGATCAGATCAGCATCCCCATTTGATGATCTAGCTCTTTCGGGGCAGACACAAGTTCTGACCTGTATGATCTGCAAGATCTTTGTGGGACGGCTCTTGCGCACGCACCCTACTGTTGTAGGTTGGCCGGTTTGATCTGTGAGGCGCAAAACGAAGCTAATGGCGGCAAATTTAGTACGTATATACTGGTACAGCAGAATACAGATGATTTAGACCGTGAGCTGTGAGATGGGTAAATCTTTGGTTTGTGTTTGACAGTATATCACGGTATCACACCGATGACTATAATAGGGGACGGACTCTTTATTCGTTCATTTATAGTCCCCTTTTGTCTTTTTTTTTTTCTTTCCTTTTTTCCTTTTGATGACTGGAGAACGGAACGGCTGCTGCGTTCGCTCTGCATGGTGCGTGGTCAAGCGACCTGTTGAGGTAGGACCGCAGGTGCTGGGGCTATACTACTTGAAAATTGAATGGTGTGTCCCGAAAAGAGGACTGCAAAAGAGGACTGCAGTAAAAATTGAATGGTTTGGCCCGAAAAGAGGACTGCGAAAGAGGACTGCAGTCCTCTAAGGGTTGAATTAAAGTCAGCGTTGAAATCATCAGCCTTGCACTACGTACTGCTGTACTTCCCTGTGCTGCAAACCATGTACACCTCGGATAACGTAACACTTGACGTTTTATGTTATTGTTAGGCGTCAGCGAAACAAAATCGTAACATAACGTTGCTGCTAAGTTAACTACTTTCTGGATTTTGTGATCACGGTGTTAAGTGTGTTGTGATATTGGCGGGCGATCGCGTAACATTATGTTAAGAGTGTTACCTTGATCCCGTATTGACCGCAGTACAGGTGTTAAGGTGTCAAGGTATGCAGCCCATAGCGAGTAACATTATGTTAGTGTGTTAGCGGAATTCCTGGTGGTCATCGTAACGTACATGGTCAATAAATCGTCAACCTTGTGTTGCCGTGTTAGCGACATCAGCCCGTAGCGAGTAACGTTACGTTAGTGTGCCAGCGGAATTCTCACTATTAAAAGCTACCGTAACACAATCTAGACGGATAACGTACATTACCAATTGAACGCTAACACAACACTGTGTTAGCGTGCTGGTGGAATTCCTGTTGACTTTCGTATCACACGTTAGAGGGATTACGTACATGGCCAATACAACGTTAGCATTATGTTGCCGTATCAGCCGCAGCAGCAGTCCGTGCCGAGCGACGTTATGGCGAGGTGTTCACGGAAGTCTGGCTACCATAACGTACATACGTCAAACGGATACCTTAGTACATGATCGATAACACACTAGTGTAGCATGATGTTAATGTGCCATTAATAGCTCGTATGCAATTTATGTAGTATTAGCACAAGATAGCAGTCAACATACATCCCCAATCTAACGATCGATAACGCACGTGTGTTATGTATGGATGACGTACTGACGGCGTTTCCTAGCTTCTTTTTAGGCATTTTTCCCCCCCCCCCCTAAATATCTCCTATGGGGTTTCATATATTTGGAGGCGTTTTTTTACCGGGGATGCTATGTTATCGTCCCCCCAGGGAGTAATTAGTGGGCGTTCCCTACTGGGATCTCGGCGAATTTGGATAACACGGCTACATCACGTTACTTCGCGACGCCGCTATACCACTGATACAGGTACCACATGTTGGACTTCGGGAAGACTTCAAGGGTAACGTAGTGACATTACCTTAGAGAGACTTCGGCCCCAACGGTATCTCAGTAACATAATGTAAGGCCCGGATTGATTATTGTGGTAAAAGATTAACGAAATGTTGAAAATCAGATCTTACACTGACAGTAACACCGTAACATATTGTTAGAGAGACGTGCGCATTTAGGCTGACGTCCTATTAATCACATATTGTTACGTATGGGCCGGCTAAGACTGTAACGTTGCTAACCTGTGTTAATTGTTACGTCATCCGACCCTGTAGCAATCAGACGGGGGGTCCGAATAACGTAGTGTTATTAATAGTAGTGCTGGCCACTACGTTATGTTATTCTAGAGTGTGTTATCTGTAACTTAATGTTACCAGGTAGGTGTTGAGTGCTGACGAACACATGGTAACTTTATGTTAGAGTGTTACGTGTAACGCTCCTCTTAGGGATAAGGCTGTGCTATTAATGGTCTCTTGTTATGTGTAACGCTGCTTAGTTAGTAACATTATCTTATCATCTTACCTGGTATAATGTTGGTACATCTGCAGATGTCGATCTGGGCATGTTAGGGTGATAACGTACGTGTATGGTCAAGTCCTGACATTGCGCTACAGTGTCAATACGGGGGACCATAGTAAATAGGACCTACGGTACACACTAAACCCCATTATGTTTACCTATTTTTACTAATAATATTAGGCCCTGTTTACTATGGTCCCCCGTAATAGTACAAGCACCGTTCACGGCGCAATATCATGTCACTACCAGGGCTGGACGAGATCGAGCAGAAACAGAACGTTAAATCGTGTGTACGTTCGTGGGTTTTATGTTACCGCGTGATTGCTCCTCCAGTGCTAACACTACTTATGTTGGCACGGGGCGACGTCCCTGCGTTAGGCCCAATAACGTGGATAATTGTTACCTGAGTATTACGTTTATCCCATGTGTGAAACGGTGTTTTTTCTCTTTCCATAGAATGCCTGTCGCATCCAGTACTATGACATGCTGTTGTTCTTCAACATTGAACCGTTCTTTCTACCTGTCGACACCCGGCACAAGCGGTGTCCGTGCCGAGTATTCAATCCTACTACTGCTGTAGAGAGATACAAGCTCTGTGGTCACGAATGTACGCCACAGGAGAGATACTATTAATACATTGTGATGCAGTAAGCGGGGCAGACAACACAATGGATACGACAGACACGACATACACACTCTATGAAAGAGAGAAGACAAAAGAAACGAAAATAAATAAATAAAAAAAAAAGTCTGAAGAGAAACAAGAAGGAAAACGAAAAGAAAAAATGTCGTGCCCCTCCGCAGGGGAAGTGGCAAACACTACGTATTATACAAGAATGAGCTAAAGAAACAATACCATTGCATATAAAGAGTAAGGCTAAGAACCAAAAGGGAAATATGGCATTCCGGTGTCAACTCTGCGTACGTGCTCCATACCTGGTATGTGCTTCTACACCAACACTGCTGCTGTGTTATCTCTTGTATCGTATTATTACGGACGACCATGGTAAATAGGACCAAATATTTTTAGTAAAAATAGGCAAATGTATAGGTTTGATGTATACCATAGGTCCTATTAACTATGGACCCCCGTAATAATGGTTTTGTGACGACATAGTTTGTATGTCTCTTGATATTGACTGATCGGCACGGACACTGGTTGACAGTTGTGCTGGATGTCGACGGGTAGAGCGGACACGAACACGTACACGCACTCTCCAATTCCAACCAGTTTGCCCGATATAATATTATTTCTGTTTTTCTGCAGAATATCGTTCGAATTACGGTACAGTATTTTGACGGTTTTGTTCCGATTTGTATGAACGAAGGCGTCTTTGATTCATCGATTCATCAGTTCGTCGCACCATCACGCACTCGACTCGACCCGTCAGCGTGTTCTCAGTCCTCGGTCATCACATCATGCCATCGTCGGTCGGCGGCTTACTCAGTCCCCGTGTGCACCAACGCCGTTATGAATAGATGTGATGCCGCTGCTGCACTGCTGCTGCTGTACTTTTGCTGTGCTGCTCCTCTGCTGCTGCTGTGCTGCTGCTGCTGCTGCTGCTGCTGTGTGTGTGTGTTCTTCACATTGAACCGTTCTTCTACTCGTCGACATCCAGCAAGCCCAGTGTCCGTGCTGATTATTCACCCTACGCGTAGAAAGATACGAGCTCTTGTGGTCACAGACTATGGTCATGTGCGGGGAAAATCAAGGTACACTGTAAATATGAAACGAAACAAGAACGGCACAATAATAGTGGATTGAAGCATTTTTGTTGAATCACTGGAAAATGCCCCCCCGTTTTTTGGGTTAACCTGTTACTATCACGGGGGACCATAGTGAATAGGACCTATGGTGCACACCAAAACCTATATATTGACACTTTTTTTTCTGACAATATTTGGTCCTATTCACTATGGACCCCCGTGATGTCAATAATACTGTCTTGACCGTTTCGGGGGCGACTTGAGAGGGGAACGGGGGAAAATATTATAGTACTCGTATCTACCGTAGAGCTTGTGATTCTCCCAAGATGAATCTGCACGGACGCTGGGTGCGCTGGATGTCGACGGGTAGAAATGACGGTTTAATGTGAAAAACACCCACATTAGCAGCTGTTGTTTGTTGTTTCATTTTCAACGGCCGGGAGAAAATAGAATGCCCTGCCTGCGTGAAATAGTAATATACTGACTGTACCTTATGCCCCAGGGTAGACTTAATTGATCACTGATATCATACAGACCACTGCTCGTCTGTCTGCTCGTTGGTGGGGTCTCGTGTGAAGACCACACGCACTCGCACAACCACCCTGTTATTCCACACGCCACAAGTTTAACTTTTGTATGGCGTTGTAAAGACGAAGAGCTATCATACCGACTGCTGTCGTACTGCTGCTGCTGCTGTAGACTACGGCATAAGGCTGGTTGCTTATCATAGCTCCTGGGACAGATGTTGACAAGTCGTACCGCTGGTACTATAAATAGTGTTGCATCCTGCAGCAGTTGTGATACCCACCACCACTACTACTACTGTTAGTACTACTTACTACTACTACTACTACTACTACTACTACTACTACTACTACTACTACTACTACTACTACTACTACTACTGTTAGTACTACTTACTACTACTATTACTACTACTACTACTACTACTACAACTACTACTACTACAACTACTACTACTACTACTACTACTACTACTACTACTACTACTACTACTACTACTACTACTACTACTACTACTACTACTACTACTACTACTAATACTACTACTACTACTACTACTACTACTACTACTACTACTACTACTACTACTACTACTACTACTACTACTACTACTACTACTACTACTACTACTACTACTACTACTACTACTACTGCTGCGACCTACCGCTGCCGCAGTACGTATTGAAATTAGTGAAAGTAACGCAGACACGAACAGAGAGGACGGACACTCTGGATCTAGGAAACGCCTGCCCACGGTGTGGCCACAGCGATTATCTATAAATCGACCCAAAATCACGAAATCACGATATCATCCGCAAACGTGCAAGTTTGGAATGCCTACCAGGCACTTCATATTAACCCTCGAGGGGTTTCAGTAGGGGAAATTGCCGAAGTCAATTGAGGATGGAAGTATCGACCATGGACACTAACCCAGACTGCTGCTGGGGTTGGGAATGGTCAGTGTATTTCCCGAAGCTTATCGAGGCCGCTGTATATACGACACGTGGGGCAGGCGGCATAGCAGAGGCGTGTTGCATACGGCGGTAGGGGGTGCGAGTACGCGTAGCACTTCTTGGGAGACAGTTTTGACTGACAGGGGGGGGGTGGGGCGGCTCCCATACGGCGGAAACGAACACGCCCACTGCTGATAATATTTTTATGGTATTACGCACCTTGGACGGATCATGATCTACTCCAGTGGGACTGTAGGTCATGTGGTTCCTCGCCTGCCTTTGTCAGAGATTGTGCAGGATTTGCACGGTATCCGAAAAAAAACTCGCGCCTGCACCTTTATATCATCCAGCTTGTACGGGTCCCACCCGGCAACAGGAGCTACGGCTCCTGTAGATGATGCTGGGTCGGGAGTCGATCTGCCTCGAAAGACCTAGAAGCATGCGCTCCGGTAGTAGATCATGCAGCTCCTACGGATCACGAGCTACCGCCCGTGAGATCAAGCAGAAGGTCGGGAATCGATCTGCCCTGAAAAGGTCTAGGAACATGGAAGTGGGAATCTATGTCCTGTCTCAGGCGTGCAATATTTTTTTGTCGTGTACCAACGTGGGCCGTGTATTATAGTTGTTTGTCTTGGCTCATTTTTTGGTCAGTTTTTGGGTGATGGGCACGAGAGCTCCCCAAGCAAGGAAATTGAGCCTCAGACGACATGGGATTCGCCAACAATGAAACACCTCCCGAGCGAGGACGGACTTTCTCGCAGCAGCGCTGGCTGTATTTCGCATACCGTGTGACGAACGAATTAGACGCGGTGGTACAGCGGTCAGTGTCGTGAGCAAGGCGTTTTGAACCCTTCAGTGCTGCAGTCCCGATTTGGGGACAAACCACGTTAATTCTAATGAGTTTTTTAAAGGGTTAAGGGGGACCATCTTAGTAATCAGGACCCGTCGAGCAGACAAAAAGCTACAGATGAAAGTATTTTTCCAACCAGTACGCGAATTTGGTCCTAATTGCTATTCGTGATATAATAGAACCTTGTGACACCAACCTTAACCCATATTATCACGGGGAACCATAGTAAATAGGACCACATATGGTTAGCAAAAATAGGGAAATGTATAGGTTTTTGTGTTTACCGTAAGTCCTGTTTACTATGGCCCCCCGTAATAGCACTGCGGTCCCGTTTCAGGGACAAACCACTCTAATTTGAAGTAGTTTGTCGCCGAAACTGGACTGCAGTCCCAACAGGACTAGACATCGTTGATTGAGCATAGGCCATCATGTATATATCCCTGGTGCTGGTAGGGTTCCGTGTGGCGCTCGCCGCTGAGCGCGATTCATGATTCCAAAGTTCTCTGCGCGCTCCGAAGAATAGGCCTTGGTTGTTACTCACAGGGTGACAGGTATTGTTTGATACCCACTTCGACCCGAAGCGTACGGGCCGTTTTGATCGAATATTGATGTATTACGGGGGACCATACCATAGTAAATAGGACCAACTATGGTTAGTAAAAATAGGTAAATAGATAGGTTTTTATGTCTACCATAGATCCTGTTAACTATGGACCCCCGTAATAGAAGAGGTCCTTGCATTGCCAGAATGGTCGTTGCAGGTAGTTTTTTATTTTTATTTGTGGGCCTATATATATATCCCGTACTTAAGTTAGTGCGGTGGGCGCTCGCAGTCCAGAAACATTATGCCAGGTAAAAACGTTTAGGACTGCAGTCCCGTTTTTTGGGACAAATTACTGAGAATTAGTGTGGTCTGTCCCCAAAACGGGACTCTGCAGTCCTAAATAAGTTAAGAAACGTTTTGCCAGGAAAAACAGGCTCAGATCAGCACGAAAAAAAATGAGCAAATCGGGCTGAGAAACACAAGTCAACAGCAGTGGCACCAACTCTTGAGTCCTACCTGGTATGCAGTAGAGTCAGTCAGTCCTATGCAGTAGAAGAGTTGGTTGGATCAAGGTAGGAAAAAAATAAGACATGGAAGCCTGGACACCAAATCGAGTTTTTTTTTTAACCCAGGGCGCCCGCTATAGTTGTAGTAGTCCCTCTTTAGTGCCGGTCTCTCAGTAGTGTCGGTATGCATGCGCCAACCAGCAATACCGGCACTATAGATAGCGTCAATCGGCACTAATTACTCCGCACACTACTAATACCACACTTTTTTTTTTTTTTTTTTTTTTTACTCATCACTTTCACTTTCCAGCCTAATTCGTAAGAGGTTTTACCCTCGACGACCTTCTGGACAAGCCGTGGTCACAGGTGTCTTCCCTTCTTCCCCCCGGTACGTGCCTTTATTTTTTATCGCGCATAGGGTTCAGCGTTCCCACTGCTCGTCGATTTTCATCGGATGTAGCTAACTCACGCTCTCGCGCTTTCGGCGAATCAATCTCTTTTATGCAAGAAAAAGCCCCTACGAGCATGCACTCGGTGAGACTTGAACCCACGAAATTTACACTGGTTAGTGGTTGATCCCTTCAGTGACCACCGATCTCACCGGCACTTTTAAGTGGGCAGCCGGCACTACTGAACCCGCACTATAGAAGGACCACTACTCTGTACCCCTACCTATACATGCGTAACACTCGTCAGCGACCACAGAATGCATTACATTTTGGCGATAAGTTAATGTGAAAATAACAAGAGCAACAACAGCACGCCGCGTCAGATACCGCTCACACTGCTGCCAATATGACAGGGGGCCAGAGGTAGTCAGGGGTCAGGACCCACGATGAACTCGAGAACCAAAAACCACATGCCGGTCGGTATCCGGGAATGTTTTCCGACCACAATTTTAGATTGTGAAGAGGGTGGTGTTCGCGAAGAATTCGGTCGGGGTCCGGGTTTTTATTTTATCTGTTTCCTGCCCCCTAGCAATCTGGGAGAAGGGATCTTTAGGTTGGTAGGCTGTTCAGGTATTTTGGTTCCTGTTGGGATCAAGGTACGGGCGAAGACCCAACCCAACCCCTGACTCTATAACCCTAACCCTGAACCTGACCCCAAACCGCAGCCAAAACGGACCAAAACTGGCCATAAACGCGGCTGCGCCGCGTTTGCATCGAAGCAGGAAATTTCTCAATTGCAGACGACGATTCCGAAGTGCAGACCGCGCTACGCAATTTTCAAGTCAAAAACACCCCTAGAGGTCCCTTCTCCCAGATTGCTAAACCTACTCGTTTCCTGCCTGGTAAACCAGAGTGAGTAGCATTCCCAACCCACCAAAAAGAAATACGAAGCTGTGGGAAAAAGTGACCCACGTTACGTTTTTTTATCCCCAGGTATTCATGGGTTGGGTGGACTCTCCTGGGTTGGTCAGCAAACGGAGCAAGTTCTGATCGGCTTCGTAGCGCCTTCGGGTTTCACCTGTTTGGCCAATCAGCTCCTCACGTTTGCCGGTTTCAAATAATTTTATAACCCAACCAAATTAGGTTATTATATATCGCGAATACCCTATCAATACGCTCCCCCTGCACTTCGGACGGGTACCACGGGTATGTATATGTTGCATACTTGAGTACCAGATACCTGGTATAGTTTAGCCTCGAAAGGGCTATATATTGCATGAAATATTGCCAAACCTCCTGCTACTCGAAGCACAGCTCATCAACACTCAACAATCAAAATTATCTTGCGGTTACGTGTCTGGTTAACTGTAGATAGCAGTGTACCAGTGTACGCCTTTTGCTGTTAAGTTGCTTCTCCGCTGCTCGCTGCTACTTTTTTCTCCTTCGAATCGAGAGCTGTTTCGTCTTTGGGCTGGCTGTTCAAGCACAGCTTTTTCCACTGCTATCTTGTTACCACTGATCTAGATCATGGCGATTAACCCTTTCGAAACTGCAATTTCGTTTGGGGGACAAACCTGACAAATTCTGAGTAGTTTGTCTCCAATACGGGACTGCAATATTTTTCAAGTGTACCTGGTATAAAATAAGGCGAGAACACCAACAACAACAGCGTACCAGGTACTACCATTCTACCAGGTACTGCGAAGTAAATATGTATGTGCATACCTATTCTTAATAATAGTATTCATATATATGTATATCGATATTCATACCCCCTGGTATGCAGTTGTTGCTTTCTCGTGTTCGCTTCAACTTGCATGCCTCATTTTTTCTCTTCTTTTTATTTCAGCCCAGCCCAGCCCTTTTTTTCCGACTACTTTTAATTGTGTCCCGTTGCGTTTGTAGACACGTAGCAATATAGTGCAGTGGACAGACAACGTTTCGAAGTTTCGAGCACGGACAAAACCAATGATTCTCTCTCTCCCCGCGCGAGTTGCCCCCTTTTTTTTTTTTTTTTTTTTTTTTAGCGCCCCTGAGAGCCGAGTTGCCCGTTCGCATCTACAGCAGTAGTATACATACAGCGGTGGAGGAAGCCGCAGGTGCTTTTGCCCCTTTGCGTACATGATAGGAGCCTCGACCCAGTCGAGCCCGGAGCTCGGCACTTGACGTGCCGGTCGCGTGTATATCGTGCATGCCTTTGTTTATTCCCGTGTGAGGGTCACAAGGCCTGCGCAAGTACACGAAACACCGCTTCACCCCTTTCCACACAGCAGTGGACACCCCCGACTTGAGATGAACGCGGTACAGGCCCAAAACAGCTCTCTTAGCTACCGTTCTCTCTGATGCGCAATGGGAGATATGAAGCTTTTCGTGTAGACAGGTCCAGCCGCTTTGGCCTCTCCTAACTGTACTATTAATATTACAGGGGGCCATAGTAAACAGGACCGTGCACCGTGCCCTGCTTCCAGTCGGACCTCGTCGCTAAAGTTGGAAAATGCGCAAAAATGGGCAAAAATATATTGTTATTCATAGTACAAAAATGAAATGGTATTTGTGTGTACCGTAGGCCCTGTTAACTATGGTCCCCCGTAATTCTACCACAGTCCCGTTGTGGGGACATAATAACTTAGAATTTGACTAGTTTGTCCTCAAAACGGCACTTCGGTTCTAAAGGCCACGCACGCCCCATCCCCGAGTTTTCCGCGCGACTCTAATCTCTAGATGTTTTATCGGAACATAAAAAAAATCAGTCGCTGTTGTAGCACACCACGGCCCCGTGTTTGGACCTCTGGCTGGCTATTAACCCTTGCAGTACCGCAGTCCCGTTTTGGGGACAAATGGCTTGGAATTAGACTGGTTTGTCCCCAAATCGGGACTGCGGTACTGAACAGAGAGCGGCGGGCGAGTGATGGAAGCTTAGCATCTCGTCTGCAAGCAGGTTATGACCCTCTTTCAGGTTGGCCGTCCGCGCTTTCTCAACATGAGAGGCCCTCACTTCGACCTACCTCTCACCCTTGTACAATTGCAGTCTCGTTCGGGGAACAAATCGCTCAAATTCTACGAGTAGTTTGTCCCCCAAATGGGACTGCGGTGCCAAAAACCAAGCAGCACCTGAACGTTTTTTGCGCTTGACTTGGCAGACAGCTACGGGTCCCCACAAGCAAGCACAGCCCGCGAAATCACGGCACGTTCTTAGCGGGGTATTGTTAGGGTGTCGGGGCGCGCCAGGCAGCAGTCGTAGGGCGACCAGAAACGACTCTCGCGAGGTGTTTTCGTGACGTCGAAGATGCAAAAGCCAGAAGCACCAAAGGTCGCATAATCAATCGCTATTGGTGACTATTCTTTCGCTTTCGCGCGTCAGCGTCTCTTATGTAGACTGACGGCTCGTTCATCACCGGTGGAAAAAATGGCTTTCACCGAAACTTGCTTGGTCTTCCTCGCTGCTCTTTTTTTAACTATTAAATGTTATAACCCTTTTTATACTCTTTTGGGCACAAACTACTCAAATTTCAAGCAGTTTTGTCCCAAAACGGGACGGCTGTACTAAAATACGCACTGCTGTACCAGAAAAAAGTGCAGACGCGGCTTCCGCGTCACGGCACTGGTAGGGGTATTGAGTAAAAAAAAAAGTGCATGGAAGGGCTGAAAGTGTCTGGAATGTTTTTTTTTTGTCGGGACTTTTAATCTGAAGTTGCGATTATTAATGTTTTTTTCTGCAAATGCCTTGCTCTGCTTCCAAGGCGCTTGTATTTTTTTTTGGGGGAAACGTCTGCGCGCTCCTATTCGACGGCAGATTGCTGGGAGCTCCTGCGTCCCCTTAAAATTCGGGATACCCACTTTACTAGATTACTGAGAGTTCCTGCGTCCCCATAATTGGGGGTACCCACTTTCTATCATTTTTTTTTCCCCCATTTTTGCCGTTTGACAAAGTGTACGTATCGTAGGGTGAGGTGTCAGCAGCCACAAAAATTCCTCAAGGAAAACGATATTATCTTCCCACAGGAATTTTCGTGTTTTTTGTTGCCAACTCGTGAAAGTTAAGTTTGACCAAGAGGAAGAAAAAAAACGAACATTCGAGAATGCATTTTTTTTTTTTTGGAATATACCAGGTGTTATTTTTATCCCCACACGGGGTACACTTTTCGATTTATTTTCGTTTTTTTTTTTTTTTGTTTTTTTTTCCCGCGGTTTCTGTACGAGAGCCGCAGCAAGCACGCGCAGCAGCAGTCGTACGACAGGTGCATTTACGTACCTGGGGAAAACGTTCTACAAGTACGCACGCGTTTTTGATCACTTTGGGAGTTTCTCAGGGAGGAAAACTGACAAACCCGAATGATGGTTGTTCCGCTGGCCGCACCAAGCGATCAGGGGCGTTAGAATAGGAAAATTTATGTATTTTTTTTCCCAAACTGTCCACTACTGCACATCATCGGTTCCCTGATCTGTGTGATCTGTATGATCTATCTACAGTAGCTCGTGTTGCTGGGTGGCAGCCGTATGACCTGCACGGTCTACAGGAGCAGCAGCAGTAGCGCATGCTTCCTTGGTTGGATATGTACTGCTGTACAGATCTTGCACACCATGTCGTGACGGCAGGCTAGGATTGTGCGATAGATGCATCACTATACTTGCCTCTAGTGCTGTGAATCTGTGAATGCCGGTGTTGGTACCTACTGTGTCGGTGCTGTTGGCTTTGCTATTACGGGGGTCCATAGTAAACAGGACCAAATATTGTCAGTAAAATTAGGTAAATATATAGGTTGTTATGTATACCATGGGTCCTGTTAACTATGGACCCCCGTAATAGTGTTGGTGTTGATATCGGTACTGTTGTTGTTGGTGGTGGTGGTGGTGGTGGTGGTGGTGATGGTGGTGGTTGTTGTGGTGTTGTCGGTAACTGTGTGTGTTTTGCTGTAGGTGTTGGGAACAATGTTGGGGTTGGGGTTGGAGTTGGCATATGTAGGAGGCGGTTGGGTTGGTGTCGGTGTGTTGACGCTGGTGGTGACATCGGGATCGGGAGGTCAAGTTAGGGTCGGGGTTGGGGGGTTGAGGTTGGTGTTGGGTGTTGGTCCGGTGTATAACCCGACCTTAGAGAGGTGTGGTACAGGCCGAAAAAACACCTCTCTCAACTACCGTTCTCTCTTATGTACAGCAGTTTGAAACATATCGTCAATGTGGTTTGGGAGTTGAAAGAGTGTAACCCCCTAATTGCAACCCCTTTGCCTTAAAAGTGTAACCCCTATTTGCAATCCCTCACCTTGCAAGAGTGTCCCCCCTGATTGCAACCCCTTACCTTAAAAATGTAACCCCTGGTTGCAACCCCTTACCTTAACCCTTTCAGTACCGCAGTCCCGTTTTTTTGGGACAAATCACTTGAAATTAGACTGGGTTGTCCCCAAATCGGGACTGCGGTACTAGAAGGGTTAAAAAAGCGTAACCCCCTAATTGCAATCCCTTGTGTACTGTAGCGCGACTCCAACGTCACCACAAACGCCAACCACCAACCCCGACACCCCCATCACGAACCGCTTTTTACCGCCGTTGCTGCTCAACGAAGCAGGGTTCGTCGCCAGATGGCAGGCAAGACCGGCTGTGGTCCCAGGGATCGCGCAGAGAAGACGAGGCCGACAGGAGCTTATGGGGTGTGCTTTCCAGCACATCTGGGGCGTTCAACCGGGAGTTGCACGCGTTGGCCAAGGTGCGTTTTTTTTGGGGGGGGGGGGGGGGGGTCGGGTCGTCGTTGTCGTCGTTCATTAGCATGTGTATATACTGACTGTTTCGTGCCTGGTGTTGTTCCATGTGTTTTTTTTCCTGCGGTATTGCTCCACTCCATTTTTTTTTTTCAAGCCTGTCCTGAGACACCACGGGCTATTTTATTCGGCGATGGGTTCTGTGAGAGCAACGATAGCTATTAATACGATCAGCGTGCAGAAGCACGGGGGAAAGGTATCGAGGGCGGAATGTTATATGGCTCTTAAGATTTTCGTGATGAAGGGAAAAGCCTTTCGCAGAAACCCGGGGAATGCTCTTATCCACTCCCGCCGACAAAAAAAGTCTTGAGCACGCCCAGACCTCCACCACCGCAGTAGGGCAGTAGTGATGGGCCGGCCTTCCCGTGTAAAAAGGCTTTTCGAACCTTTGTGTACGAAAGGTGTTTGTGCGAGCGAATAGACGTGTTGGCAAAAAGCCGAAAAAATCACATTCCGTATATACATATCATATCGAAGTTCGTTGTTTTCGATGTAGCGAAACTTCGACGTTGGATACTACTGACTGTCTGCTGTATGCACGATGTCGAACACTATAATATTATTAATAAATGCTCGTACGAGTACGTATGATATGAGTATTTGGCTCAAACGAGATGCTTGATACGTCGGGTGTGTGACGCCTGGGGCGGTCCTTCTATACGTTGTCGGCAATGGAGAAAAACGCTTTTTTTCGTTGAGTTTGAGACGTACCGATGTGGGCGGATTAATGCTTAAACATGCCTTATATTTCCGTCACCGTGGTAGTCTACAGCAGTACGTGCGTATTAATAGCAGTATTGGTATTAATAGTACGTTTCATAGTAGAGAAAGGTGGGGTCGTTTCCGAGAAGCGCACGAAAAATGGATTATATTTTTCCCGGCGGGTCTGATTTTGCAACACCTGCGATTGATTTTGTATTGGAAGAGGCGAGATCAGAGACACAAAGCAGCAACATTTTTCGCGTGCGTAAAAGTTTAAAGTTTAAAGATACCCGCCATGATTTTTCACGTACAGCTTGCTATGAGCACGATTACTTGAAACGGAAAGTTCCAAACGTTTGGAAAGCAGCCCCGAAAAAGCAATTCGGGGGCCGATGTTGGGCGAAGATCGGCGTCAGAAAAACTCAGGCGGATGTTTAGTTCGAAGCCCCGAGATTCCGAGCCCTTGACAGACATCGATCGACAAAACCAACGACTAACGTCATGACTTCTTAACGGAATGCACTCGGTAGGAGCTCAGACCCATCCTAGGGTCACCGTGTTCACAAAATGGCCGATGACATGTGACGGGCGCTGGCCAGGCGTATGACAAAAAAAAATTGGCCGCTGGTGTGCACTAAACAGATGACAAAATTTCTCGATCCGTCTCGAATGGCAAGAAATAGTTTTTTTTTCAGGTTTGGGAGGATACCGTAGGGCGCCGCCGGCGAGCTCTTGCCTCCTAGACCATGGATCCACCTGATATCTTCGAGACGGTCATCTGTACTCGTTGGCCTTGGCCGACACCAAGCGGGTTGGCCGTGGGCTGAGTCTTTGTTGTCGAGATCGAGCGTCTATCGTCGCACGAGCTGATATTTCATCAGCGTGTTGACACTTTGCAACGAGAAAAGTCAAATTGCGCCGCCTGCAGCAGTTTAGAAAAAAAGGAATGCTCCTTTTTTTTTTTTTTTCCCTTTTTTTCCCACAGCGGCGGTACGAGGATTCCCCCGGCTGTTCCTCGAAAGCAATGTTTTTGAAAGAAATCCTTTTGGCTTCGCGTTCCCACTGTCATAAGTCCAAAGAACAGCGTTTTTATTTTTACTGCTGCGATGTGTACCCCACTGTATTAACAGTGCTGTTCCAAGTAGTGTATCCACGGTGAAATAGGCGCCGGCGGGGTGGGGGGGTTAAAAATGTGCGTGGTCAAATGACTAAGACCAACAAACCGTTCCCCCCGCCTCCTCTAACGCCTCCCTCCACCCCCCCCCTGCCCCCCCTCCCCCCGCTAACGCCTCCGTACCCCCCCCCCCCCCCCCCCCCCCCCCCCTCCTTCGTTTCGCCCCTATGTACAATGCAACAATTTCTCCGGCAGGACATTTTGCCCACGGACATGACGGCCTGCATCCCCTCGGCCTCCGGCGAGAGCTTGGCGGACGGGCTCGGCGACGGGCCCGCAGGAGCAGGTTCGCGCGTCGACGGGGCAAAGCTGGTTGGCGGTGGTGGACCTCGCGTTGACTCGGTGAGAGGGAGCAAGACCAGGGCGTTGCCGTTGCCAGTCCACGTAGCTAGGCTTCTACATGCCAGGTATCCATTTAGCTGGCATAACTGTACGTAGCTAAGCTAGTGTACCAGGTAGTCAAGTTGCTGGTATCCTGGTGGCATTTTTGCATTCAGCAGAGTTGTACTTTTTGATAATATACGTACACAACCTGATTTGCACCCCTTGATGAAGAAAGACCCCCTCTCCCCCGACCCCCCCCCCCCCCCCCCCCCCACCGCCTCCCATCGGGCTGTTTTGCCTGTGAAACTCCCCGCGCTGAAAAAAACCGTCGCCCCTCATTTTGTTGTTGCCCTTGCGGCGCGTCGTCGGTCCTCCAGCCGGACATCCCGTCATCTCGTTCTGAGGAGTGGAGAGGAAGGGTAATAAACGGCAGTGGTGTCTTGAGCCATTTTGGAGCCTCCTCGGGGGAGGCGGGGGTGGGGGGGGGGGGGGGCGGGGGCGGGTGGAGAAATGAATAGCAATGGTAGTTCTTTGCTTGGGCGAGCCGCGGGGTCTGCCCTCTCTCGCCGATCACCGTCCCAACTGTCGGTGAGAGATGTGCTTTCGTTGTTGCTCTTGTGGGTCCCGCGTGTGTTTGGTTGGGGGCATTTTTTGTTGCCATATATATTTTTTTTTTTTCTTATGTGTTGTTTTTCGTTTCTTTTGGCTGTTTTGTTTGTTGTTGTTTTTTTTTTTGAGGCGTCGATCAGCTGGTGTCCCCGACCACACGGCCAGCCCTCCTCCCAAATGCGGCATATGCTTGACGACTGTCGAGAGAAAAATCACGTCGCCGCCGCTAACCCGCGCTCCATGCCCGGAGTCATCGCGGGAGGAGAAAACCACAATAGCCTACGTGCGAAGCCTATCCAAAGCAGCGAGCAGTATCGTGTGCCATCCGCTCGTGTATCTCGGTTCTACCGCTGGTAGATGCACCAGAGGCAGGGACCCAACGCATAGGCACTTGTGCTTCTTATTTGCTGCAGCTCAAAACTACACTACGTTGCACCACAATAGAGAGAGAGCCATATTATGGGGGGCCATAGTAAATAGGACCTACGGTACACACAAAAACCTATAGATTTACCCATTTTTTCTAACAATATTTGGTCCTATTTACTATCGTCCCCCGTATTAGTTTCTTTCTCCGTGGCCGATGAAGAGTAAAAAGCAGTTACCAAGGTACCACGTACTCGTATAATCTTGTTCTGCGACCTGATTTATCACTTGTCCTTTTTTTACGTTTCTGTTATTATTCCTTGTTTTATTTACCACGTATTTCACGTATATTCCTGTTTTGGTTTTCGTTTCTTGCGCACGTACTGTTACGGGGGTCTATAGTAGATGGGACCAAATTTTGTTAGTAAAAGTACGTAGATAAATAAGTTTATGTGTGCACCGTAGGTCCTATTAACTATGGCCCCCCGTAATAAGCATACAATACGATGCATCAGACACCCGCTTCATGATCTAACGGGTATAGCTTGTTCAGGGAAGACACCCCGGTCAATGCGTGCTACGAGATGGGTAGTAGCATTTTTCGCCTTCTAAGGCAAAACATTTCTGACTGACGGGGCTCCTTAAGGGCGCACTGCAGAACTACCCAGTGGCGTTGATCCCAATTTTTTTTTTTTCCAAGATAGTTGGAACAATATCCCACGGTAGGCCTGAGTTAAGCGTCTTTTTTCTTCTTCTTTTTTTTTTCTCAAGAAACATTTTGGGATGGATACACACAGATGTGGAGCTCTTCCAAGCGCGTAGCCTCACGCTCGACACGGTGTTCTAAACGTGGAAGTGTAGTGAGCTTGAGCTTTATGTTTTTTCCAATCCGCCGGAGGATACTAATTGTAAGAAAAATGATGATGGCGATGAAAAATAAAAACTGTACGTAGGCGTTATACCTGTACCGTACGTATTCATCCTATGCGTCAGCCTTGTCATGTGCGTGATTTGCACTCTACTTTCCCTGGCGGATGTGATGGCTCGTGCACGCATGTTTTCCTTCGCCGGGTGATGACCTTTATGACCTTTTGCCCATTTTTTTCGCTCAAGCTTCTCGTAATGGCGACTGCTGTACTATCTCTACCAGGTACCGGGTAGATGGTTGACTGTAGGTCGTGATCCTGTCCATGGTGTGAATGCCCGAGGCGGATTTCGTTTTTCGTTGTTGTTATTGTTGTTGTGAACAGCCATCCTGTAGTGAACGACTGTATGTTACTCTATCAGCAGCCATCCCGCATGTTTACGTATTCACGAAAAGCCAGCCATCTGAATCCTCCTTTACCTTCACACACACTCTGCTTGTCCTTCCCCCCCCCCCCCCCCCCCCCTCGTAGTTTTCCTCCCCCCCCCCCCCCCCCCCCCCCCCCCCCCCCCCCCCCCCCCTCTCCTCGTCTCCCTTCCTCCTCCTTCCGCTCCTCCTTCTCCTCGCACCCCGCTGCGTTACCCCCCCCCCCCCCCCCCCCCCCCCCCCCCCCCCCCCCCCCCCCCCCCCCTCCCCCCTCTCTACTAATTCCCTACTCCCTCCCCCCCCCCCCCCCTCCCCCCCCCCCTGATAAGCTACCCCCTGCCTCCCGCCCCCCTTGCCGATACGCGACCCTCGTGCCCATCCTCCGGCTATTACCCGACCCCCCTCCCGCTCCCCCCTGTTGATATACCCCCCCACCTCCCCCCTCCCTCCTTTTTACTATTACGCTACCCCCCCCCCTCTACTGATATGTTCCCCCCCCCCCCCCCCCCCCTGCTGGTTTGCCTACCGCCCCCCCCCCCCCCCGCCCTTGTTGATCCCCCCCCCCCCCCCCATCGCTGCTCCTACCTCCCCACTCCATGCCTCCCCTACCCCCTCCCACTCCCTCTGGTGATACGCTACCCTCCCCCTCCCCCTCCCCCCCCCCCCCCCTCCCCACAGCCTTTGTCCACCGACCGCACCCGCGCTCTCCGCCTGGGCTTGTCCCCGCGAAGACGGCAGACCGGGACTGGGGAGGAGCGCAGCTCTTCCTACATGGTTGATGCCACAGACAACAGCTCGCCGGGGACCCCTGTGACACGATCAGTGTCTATGGCTGCTGGCATGGACGAGGTTTCACAAAAGGGGAGGGTTAGCGTGGGTGGTGGTGGGGGCGGAGGCGGGATGATGAAGCGGCTTGCTTCGCTCAAGGTGAGAGGGGGTAGGGGACGGGGAGGGGGTGGGCGGGGGGGGGGGATGGGGGGGTGGGGGGCTCGAGGGGGGGTGTACCCGTGTTATGCGTGGCTGTAGCCGTAAGGCCATAGACCCTCGCATCCTTTCAATGCCGGGACGGAGCACGCCGGGGTTTCATCTTGGGGGGGGGGGGGGAGGGGTGTGTGATGTTTTCATATTAGGCGTATGACCATAGACTCTTGCACCCCTGCGACGCCGGGACGGAACTCGTCGGGTTTTCTCCGACCACGCAGAGATTGATTGCACCAAGTGGGTGGGGGGGGGGGGGGGGGGGGGGGGGGGGGGGGGGGGGGGGGGGGGGGGGGGGGGGGGGGGGAGGGGAAGGGGTTACTCTCTTGCTTGCTAGGGTGGGGGTAGGGCAGCAGAGTGTTTCCCTCTTGACTCTCTCCACGCTGTGCCGCTGTATGGTTGCTCTGTCGCGATGCCTCCCTCGGTAGGCGTATACAGTCGAAGGCGTTCTGTGTTTGGCGGGGTGGGATTTGGGACGATTTTTTATTTTTATTTTTATTGTGTTGCACCATGTTGAAGCGTTTTCTACACGGGAGGGGGGAGAGGGGGTTGGGAGAGGCGGAGCCGGCGCGGCTTGACCAGAAAGATGGATAGTACATATACTCGGTATACATCCGTCTGCTTCTTTAGTCCGTTCGCATCGTGTGATGCGGCGCATGTAGTCAATTCTCGAGCGGTCGACCTCAGAGTTGCCCATCCGAGCTCAAATAGCCCCCCCTCTTGGGTCTGAGTGTTGACTGAGCAATTGTGTATTTTTTTTTTTTCTTATCCGTCTGTCTGTCTGTCTGTCTGTCTGTCCGTCTCCCCGGAGGGGCCGGGGCGCCTTCCGACGACGCTCGTTCGCACAGCTGATGTATTTGTAAATGAGTTTGCGCAGGAAATGTGTACCAAAATTATGATACCTGGTATACATATTCGTTTTTCATCAATCACTTTCGTTTTCTCCCCCCCCCCCCCCCTCTCTCCTCGCTTTCTCCTCTTCTGTCTCGATTTCCACGTCTGTTCGACTGCTGCTATCTCGTTCCTCCCCCTGCACCCAACCCTCTCCTTCGCAGCACTCGAGCCGACATCACAAAGGAGACGCAAACCCAACCAATACGGTTGGTACGGCGCTCCCGTCGTCCGGCGGCGGGCATCAACCATTATCGGCGGGTTCCTCCTCCCATTCCCCCGCTAGTGGTATTGGCGATGGTGGTGGTGGTGGTGGTGGGTGGTTACGGTGGTGGTGGTGGTGGCGGCGGCAGTGGTGGTGCGTACGCCGCCGCTTCTGCTGCCGGCGCTACTGCCCAAGCCGCCGCTGCTGCTGCCAGCGCGAACGCCGCCGGTACCGCCTCTTTCGCTACGGCCTCCTCCTCCTCCTCCTCCGTGGCGCCCCCTGGCTCCGGGGGCTCCGGGGGCGGAGTAGCCGCGTCGATGATGCCCAACCCTACGACGGGATCGTTCTTCCCCGGGTGGTCGGTTCCGGCACCGGTCCCAGGATCGGTCCCCACCTTCACGAGCGCTTCCACCGTAGACGGAACGTTTTCCTATTCAGGAGCGCGTTCTCGAGGAGGCAGTGTAGGGACGAGGGCTGGGGGTGCCGGTTTTGTTGGTGGTGGTGGTGGTATCGGGGGTGGGGGTGGAGGTCGGGCCAGGGCGGGGTCCCAGCCAGTCTCAAATGGAACCGGGCTTCCGCAGGCTGGGAGTGCGAGATTTGGGGGTGGCAGTGTTGGTGGCGATGGGGGGGGCGGGGTTGGGGGAGGGGGCGGGGGAGCGGCGGCGGCAGCGGCTCCTGGGGGGATGGCGGCGGTGGCGGAGGGGGGCGGGGACGGGGGAAGGGTGGAGGCGCCGAGCAGCAGCATCGTGGACGTGATTGTGGTGCACGGGTCGGAGGTGGTGCCCGAGGGGTACTCTAAGATCATGAGATCTTCTGGGGGGAAGCGGGCGGACCTTAACACTGGCGCCATGGGGCAGTACGTTTATCTTGCGGTGAGATGGAAGGCGGTACGGGGGGGCGGGGGGGGTACGAGGGATGGGGAGAGAGGGTAGAAGGGGCGGAGGGAAGGGGGGGGGTACCCATTTGTTGTTTGCCGTAGTCACGTTACTATTGAGCACGCATCCCTTTCGAGACGGAGGGGGAGTATGAAATTGTGCTAGCCTTACCAGTACGTGTCTAGGGTACTCAATCCAACATACACATCATACTGAAACTTCCGATGAAATTGGAATACTCCGGCGCAGCAAGAGCATGGGCAGTCCTGCGTCCCGAGGGCCCCTCTGCATTTCTTCCACAAATTCTTGTCGTTTCTCTGCACGGTCTGTATGTAGCTTCAATGTTACCCGGTGGGAGCCGTACGATCTGCATGCTTCGAAATTACCATGTCTCTTGGGTTAGATCTGCTACTGCTGTACAGATCCTGCGCAGCACATCATCATGACACGTTACGATCTACCTGGTACAGGAGTAGATTATGTAGATATTTCCGACGTGTGGAATGGTTGGAAAACACACAATGGTTGGGGTTGTGTGCTATTTTCACGGACGGGAAGGCGTGCGAGGGGATGTACTCGTTATCATGCATCGCCGTAGTCGTATGACGGTAGACCCTCGCGTCCTTGCAATAGTGCGGGGACGGACGGAGCACGTCGGGTTTTTACCGACCAGGCAGGCATTGCTTGCACCGAGTGCGAGCGAAACGTGAGGTGTTCGGCGATTCGCATGAAGGGCGAGCTGCGTTTTACTTAAGAGCACGTACGGGCGGGGGGGGGGAGGGTACGGGAGGGCACGGGAGCCACTTGGCGCCCTCGGATGATGCAGGCGGCATGGGCGTAACGTGCCACCCTGATAAGTCGGTCGTGGACCGAAGACCGTACGATATGCTGTACGGGTGTAAAAGTGCATGCACCTCTCTGTTCTGAGGCTACTTGCTCATTTTGTCGGAAAATAAATAATTCTATCTATTTTCAGTACGAATTTAATTAAATTGTAATTTTTTGGTCAATTATTTTATTGTTTTGGTCAGATTGCATGTCCGAATCGAAAAATAAATAATTAGAACAAGTTTCCTCGAAGATTTGTATATTTCAAAGAAGGGTCTCATGTGGGTCGATACGTCAAAAAAACGAACAGCATGCGAAAACGGCTCGAAAACTAACAAACAAATATGTCGACTTTATCGCGGTCAAACCGCTGTTCGCGGGCGAATACAACTGTCGAAAAGGGCTGCAACACAGCTTGTCTCCCCGAATTGGTTGAATGATTAGCTACCCCCCCCCATAATATAGAGTATCGATCTTTTATCGTCCGCCAATCACGCGATATCACGTTTACATGTTGCACGACGGAAACGGATTACCATGAATATATGTTCGTACCAGGTAAGACCAGGTATCAATTACTGCTGTAGAGCTCGTTTGAACGAGAAAAAAAAGTGAATCTAAGACCAACTATTATGGGAATTTTTTGGGACGTTATTTCTGGATTTTTCAGCGATCTCAGACGCTCAGAAATAAGAACCATCTACTATGGGTCAGAAAAACATCGATATTTTTGGTCTCAGTTCCTGGAGGGGGCAGAAATCAGCAAATCCTCTCAGAACTGAGCCCAGTTCTGAGCGGTGTCGCGTACCTCTAGGAACTGAGAAATTTGGATTTTGGCTGCTCTGCCTTCTGCTGCCCACCTGTCCACCACAGCAGTACATACGCCTTCCACTCACACCAACGGCTAGCTGTACGTACGGCCTACGGTGCTCGTCTGAGAGATGACCTCTCCATCACCTAGAAGCGATAGCAGCGGCAGCGTCAGCAGCAGTTACCAGCTAGCAGCAGCAGCAGCAGCAGAGCAGCAGCAGCGGGAGGAGCAGCAGCAGCGATGCCGATTCGACATGGCCGGCAATGATCCTTTAGTACTATGAAACCACGCTCGCGGCAGCCGCTGCAATCGCGGACCTCGATGACGACGAGGAAGACGACTTGCCCGCCATGAAACGTTCGCGACGAGCGAAGCCGCGCCGAGACAACCGAGAATCAACTTGGATGAAAATGTTGCGGGCCACAGCCATGTGAAAAAAGAACAGCTCTCGGACGCCTCGGTAGACGAAACCAACCAATCAATACTACCTGGTGCTGTATATAAAACCAGTTTTGACGATCACACAAGCCATAATAGGTGATTCTTATTTCTCATCCACATATTTCTGGAGCCTCAGAACTAGAAAAATAATCTCCAGAAATAATGTCTCAAAAATTTCCCATGATAGTTGGTCTAATTGTTTTTTTTTTTTAAGTTGGGCTTGAGCCCTACCCTTCATCGAGATAAAGTGCAAGCGCAACCCGATGCCGTCGAGTGATCCCCATCGCTTACTGTTCGTGGTTTTTTCCCCATGATACCGCGCCAAACAATGTGCCGCATGCATATGTACAAGCGCGTCGCGTAGAGGGCGGTTCCGCCCGCTTCGCTCTCGCCGGCGAGGAAGAATGGAACGGAACAGACGGTCCAAACAGTTTGGCGCCAAACAGGCGACTTGCAAACGCCAATATATACGGTATATATTATCCTCCGGTGGATTGGTAAAAATAAAGCTTAAGCTCACCACACTTCCACGTTAAGACGTCGTGTCGTGTGTCAGTTCAGCTCGTAGCTCCATGCTCCATACAGGAAAACAACCCGACCGCCGCATGCATGTGCATACGTACCTAACTGGTGCTTGTTTTATTCTTTTGATATGTGCGAAGGTGGAAGAAAGCACAGTATCGCACTGGCAATGAAAATGAGACCAAATTTTTGAAGAAAAAAAAAAGTCCCACCCCCCTCTGATGTAGTTGTTTTCCGCCTGATTGGAACACCTTGCGCCGGCAAAAAAAAAAAATCGCACAGCAGAGCTCTCAGACTCGTACGCTGCCCGTCCCTCTCGCGACCACCTCGCCACCGATTCGGTCCGGGTAAAGCTTTCCTCCCTCTCTGCCCCAGTGAGCCCCGTCGCGCGCCTCGCGTGAAGCCCGGTGCTCACCGTGGCCCTCGTTCGCCAGCTCGACAATGTTGGTGCTCAGACTGCGATGCTCTCTTTGTAGTCCAGCTTGGTCGCAAAAATAAGCACCGCCTGAATTTTAGTTCGCAATTCCAAACGACCATTGCAGACTCGTACATCATATTTCCAACCCCACACCAGGAGGGTAGACAGAGCCCATTCATGCTTCCCTCGTGTCTCGAGGCACACGCGACGCCTAGCCACGAAACCGGCGACCGCGCTTCTTCCCAACCCCCCCCCCCCCTCTACCCGCCGACACTCGACGGCGCCGGGCTCGCCCGCGGTGCCGTGCTCTGGGCACACGCACGCACACAAAACGAAAGAAGGAAAGAAAGAGAAGGAGGCGGTGTCCCAGCTGGGAGCTCTGAGATGCCAGGGATGTACCAACGGAGCACGCTCAGGAAATATATATATATCATCAGTAAGTCTATATACCTGGTATATACACGTACGATACCGCAATCGCTCTTGAAAGTGTATATCGTGGGGACCATTGGGGACAAATCACTTGGAATTAGAGTTAGATACATGTTTCTGAAGAGTGCGGTTCTAGTACGTAGGTCTTATCAGGGGTCATTTTGACCGTTTTAGGACTGCAGCCCCGTTTTGGGGACTATCTATCTACTACGGAGGACCATAGTAAATGGGACCAAATTTTGTGAGTAAAAATAGGCAAATCTATAGGTTTTTGTGTGCACCGCAGGTGTTGTTTACTACGGTCCTCCGTTATAGAGTGTGACTGGTTTGCTCCCCATAGTAGAACTGCAGCCCTCAAGAGGTTTACCCTTTTTCATTAATATCACGGGGGACCTATAGTAAGTAGGACCATTTTTTTTAGTCTAAATAGGAAAATATATAGGTTTTTGTATGCACCGTAGGTCCTATTTACTATGGCCCCCCGTAACAGTACTGGTGTCCCGTTTTGGGGACGAACCACTCTATTTTTGAGTAGTTCGTCCTCAGAACGGGACTGCGGTGCGAAAAGGAGTGCAGGGAGCTCCGGCAGCCAGAAATATGGCCTCATAAGGCAAAAAAATGCCTTGTGCGTACATATCACCACTACTGTCGTATGCATGTAGCGCTTATGGCTGGGGGGTAGGTTGTTGGTTGCGCTCGCTGCGTTTGCTGTGTTTTGGACTGTCCCACGTGTCGGACAGAGAGATGATGATCTATCTGATCTATTTGATTTATCTGATCTATTTGATTTATTTGATCTATCTGTCTACTGTAGGTCATCTAGATCCCACGCTGCTGTTAGGGGATGCTATGCAGGCTCTGTAGTCGTGTGTGCTTATCCAACCCAGGAAGTCATGCCTCAGTAGTATCACGCAAACTGTACGTGCATCTCCCGCCCGGCAGCATCAGGAATATATCCGCCGTGCGAAGCGTCTAGATCATGAAGTGGAAATGGCTGGGCTAGGTGAGTCGGCAGGAATTTCCCGACTGATGATTCAAGTCGGCAAGTCGGTTGGCGAAGATAGCTGAGCTGATGGTCATCCGACTTGCCGGCTTCATTCACCCCTTGAGGGCTGCAGTCCCGTTTCGGCGACAGACTACTTGCAATTTGAGTGGTTTGCCCCCAAAACGGGACTGCAGTTCCGAAGGGGTCGAGTCGAAAAAATGTATTCCGCATTCAACAAGCCTTCCTACACTTATGGAAACCCAATGAGTCGGATAGTCGGCACCGCCAGGAATAGACCATAAAGTCCCCGACTAGTAACTAGTGGGTGAGTTCTAGCACTGCGGTCCCGTTTTGAGGACTAACTGCTTACCACCCTATCTCTGAAATTTATGCACCGTTTGGTTGAAAATTAGTGTACAACCGGTGATTATATTATGGGACAGTGTGGTACTGTCGAATCTGATTGGTTTGTCCCCAAAACGAGACTGGAGTCCTGAAAGGGTCAAGTCGTGCCGACTGACAGCTCTAGGAAATGGACGATCTGTCCGATGCGTACACGTTTCCGAAGAGTTTACTGGTAACGTTTTTTTGTTTTCGTTTTTTTGTCGCCGCTTTCGTCGCCAGCCAGCCCCTACCTGATCACCCAACAAACATGCCATGCCATACAGTACGAACACGCATACATATGGTATATACCTTGTTGTATGATATGTATGCACGTGTGTGCACTATTCTACGCCTCGAAGGGGCAGATCATGTACACAGATCATTTCCACTTGATGATCTAGGTTTTTCGAGGCAGATAGATCATATATTCCCGATCTTGTATGGTCTATAGCTCATGTTGCCGGGTGCGACTCGTAAGATCTGCATCATCTACGATGTCACATGTTTCCTGGGTTGGACCTATCTACCCTATAAGGCAGATCCTGCAAAACCTCTCATAACGGCATGGGAGGAACTGCAGTAGATCATCTACTGTAGGCAGATCAGATAGATAAATCATGATCTATCAGTCCGAGAGTACATTTTTTCAGTACTTGCTCACGTCGAACAGATCAGATCAGACCCCATTCCATGCTTTCGAGCATTCAAGCACCCTCAAAAGCATTCGCACACTCAAATCAAGCCCCTTCAACATTTGCAGCTATACATCGGCCCCTCAAACCCTCGAAATACCCCAGGCGCCTGACCCGCGCAATATTTGCTCGTTCCTGTTGACGACCTGTGATGTATCTCACCGGTAGGTAATCATCTCGCCAACGGTAAAACAAAAACTCTCGTCAGACCTCCACTCCACCCGCCACCGCGCCACCGCGCCACCGCCCGACCCCCTCCCCCTCCTTTCCATGTACCGCCTCCTTCTATGTGTATCTAGTCCACACTTCCCCACCCACACCCACACCCCTTGCCCCCCGTTGCCTCTCAACGTTTAGGTCAAGCGCGAGCCCAGCTTACTCTCGGAAGCGGGGCGAGAAAATGCGTCTGGGGGGGGAGGCGTTTATGGGGGTAGGATAGCGGGGGTTTCCGCGGTGGTGGCGCTTGCTTTAATATTTCCGGACAGAGGGGAGACTGTCCCCCCTCTCTTTCAGAAGGTGCGTGTGTGATGTGTGTTGTGTTGGGTGCGGGGTGTTGGTGTTTCGTGTGGGATGTTGTGTTGTGCGTGGGGTGCGTGGGGTGTTGTGTGTGACTTGTGGGGTTTCGCCGTGTTTCCTGTGTTGTGTGTGTGTTGTGTCTCGCTTTTCATGTGTTGTGGGTTTTGTCCTGTGCCTTGCTTACCGTGTTCTGTGTCTTGTGGCTTGCGTCTTGAGTGGCTTGTGTTTTGCGTCTTGTGTCTTGTGGCTGAGTACATAGCATTGATTGATACTGAGACCCTCCTCGGGTACCCAGTTGTAGCCACCGAGCGAACGAAAAACACGGTCTCATCAACCTTAAGCGCAGGCAGAAGTATATGGGGTGTGACGGTACATTGTGTAGTCATCGTTCGTCACTGCGGCACAGGCCAATCACATTGCTTCTCGCCTCTTGTCTGAAGGTGCGTCGGAGAGGTCAGCCAGTCGACGTCAACCATGGTACGAACGGGGAGCGTTCCTTCCTCTGCTACAAGAGGGGCACGACCAACCCCATCACAGACATACAGGTGAACTTGCGGCGGGGGGGGGGGGGGGGGGGGGGGGGGGAGGAGCGGGAGGAGGGGAGGGAGGACCAAACCAAGCCAAGCCAAAGCGAACCAAACCTAACGTAACCAAACCAAACCAAACCAAACCATACCAAACCAAGCCAAACCAAGCCAAGCCAAGCCAAGCCAAGCCAAGCCAAGCCAAGCCAAGCCAAGCCAAGCCAAACCAAACCATAGCATATAATACCGTGTGATCATACCCTTATCATCCCATCCCATACCATACCGCACCATACCATACCATACCGCGCCCTCGCCCATACTTGTGCGTCTACCCGTATCCGTACTTGTACCCATATCCAAACGAAACCTAACCAAGCCGAACCAAAACCGGACCGAGCCGTACTGAACTTATCCACACCAAAACGTTCGCACCTTGGAACAGATAGTCGACCCCCACATGATGACCTTTAGACGATTCACGCCAGATGCACCCCTCATGCGTTACCATGTGTGGGCCTTTGGCGGCTTGGCCACACGACGTGGTGGGTGTCGGGTGTTGGTGGGCCCATACTGTAGCTCAGCAGTGTTGTACTAACTCAGGTTGCCGGTTGGGAGCAAGCCGTATGCCCTGCACGATCTGCTCTAGGACAGGGTTCCTGGGTTGGATCTGTACTTGATCCACCCTTTTTGAACCTCAGTCCAAGTTCTAAGTAGTGTGTTCCCAAAAAGGGACTGCAGTCCTGAATGGGTTAAAGCAGTCCTGAATGGGTTTTAAAGCAGTCCTGAATGGGTTTAAGCAGATCCTGCACAACATATCATGACGCCAGGTTTTGATCTAGATGATCTATCTGTAGATGATCTATCTATATGCAGTCTTGAAAGGGTTAAAACAGATCCTGCGCAACATCTCATGACGCCAGGTTTCGATGTAGATGATCTATCTATGCAGTCCTCCACGGGTTAAAACAGATCATTCACAACATCTCATGACGCCAGGTTTTGATGTAAATAATCTATATGTAGATGATCTGTCTGTAGATGCTCTATCTGATCTGCCCGACGTGTTGATTGTTTTGCAGGTGTACTTCCCTCGAAAAAAGGAGGCGCCCCCCCACGGCTACAACCGCCTGGAGAACAGCCCCTCCGGTCACCTGGCCGACCTCAACTCTGGCTCAGGGGGGGCGCCGATTTTCCTGGCGTACAAGCAGGAGCTCGTCTGGCTGCGAGAGCTGCGTTCGGGGGTGTCGTACGCGTGAGTGTGGTTTTCCGTCGGTAGTGATTTCGTGAGTTTTGTCGTGCACGTGAGAGTGGTTTCACGTCGGTAGTGATTTCGTGAGTTGTCGTTCCCGTGTGTTTGCTTTTACTTCGGTACTAGTGATGTCGTGATATTTGTCGTGCACGTGAGTGAGTTTTTCCGTCGGTAGTGATGTCGTGAGTTGTGGTACACGCGAGTGTGATTTTACGTCGGTATGAGTGACGTCCTATTTTTTGTCGAGCGCGTGGGTGTGATTTTACGTCGGCAGTGATGTCGTGAGTTTTGTCGTGCGCGTGAGTGTGGTTCCTTCGTCGGTATTGATGTCGCGAGTTTTGTCGTGCACGCGAGTGTGTTTTTTACCTCGGTAACGATGCCGTCTGTTTTGTCGTCGGTAATTATGTCGTGACCATATCCCCTTATCTCCACACGCCCGCCCCCACCCCCCCCTGCCTATCTCAACACGCCACCCCCCCTAAACATACCTAGAACATATCGTAACAAGTAACGCATACCTCGTTATCTCAAACACCCACTTTCCCCCCCGCCCTTCCCGTCCCCCTCCCGTCCCCTCCCTAATATTTGATTTATTTTGTATTGTTCTTTTTTCTACACAGACCGGAAGGTAGAAAACCGAGTGGGTTGCACGACCCTCTAGCGCCGGGTGAGAGACCAAAATCAGGGGCGATCTCGTTAGCCGGAGGAGGGGTTATTGACGATGCGGGGTTAGGGGACGCTTTGCAGCGTGGCCTTAAGGGGACGACGACGGATGGGGCGGCCGGAAGACGTTTCGACGGCGGGGTGGGGGTGGGGGTGGGGTCAGCCTTGCGACCGCCGAGGCCTGCGCCGAACGGGTGAGAGGGGGTGGGATGCTAAACATGTCTTTTAAGCCATTCGTTTGTCGCTGCGCTGTACTGAAATATTTGTCTTGGTCTAGTTCCAACTACGTTTTATCCGAAACGGGTGGGCAGTGCGAGTGAACGGGTTGCCATTTATTAGGCGACGGATCTTTCTGGGCACGTTAAGACCTGTTTAGGCTTTTATTTTATTTGCGTATATATGTACACTTTGCTGTTTTCGCGATGCGTTTCTTACGTGCGAATCAAAGATAAAAACGCCCACGGGGTGAGCTGGAAAATAAAAAACGACGGGCTGAAATTACAAAAATCCCGCTCTTTTTCGTTTGTTATGCCGCTTTTTTTCGTTTATTGTTTGATGATACTTTCGCTTTTTCTCGTCTCAACAGGTCGACGGCATCTTGGACGGAAGGAGGCGTTATTGTGCAGGGGATGGCCGCGGGAAACCCCGCCGAAAAGGTGGGATTCGCGTACGAACTCATGTATGCCCGGTCTAGTAAGAAACGCAGGCTAGGAAAATGAGAAATTCGGGATTCGTGATGCTGAATTTCGTGTGGAACGCACGCATTCTCATACAAGTAGTTCGGGCTGGACCAGCTTTCCTATTTCTTGTTTTTTGTTCGTGTCCTCTACTCGTACATAAGAGTACGTTGTTTTTGTTGTTGTTGTTGTTGTTGTTGTTGTTGTTGTCGTTGCTGACCGCTTCATCAATTTCTCTTCCACTACAGTAGTGCCGGTCCCTCTATAGTGCCGGTCTCTATATAGTGCAGGTATGCATAGGCCAGGCAACAATACCGGCAGTATATATAGCGCCAACCGGCACTAATTACTCCGCACACTACCGCACTGGTTAGTAGTTAATCCCATCTGTGCCAAGCGAATTCGCCTTTCAGTACACTGTGAAGGGCTGCCGGCACTACAGAGGGGCCACCACTGTACTGTTGAAACTGTCCCAACTCCACCATTTTTCCTCGACAGGGGAGTTCAGTTCGATTCGGAGGCGTGTGCGTGTGCGAATGCGTGTAAACCGTGTTGTTTTCCACAAACTTCCGGTTTCTGTTTTTTTTGTTGTCGTCGAGGTAAAGGAAAAAAATAAGTGTTATATTTATGGCGGGTGTGGGACAAGGTACAGCAGTGTATTGATTGTGGGACCTTCCCTTGCTGCTATTGTACTTTCGCCTTGTCCTGGTTTAAGTCGACGTACCACGCCGGCGGTAATATATAAGCAGCGTTTATACATTAGTATGACGACGAAACGATCTTTATATTTCCGGCCAGAGTGGTGCCAATTTGTCCGAAAATATCATGGGTGTGTTCGGTACGGTACTACCGAGGCCTACCGGCGGTAAAATACCGCCGGTATACCTGTACCGAGAGGATTCGGTACGTTCGGTCTGGAGTTCTATACCGTACCGACAATTTCGGTACGTTCGGTCTGGAGTTCTATACCCTACCGAACATTTCGGTACGTTCGGCACGATGTCCGTACCCTTACCGGCGGTATCGGTATGATACACCGTACCGATACCGAGAAGCTCGGTATGTTCGGTACGATGCCCATACCGGTACCGAGAATTTCGGTACGTTCGGTACCATGTCCATACCCTTACCGAGAACCTCGGTACGTTCGGTACCATGTCCATATCGTACCGGCGGTATCGGTATGACACAACGTACCGATACCGAGCTTATACCCTACCGAGAGTACCGATCCCGGGCTAATCGGGAAGTTAGGCTCGGGACAACCCGGTGCCGGTACAGTACCGCCACACACATAGCACGCAGCAGCACAGCAGCACAGCAGCGTACCCTGCCTCATCGGTACAGCGGCCCTCATGAGCACCACAACACCCCCCCCCAGCAACAACGACAATGATGACCCCGCCGCTGGCGACCAAAGCTCATCATCGCCAGCGCCGGCGCCAGCTCCTCCGGAGGCAGACGTTGTCGAGGCAGAGGTCGTGGACGGCGGAGGAGGCAACAGCAGTGTGCCAGTGAGAGGGCCTGCTCCTATCTACCAAAAGGGTAGCGACACAGAGTACGTAGTGCCGGCGGAGACACTCAAAGCTGTCGACAACTTTGCGGTGCCGCAGGGGTATCGGAGACAAGGGGCGCGTGAGGACTCTTTCATGTACTCGCTCGGTTTGACAAATACCGCTGGTATCTGCGGTACGGTACCGGTATGGAGGTCTATACCGTACCGAGAATTTCGGTACGTTCGGTATGGAGTTCTAAATCGTACCGAGAATTTCGGTACGTTCGGTCTGGAGTTCTATACCCTACCGAAAACTTCGGTACGTTCGGCACGATGTCCGTACCCTTACCGGCGGTATCGGTATGATACACCGTACCGATACCGAGAAGCTCGGTATGTTCGGTACGATGCCCATACCGGTACCGAGAATTTCGGTACGTTCGGTACCATGTCCATACCCTTACCGAGAATTTCGGTACGTTCGGTACCATGTCCATACCGGTACCGAGCGTACCCGTACCGTACCGAACACACCCTTGGAAAATATATAACCAGCATCTATATACCAGTATATATTCCCATACAAACGGTTCTTACATACCGGGACAGAGAGGTAAGCCTTACTTCGGGATGAGGCCGAAGCCGGCCTTCAAATCCGGCGAAATCGCTTCTGGAAACCGTACGCGCCATCGTATTGAGTTCATGTGCGGGACAAGCCCATCTGGCCTGACCTTATATCTACATTTGTCTTGCCAATGATTGCCTTATTGTGGGGGTATATACCCCCTATATTGCCACTGTGAAGAAGACCACATGGTATCTTGCATTCACGTTCGGAGTGTTTTTTTATTTAGGACCGTCAACATATTTGTCTCGTGACCATTTTACGCCGGCCGTTGCATCTTCTTTTTTTTTTGGAGCAGGGAGCTCCTCTTGATGGAAGCGTTTTTGTTGAGGGGCAGGAAGCCGCCGGTCGTTCTAGGCAAGGGAGTACCGCGCGACCACCGAAGCTAACCCTGGTAAGCGACGACAGTGTGTCTTACGCGTTTTTTTTTTTTACGAGTATGTACGAGATCCGTCTTTTTCTGTTTTGGTTTATACCTGCCCACCTGCTTATTTTTTTACACACGGGTACGTGCAGCGGTGGTAGTGGTCACTTTTGCTTTGGTCCAAAGCTCCGGTATTAGATACGAGATACGTTTTTTGTTGTTTTTGTTTCCTTTTTCGTTGTGATTTCTACTTCTTCACGAGCGCAGTCCAAAAAGTACATTTTGTTTGTTTGTTCGTTTTGGTCATGACTTTTCATTTCCAGCTCAACTTGTGGGGTGTTTTTTGTTTCTTTCACCGAACCACCATTCTGACCGGTAATATAGTCCCCGTTTGGTATACGATATGATCATCAAACGGAGCTTATATTACCGACCACAAGTGGCACCACCGAAGCTTGAAGTAGTTTTTAGTCTGGTACTGTACATTTGGGTAGTTTACGTATACGTTATTTCTGACCACCCTGGCCGTTAATATAGTACTCACTTGTGCCTTAATATTATTACTATACGCATCGTATATTGCAGACCAAGGGAGGCATTTCTGTTGCCTTTCCTTTCCCCTCTTCTGCGGTCTCTTGCAGTTGAAGCTGCGTATCCTATATATGTATGAATGTACCAGGTACAAAGCATATATGTATATATGTACCAGTTACAAAGTACGTAATACTATATCTATATAGTATATATACAGCAGTACCTGGTATATATTATTTGTGGTGACTTTTTAGTTTCCCGAGTCCTTGTGACCCCCCCCCTCCCCCGCTCGCGACACGCTTCCTCCACTTCCCGTGTCCAGGGGTCGACGGGGTTAGCAGTGGGGAGTTATTCCGATCCGCCGTCACCGTCTAACGAGCACGACGAAGATGCGGACGTTCTCGAAGCGTCAGGGGCTACGATGAGCGGCGTGCTGGGAGACGAGTGGGAGTCGAGGTGTAGCCAACACCGGAGTCGACGAAGCAGCAGCGGTTTGGGCCGTGTCAGCGATGAAGCTCACGTTTCTGACGAGGTGCGTTGGGTCGGAATCAGGAGGGGGCGAGGCGGGGGGGGGAGGAGGCGGGACGGGGGGGGAGGGGCGAAGGGAGCGTGTACCCGTTCGCTCGTTGCCCTACAGTAGTCGTTTGACCATTGACCACGCAGTCAGCCCTTTCGAGACGGAGCACCACAGGGGGAAGCAGTGTGCTCGATATCATGCATGGCCGTAGTCGTATGACCATAGACCCTCGCATCCCTACAATGCCGAGACGGAATGGGCAGGGGGGGGACGGGCGGCGGGAGGGGGGGAGGGGTAGGGCCTCGGAGGGCAGGCAGAGGGGGGGGGGGGGGGGGGGGGGGGGGGGGGGGGGGAGCGTACTCGATATTTGCTCATAGTTATGTATGACCGTAGTCGTATGACCGTAGACCCTCGCCGCGGCGTTGGGTTTTCACCGACCAGACAGGTTTTACTTGCGCGAAGCGCGAAGCGCCGTGAGGTGTTCGGCGAGTCTCACGAAGTGTGAGCTGCACCCTACTGAAAACCGCTTTGTGAGGCGTACTTTCTTGCATATGGACGACAGCGTCGAATTATTATTATTTTATTTTTTTTGGCGTGGGCACTTCCAGTGAGAGAGGGGGCGGGCGGGTCGGGTCAGAGAAAAGGGGAATGGGGTGCCTTGGCGGGGGCGTTTTGTCGTGTTTTAGCGCCTTACTTTTTTCATGTGGCGCCTTTCTGTGAGCCTACTGCTACGCTACATACCGCTACTGCCACCACTCTTACCCCCACTGCTGCTACTGATACTGCTTCTATCAATACTATTAATAATACTACAGTACGTACAATCACGGGGATCCATAGTTAACAGGACCTATGGTATACATAAAAACCTATATATTTCCCTATTTTTACTGACAATGTTTGGTCCCATTTACTATGGTCCCCCGTAATACTGCTGCTACTCCGACTATTAATGCTACTGCTGCTACTACTCGTACTACTGCCACCGTGACGACTGCGATTGATGTTCGTACTGTATTGCGATTAACTAGTACTATCAATACCAACACTGCTTTTACACTACGCCACCACCCCTCCCTATCCCCGACCCCCCCCCACCCCCATACACACCCAGGACGGTGTTGACGAGCAGGGGGAGGCGGTAGTAGACGGGGAGGGACGACCCGTCCCCCTCCGGTTACGCGACACAATTTTCCTTCTCTTGGCGGGCGTTTACGTTCGGCATGGCACCACCTCCGTCTCCTGTATGCGCGAACTAACACGTCTCGTCAGCAAAACCCCGTTCTTCCCACGGAGACATGAGGGTCGGGGCGGGGGCCGGTCTAGGAGGCGTTTTCGGGGGAGGTGCAGGGAGAACACTCCTTGACTACGCGGTTGAGGTGCGCGGGGGGAGGGGGGGGGGGGGGGAGAGGGGGGGGGGAGGGGGGGGGGAGGGGGGGGAGGGGGGGGGGAGGTGTACTCATTCTCATGAATGGCCGTGGTCGTATGACCATAGACCCTCGCACCCTTGTGTACAATACCGGGATGTAGCAAGCCGGGTTTTCACTGACCAGACAGGCATTGAGTGGGGGGGGGGGTGAAGGGGATATGCGTACTTTTTTGTTGCTTGTCTTAGTCTTTTGACCGGGGAGGGGGGGGAGGAGGGGGTATTTCAGTATATCAGTTCGTGTTTTCGCGTATTTTGCGTTTTTTTCAATGATTTGTTACACGTATCACTCCGTTCAGAAATGTAAGGACCGTTTGGTTAGTGATATGAATACCCAAACGGTCCTTACTTTTGCGAACAGAATCGTGCAGTTGGAGCGCGCAACACAGTCAGTACCCCTCCTTGTGTAACAGTATTGGTCCCTCTGTAGTCCCGGTTGAGTAATGCAGGCTTCCCGTTAAATATAGTGCCTGTGAAATTCGCTTGGCCCAGATGGGATTAACCACTAACCAGTGTGGTAGTGTGCGGAGTAATTAGTGCCGGTTGACGCTACGATGTAGTGCCGGTATTGTTGGCTGGCGCATTCATACCGGCACTAAAGAGGAACCGGCACTATGGCCGTGTGGCCGATGCTGGAACCGTCAACATATGTTTTGACCGGGTTGTTTCTGCATCTGAAAGTCCGAAAGGTTGGTCAAATATTACGTACGTACTCGTAGGGTGTTTGTCGAAAAAATTTGGTTGGAACCGATTTCGGTTGGGTTTCTTGCGGTGTGTTTCCCATATAGAACTGACCCTAGCTCACGAAACTTTAGGATCTACTCAAGGTTGTGGCAAAAAGAGGCCAGAATGCCATTTTCAACGTACTTATTCTGGGAGTGGGTTCACGCTTAGGAAGGATTGCATGGGTCGGGGTCATTTTTGGTGTAGGAAACAGACCGCAAGAAACCCAACCAAATCGGTCCCAACCTTTTTTTTTTCTCGCGAACACCGTTGTACCACTTATACTGTAGTAGTGTTGGATGCATCGTACATGAACTTTTGGACACACTTGAAAAACAGGTGGCTCGAGCGCGGAGGCTGAAAACGCTCGCTCCGTTTGTTCCCTCTACCCGTGTGTTGGTTGCCCTCTTCGATCTGGCAGGCAATGTGCGATTCGCTGGACCACGTAGCGGAGGAGCGGTTTCCCATCGCGCTAGAGTTCCTCCAAGCTCTCGTCAAGACCTCGGAGGGGAGGCTCGGCCCCCTCGCTCTGCAGCGAACTTTCAGGTACGATGTATGTACAGTCCTCGTACGGGCATATCTCGCCGCTTTATGGGAACCCTGCGAGGAAGGAAAACGTCACCTGCTACATACATAAGAAGGTCTTGATTTTTCTGCTCGCACCCGCCATTGCCCACGCTATGTACGGAGCGGAACGCAAGGACGGTTTTTGTTGACTGTTGCACGAATATCCTCGGACGGACGGATAATCTACGGATCATCTGTCCCTGCTTGACGATCTAGATCATTCAGGCATATGTCAAGCTATTCCCGATCTCGTTTGATCTACAGGGGCAGTGGCGTAATCACTGTTGCCGTATGGGACCCGTATACAGTATTGGCCCGCCAAAAAAAGAGTGCCCGATAAGAGCGTATTGCTCACTTTTTGGAGCGCGCCAAGAAAATCGGGTAAAAAAAACGGCTCAGTGGTGAAGTCTACGCTAAATCCTACCTGGTATATAATAATAGCCTATGCTCAAGGTTGTTTAAGATGGCGCCCCGATAAGAATCTCAGGCTTTGCCCAGATCAGGCGTTTCTTGTTGGCGGGCCCATGCTGTCGTCTGCATGACCTACTACCCTGGTACGTGTTAAGACATGTTCCCAGGGTTGGACCTGTACTGTATATGCTGATCCTGCTCATGCTCTCGCAACGGTAAGTGAGGAAGTAGAGGGTCTATTACGGGGGACCATAGTTAATAGGACCTATGGTATACATGAAAACCTATATATTTACCTTTTTTTATTAACAATATTTGGTCCTATTTACTAGGGTCCCCCGTAGTGGTGTACCTGGTAGATAGATAGATCAGATAGATTATCATCTGTGCGAGGCGTGAAACGTTTGGTTTTTCTGTTGACTGTGTTGACTATTAGTAGTTGACACAACGTACGACCCAACTCTTGGTGCCGCACCTAAGCCTCGCCGCCACACGCAGCAACAAGAAGGGAAGGTATCACTTTTTGAGGGTGAGTCCGGCCTTACACCTGCCAGAAAGACCTCCCCCACTCGCTATAAGCCTGACAGGGCATGCCTCGCAGCATGCCTTGCCGAGGCAGCGAGGGGGACGGACTAAAAGTTCTCCACCCCGCACAAATGATATATAACACGACCACCACAGCTGTGACCCTGGCTGTTTATCGTAGCTCAAGTGGTGAGCGGTATGTTTTACAGTGCCGTTGCCAACCGACGCCAACCCGAGAGGGACGACAGGGGGTATACTGGAACCAAGTAAATATAAATTGATAACGTACCAGGTATGTCATTTCATCGGTTCGTACAGAAATCCCCTGCGCTCGGATTTTATTTTTTTCGTTTTGACCTTTTTATACGATGCAGTAGGAGTTTGGCGTGTGGGATTCGGATCCGCGTGATCCCCTGCCCCATCTCTCTCTCTCTGTGTGTGTGTGTGTGTTTTTTAATGTTTTCCACCTTCTCCAATCATCCAAACCCCCCGACGAATCCCAACACTGCTGCTTGTTGCTGCTGCTGCTGTTGCAGGGGGCTCTCGTTTCTGTGCGCCTACGCGTGCTCCTCGCGTGGATGGCTGCAAGCGGTAGGGGGCACAAGGGGGCCGTTGGAGGAAGGAGACCCTGCTTTCGCGGCGCTCCGAGAGTTGCTCCGCCTTGTCTGTAGACAGGTGATGTTTTTTTTGTTTGGGGGAGGGGAAGGGGGACGGGGGGCGGGGGGGGGGGGGGCTCGATACTATGCATGACCGTAGTCGTATGGCCATAGAGAGGGAGGGGGGGGGGGGGCGTGCTCTTTTGTTGCTTGCCTTAGTCATTTGACCATTGAACACGCATCCCTTTCGATGGGGAGGCGGGGGGGGGGAGGAATGCGTACTCATTTGTTCCTTGCTTTAACCATTTTACCATTGACCACGCATCCCATTCGAGCGGAGGCGAGAGGGGGGGGTACTCGTTTGTTGCTCGCCTCGATCATTCGAACATTGACCACGCAACACTTTCGATACGGAGCACCGTTTCTACTCCTCGTAGAGACACCTCGGGTGTAGCGATGTCGTGCATGGCCGCAGGAGGGTTATTAAGGTTTGTCTTGACTTTCAGCGTTTTTTTCCTGTTTTTTTTTTTTTTTTTTTTTTTTTTTTTTTTCCAGTGTATATGAGTGATTTGTTGAGTTCACTACTCTGAAGAAAAATGAGGTGCGGCCTCGCCGTAGCGTACATGTTTTATTGTCTAGCTATTGGTTTCCGTTGCTACTGTAGTTGCCACTAATGTTTGGCATCTCGCTGTCGAATGTTGCGGCTGATTACTGCTGATACGTTCGCAGTTTTACCATTATTACGGGGGACCATAGTAAATAGGACCTACGGTACACACAAAAACCCATATATTTAACTATTTTTACTACCAATATTTGGTCCTATTTACTATGCCCCCCGTTGTAGTACTGCTGCCCCCACTGCCGCTATTAGAGGACTGTTATACTGCTGCATCTTGTGCGAATATGAGATTTTGGGTACGTTTTCGATCTCACAGTTTCTTTTTTTTTTTCGTGTATATACACCAGACCAGAGAGCTGTTTTGCGCATTCAGACCACGAAAACGTATACTCCTATTACTACTTCTACTACTGCTACTACTATTACTACTATTAATACTACTGGTACTACTACTACTAGTAGTAGTAGTACTACTACTACTACTACTACTACTACTACTACTACTACTACTACTACTACTACTACTACTACTACTACTACTACTACTACTACTACTACTACTACTACTACTACTACTACTACTACTACTGCTACTACTACTGCTACTACTACTACTACTACTACTACTACTACTACTACTACTATTACTACTACTACTACCACCACTACTACTACTGCTACTACTACTACTACTACTACTACTACTACTACTACTACTACTACTACTACTACTACTACTACTACTACTACTACTACTACTACTACTACTACTACTACTACTACTACTACTGCTGCTACTACGGCCACCACTGCGGCGATCACCGGAGTAGGCAGCAACACGAGGCTGAAAACCGCACCCGCAGCAGCAGCAGCAATCACGCCAACTCCCCCCCCCTTCCCGCCTCCCATCGCCTCCCACAGGTAGAAATCGCGGAAGAAACTAGGGAGGCGATACGCAGAACAAGGGCGGCAGGGGGCGGGCCTGACGGGGTCCTAATGGCCCGCACACCTGCGATGATGTCCATTCCTACCTGGGATACATACACTCCCATGCTGGTGAAAGGGGGGGAGGGGGAAGCGTCTTGGGTGTGCACACCGGAGATTGACCGGTCAGAAGGTGAGGGTAAGGAAGCGGTTGCAGGGGGGGGGGGGTCTTGGGTATGCGCACTGGAGTTAGACCGGTCAGAAGGTGGGGGTAAGGAGGCGGTTGCGGGGGCGGGGAGGGTGTACTCATGTGCTACATGGCCGTAGTCGTATGACATTTATCTCGGTTGCGGGGAGGGGGCGGTCAGGGGAGGAGATTCGGGGGGAGGGAGAGGGGGAGAGGGAAGGGGGAGGGGGAGGGGGTATGTCGCCGTGATTGCCACTGCTGGGGTTGTTGTGGTGGTGGTGGTGGTGGTGGTGGTGTTTGTAGTCGTAAGTGTGCGCACACACTGGAGGTTGACAGGGCAGAAGATGGGGGCGAAGAAGTGGCTTGGGCTGAGCGATTGGAGGGCGCGGGGAGGGTGGTAGGGCGCATATCGGTTTGTTTGCCTCCTCTGGGAGGGGTGGTTGCGGTCGAGGCGGCGGTGGTGGTTGTGGTGACTTCGGTATGCACACCGGAGATTGACTGACTCATCAGAAAGTGACGGCTGGTGGGAGGTTCAGGTTACTATAGACGGGAGGGCGGGTCAAAGAAGGCCAAAACACAACCAACCGAGCGGCAAAAGCATCGCCAAAATATCGTCCCCTGCTACCGACGGGGTCAAAATACCTAAGGGAGCGGAGTAGCAATAAACGTCGTCAAACATCGTCCAAATTATGGCATGTGACTGCTGTATTGCGATGTATCAGGTACCAGGTATAGCTTAACATATGAAGTATCCCGTGTATTCATGCCAGGATTTGTCACGGGTGATGAACCCGCTGGTCGGGTCTGGAAAAAAAGTTTCGAAGTATCTCGGGTCGGGTCGGGTTTTGTCGGGTCAGGTCGGAAATTCCACGGGTCGGGTTGGGTCGGATCGGCTTGGTTCGGGTCGGGTCGGGTCCAGGAGGTTTTCAAGTCTTCTCGGATCGCGTCCGGGCACCGTTGCCCCACCCGACCCGACCCGACCCGACCCAACCTGAGCGGACCCCCGAGTTTTTTTTACCCGACTCGTGAACATTCCTGATATTTCCTTCCGGTTTGTTTTTTACACTCCCCAGGATCCGGAGCAAGTTGGGACTACGATTCTTCCCTTCACCCAGTACGAGGCGGGGGCGGAGGGGCAGCAGAGGGGGAGGGGGGGGAGGGGGGGGACGTGTCCCCTACCCTCCCGGCGCCTTCTCCGCTGGGGTCAGAGGACGTCCACGCGTTCATGTCCGACCTTATCAAAGAGGTTATCGGCAGGTGTGTACCAGTATGTGTTAACGCGGAGGCGTTTTACGATGGGAGTGTCACATCTGGGGAATGAAAAAATATTTCTGAGTCACCACCACGGCGTCCTTCCCGGTGGCCAGTTGAAGGATGGATGGGTATGTAACTTGTGCTCTGCATTTTTGGGCGTAATTCGTGTGTGTACGTACGAGATGCTTGTAGCATCGGCGGCCGTGTTCTTATGTTTTGTCCCCCTTAAGTTCTCAGCGTTATACCTCGGGGGGGGGGGGGGGGACAGGAGCCTCGGATTATTTTCGTTGTGAACCTGTATCGTAGACCTCCGCACACGTCGAACGAACCAGATAGATCCCCAGTTCGTGATGCTAGATGTTCGGGTGCTGGTAGAATCCGGTTTTGTATTACGGGGAGCCATAGTAAATAGGACCTACGATACACACAAAAACCTATATGTTTCCCTTTTTTACTAACAATATTTGGTTCTATTTAGTATGGTTCCCCGTGATTGTATCTGCACAAGCTGGATTATTTGTATACTTCGTATGTTGCGCCATAAGGTTCGTGACACGTGGAAGCATCAAAAAGCTGGTGGCTTTTGCTTTTTTGTGAGAATCGAGATCGAGATCGAGATCGAGATCGATCGAGACCAGCTTTTTTTTTTTTTTTTTGGGAGACCGCCGATGTCAGTTTTGGCCGTTGATTGATTCGAAAAGATCGATCGATCGTCGTCTTCGGAAGGGTTCTACATGCTGCACACTCAGACTTGACATATCAGATCCCTCAGTTCATGATTTAGATATTTTGGGGTTGGGTACCTGCAGATAGATCCCTGATTTGATGGCTTCGTTGCGGTCTGTCTGATCATGTTTCTTTTCTTGTGGGGGAGGGGTCTCTGTGTTTTGACACGGCTGTTGGGCCGAGTAGAGTCGCTGATACGGCTCTTTTCGCCAGCTTTCTAACCCTCAAATACAGGGTCTTGACGATTCGGATCGTCCGTTACATCGATACATGGATGATGTGATGTAGATCGACGTTTCTCCCAAGGTGTGTGTCTTTACACGAGTACCAGGTGCGTTCTTGATTTTGTTTTTGTCGCTGTTTTTTTATCTACGGTATATGTGCGACTTGACTGACTTCCTCTGTGCGTTTTTTTTTTTTTTTTTTCCTTGACACCTGTTTTTTTTTTTTTTTTCTTTCTTTTTTCTTCTTCTTGTCCCACGTTTTCTGGCCGCCTGTGTTTGGTGTGTGAACAGTTCGGTGGACATGGTGGAGCTGGCGAAGATCATGGAGATGGTGTTGGACGTGGTGAAGAGACATAGCTCCCACTCGAGCGAGATTTTCTGGAGAGATGTGGGCGACCTGGGTGCCATGCTTTTCGGCGAGAGGTTCGTCAAGCACGGAAAACATGCCAGATGGAGAGATAGGAAACCCTTGCCGTATTCGAAATATGTACATTTTTAGTGTTACAATTCGATTTTGACGAATTACCGATAAACTGATACTAGTACTTCGTATATTATACGCCCTGTAGCTTGTTTTTTTTGTTTCGTGTGTTTTCGGTTCCTTTATTTTGGGTTGAAAACATGCTATAGATGGAGAGGTGGAAAACCCTTGTCGTCAGGGGTGTGAACCGAAAACGAAAAATGGCTCGGTCCGTTCGGTCGGGTGTTTTTTTAGCGAAACGGACAAAAAAAAAATCAGAAAAACAGAGAAAAAAAAACGATTATGTCGGTCGGTTTCGGTCGGTTTTTTGCAAATAAATCGTAAAGAAGAATTTATAGGTTCTCGTCGGGAAAAAACGAAAAAAAAACGACCGAAAAAAAAAACGCCGTTCGGTGTTCGGTTCACAACCCTGCTTGTCGTAATTAAACTGTTAATATGCGCTTTTTTTAGGTGTCGCCGAAGAAATACTGAGAAACTGACACTGGTATATATGTGCCAGGTCTCTCTTGTTTTTGTTTCGTTTCGTTTCTTTTCGGTTTCATTTTCGTTTCGTTTATTTTCAGTTGGGTGTCGGTCTCGGTTCGGTTCGGTTTCGTTCCGTTTCGTTCGGTTCGGTTCGGTTTCGCTTGCTTCGTTTAATTTCGTCTTAATTTTTGTTCCGCTCCCTTCCTCAACAGCAAGCAGGCGCACGTAAGCGCGTTCGTGACCCTGGCGGCCCTCTGCAAGATGGCGACGGGCTTGCTCCGAACGCTATCAGACGGGGAGCTTGTGGCACGAGATCTCGGAAACAAGGCGCGTCGCGTAAAAAAAATGGGGTGGGTGTTTGCAAAAAACGCATCCGTTGTGTGGACGAAACACTTGGAATTAGACTAGGATTTAGGTTTATTAATATTACGGAGAACCATAGTAAATAGGACCAAATATTGTTAGTAAAAATAGCTAAATATATAGGTTTTTATGTATACCATAGGTCCTATTAACTATGGGCCCCCGTGTACGAAGTGCAGTTAAGTACTAAAAAGTCGAAATCTGCGATCACTTTTTTTTTTAGGGGGGGGGGGGGGGTTCACGAACTATTTGGGCTTTTGACCCTTCAAGCCGCTTAGTGCTGGACTGTCTGTACAGCGGTGTGTACGGAACTTGTTCTAAGCGTTTTATGTCCACAACAAAGGCGTGGAGTCCTATTGCGGGGGACCATAGTAAAAAGGACCAAATATTGTTGGTGAAAATAGGAAAATATATAGGTTTTTGTGTGTACCGTAGATCCTATTTACTATGGTTCCCCGTGATGGAAGGGTTGGTAACTGTATGTAACCGTTTTTGTTGTTTTTGTTTGTTTTACAGCTGCTGCTGTATTTGGAATTTGTGACTGTTAATGATAGTGTGGGAGGCCCTTTTTTTTTCGAGAGCCTGAGGTAAAGGTTTTATTAGTCTCTTGCACCACTGCAATATGCTGTCTTGCCACTCGTGTGTCGATACGTGTCCACGTTGTTGGTCCACGCGCGCCACGTGGTCCTGCAGTAAGGCCTGTACTCGTCAGGCTGCTTGCTTCTCCTTGGCGCTCCTCAGACTGTTTTATGACGCCGCACCTACGAGCCAAGCTTTTTTTGTAGGTCCCGAAATCGTGCTCATGTCTGTGGTTGTCTCTTGGTTGAAAACTATAGACTTGAGAATTTCTTCTCTGTAAGAATTCTAGACTAACCACATGACCTGGTAGACTTAACATTATATTTTTTTTCAGTATTCTTGAGTAATATTGGGCTCTCTTTGAAATTTCCGGACTGCTAATAGAAACATGGCCACCTTTTTAATTTTCTAGACTGAAATTGGCCACTTTTTGGAAAACATGGCCCTTTTTTTTTAAAAAAAACTCTTCGCAGTCTAGTAGTGAGCTCTTTTTTAGAAACTCTTATTAATTGCAGACCAATGCTCGTAAGGTCCTCTGTCTTTCTGCCGGCTATTTTGCGGCAGTCACCCTGTGCCCCCTGTACTACTCTAGTAGTATGTACTGCACTCTTTTGTAGTTCGTACAGGCACCTGAATCCCACTACCTGTATTTTATGTTATTTTTTCACAGCGTTTTAGAGCTCCTGTTACACTTAGTTTCCAAGAATCTGTAGACGGGCCGACTGTTGACTTTCTACATTGCTTTGCGGGCTAGAAAACACCTCTTCTAGTGTTGGATATCGTACCGTAGATAACTTCAATACGGTAATTCGATACGATATATCGGAGTTTTCATTACGATTTCCAACACTACCTCTTGCTTTTCTACACGCACCTTTTTTCTCCGGCCCGCAGATTCTGGCGCTTGAGCTGATCCACGAGATGCTAAGGGCAACTGGGGATCACTTCCGGTTCAGCAGAATATTTGGTTATCAGGTGAGATAGCAGACGAGCCGCCTCTCCATGCATGCATGTATAGTGCCAGGTATTCGTAAGTTCACTTTAAAGGCGGTGTTTTTTTTTCGGCATAATACTTGGTAGGTACTGACTCCAGTAGCGATTTCGTTGATTTCAAACCTTTACTAATTTGTAGACAACTCTTAAGAACCTACACACCCGCCCCTTAAACGCCGCGATCGAATTATCACACAAATCTTGCATATGTGAGTTTTTTTTAATATTTGTTTTCGATCTCACAGCTTTGTTTTATTTTCCACCTTTCTTCATACATATTTCAGCTTTAACTACCGGTATGGTAGGACCCCCCCCGCAGCAGGTTGTTTGTAATTGTCAACGTGTGCGCTCTGGATACCGGTCGGTGGATCTTGATGGGTCGATTGCTTCAGCTATCCCTAGGTTTTGGCGCAGTGGAAGTTATAAACTTAGAAAGTCGTGCTCGCTCATGGTAGATATGATGGACCTTACTCTCCACTTCTTGAAAAAAAAAGGAACAGGAAACGCATCTAAAAAAGGTTGTTAAAAGAGCTTGCATGCAGCGATATTTAAAAGCAAAAAAAGAAAAAAATTAACGGTCCGAGCGAAAATCCACAGCCAAGTCAGTAGGCGAGGACAGCTGATAATTGTGCCGGACCGGCGAAACAAGTGTGTACCAGGTAGCGTTTTTTTTCTACCAAAACTGTCGGTAGGAACTCTCGCGCGGCCGGATATCTGTAGCTGTCGTCCATTTGTGTGCGTTGGATCCTGGTCGGTCGGTGGGCCGGTCGGTCGCTCCGGCCGTTTCGAAATATGTCCATATTTTTTTGTTATTTTGGCGCAGAGAAAGGCGCATTTTTGTTTTTCATTCGGCGTACAGGAGCAGTCCCGGGTCAGCCAGCATCAAGTACCTACCACTGCTGTACGTACCCTCAGCAGGGCTGAAGGCTTACTTGTTATGATGCTGACTCCGAGCAGATCACAATCTTGATCCAGAGAAGGATCTGGTTCATCCAGGGCGAATGCTTCCGTTATATTTATGTCATGCATGATGTATACCAGGGTGTACGGTATAAGAGACCCACATTCGCGGGGTTTACGGTATAAGAGACTCACTTTTACGGGATGGGACCTGTACGGCACGGCCCTCGCACACAGCAGGTGTACGATTTTTGCTTCAAAATGTTATTCGCGTGTGTGTGTTTCTTTTTTTTTTCACGAGATTTGTATTCCTCACTGCAGAGTTATTGGAGCCTGTCCTGTGACCACGGACACGATTTTAGCGATGTCTCAACCCCTTTGGTGCTGCGGTCCCGATTTGGAGACGAACCACAGTAATTCCAAGTACTTTGTCGCCAAAACGGGACTGCAGTCTTAAAAAAGGTTGAATGTGAGAACAGCCATGGTACGACGTGTTTACATGAACACCTTTATACGTGCACATCGCGCGTAGAACAGGCAATGGTAGAGAGCACCCGGTAATAAATGCGAGTGCTATGATCACACCAGGTGAATGAGCAGTGTTAGCGTCGGCGAGGTGTCTTAATTGGGAGCGTTAGGAGTGCCACGATGGCACCAGGTACACGAGTAGTATTAGCCTCGGCTGGGTGTCTTGATCGGGAGCGTTAGGAGCAAAGATGTCAGGCAACAACTTTGCCATGACATGCATTGACTGACACCAAAATGCTGTTTACGGGGGACCATACATAGTAAATAGGGCCAAATTAATAGTAGAAATAGGGAAATATGTAGTTTTTTTGTGTGTGTGTCGTAGGTCCTATTTACTATGGTCCCCCGTAAATACGTGGTAGGTTTTCGAGTGGAAAAGTCGGCCGTACACCGTTGACAGCGCACGTTTTGCCTTGCTTGACATGTTTTGCCGACGACTTTTGGTTATTCATAGGCGTGCTGTGATAATACCAGGCAAACGAGCAGTATTAGCCTCGGCTGGGTGTCTTGTTCAGGAGTGTTACTGTAGCCTACACCGCCTGCTTTTCCAAGTCCATCACCGCCTGTTTTTCTGGTTTCCTCGATATATCTGTGATTCGGTCCCAGGGATATAATTATATAGCTGTTGCGCTGTTGCGCTGGCGCAACATATTGGTTAGGATAGCCGTTTTTTTTTTCCGCAACAGCCGCGCAACACGCGATTTTGGGCGCGCAACTTTTTTGGCCGCAGGCCCCAACAAAAATGTTGCGGCCTTTTTTATTCGCCATAGGTAGGCGTTTTTTTTTTTCTTTGAACCACTGCTGTTTTTCAAATTCGCCTTATAGCGAAAAAAAATTGAGCCCACTTTTTGAATTCGCCGCAATCGAAATTTTGTTTCTTTGTTCAGGCCCTTTTTCTATTCGCCTGTAGTAGCTCAAAAGAAAATTAGGTTATGATCCCGATACACGCCTTTTTTCGAGGTTCGGGAGGCGTTAAAACGCATTTTGTTACTTGGTTTTGGGGCCTATGTATTCGAGCATATGTCGCAACTTTTTGGCCTGCGGCGCATGTAGGCGTGTTACCGGACCACTAATTATATCCCTGCTGTACAATAGTACCCTATGTTATTCGAGGAATACGTACAGCCGTTAAAAAAACTGGTATGGTTGCTTTTGGCGGGTTTTTTTTACATAGACCTACAGTAGTTCGCCTTCGATGATTTTTGCCGTTAACCTGCTTTTGGCGTAATTTGCCTTCGATGTTTTTTGCCATTGTCTTGATGATAGTGTACGACTGCTGTATAACATGAGTTGACTTTTTTTCTGGCCTGACTGGCCTGATTCTATTGAACAGATGGAAAAAAATAAATGAAAAAAAAAACATTTTTTGTTGCGAACATACAAGAAAAAGAAAAAAAGTACTCCGGGCGGGGCTCGAACCCGCGACCTTATGCGTGTGAGGCATACGTCATAACCAGCTAGACCACCGGAGCTAGTTGAACCGCCCGTGCATATTAGAGTTTTTATACACACGGTAGACAGCAGTGCAAGTGTAAGTTTTTGAATCTCCAAGCAGCTACTCGAGGAGGCTACTACTGCTGTGCTCGTACGTACGCATCAATAGTGTCAACTATATTACCAGTACTGCTGTAAACCATGTGTACGTTCGTACTCGTACGTACCTGGCACGAGGTAACACACAAGTATTATTAATAGTCGCATATTGTTGATGTTAGATTTTGGAGATGTACTTTGACGGCTAACTTCTGTTGATACAATTTACGTTATTTGCGTACATACAATCCAAGGGCTTCCTTGAAAAAGAGTAGAAAACGACACACCACACACCCCCAGAGGTCGGAATGGAAAAAATCCGTTGCAACCATTGTGATCACGTGTTAAAATAAGAAAAAGGAAAATATATGTATGTTCTTTTTTTACTTTTTTTTTCACTTAAAGTTTTAGTACCCCCCCCTGTCTACCCAAAAAAATGTGACGGTTCACTTTTTTTTCCGGGCGCCCTTGTAGGAGTACGAGGTATTATTATTATTAATAATAGCGCAGTAACGTGACGCTAGTGTTTTATCGATCATGTACGTTGTTCACCTAACGTGTGTTGCGATGCAGTTAGCATTTCGGCTGACACCCTAACGTCATGTTACTCGCAATGAGCCATATACCATAACAAAAGTAGTATTATACTATCTGTACGGGAGTCTAGCTAACACGACAACATTGATTTCGTAACGTACTTACACTGATCTTACCCCAATATCTAGAATTTAGGTGAGATAGCAACGTAATGTTAAACCAAAACAAAATCGGTGAACTTCAACATTGATGTGGAACTTTGAGTGTTACGCTTTCCACGATGTGCGACTATCAGCCCAATTACAATTGCGCCTACATCTCGGGGACAGTTTACTTGAAATTAGTGTGGGGTGTAAATTGCAGTCAGAGGATTATCAAGCAATCAGCTAATAAATAAAGTATAATAATTCAATCAACGAATCAACCAACCGAATAACAAAATCGAACCAATCGACCAGTAAACCAACCAAACAAAGAACAAAATCCAACCAATCGACCAATCAACCAACCGAAGACAAAAGCTAACGAATTAAATTAATCAACCAACCATTCAAAACCATTGTCCCGTTTTACGACTTGACTCGCGTTTCGGGGACAAATTGCTTAGAAATGGAGTTGTTTCAGAAACACTGCTTTTGAAAAAAAAGTGTCGGATCGATTTTTGAGGGAAAGGGTCGAATCGGCAAACCATTTAACCAACTGACCACGCAACCGAGTGATAGCCAACCGGAACAACCAATCAGGTAACCAACCGACGAATCAATCAACCAACCAACAAAGTAATCAAGCACGTGTAGAATATCTACAGATTATCTGCGCATCGTTTCTACAGATCATCTACAGATAATTCCCACTTCATGATCATAGATTTCAAGGCAGATAGATCCATCTTCTCCCGAGCTTGTATGATCTGTACCAGGTATGATCTAGCTCATGTTGCCGGGTGGGACCGTTACATTCTGCATGATCTTCGTAGCACATATTTTCTGGGTTGGATCTATCTGCCCTATAAGGCAGATCCTGCACAGCCTCCCGCAACGGCATGTGAGGATTTAGATCATCTACTATAGATAGATAGATCATGATCTATCAGTCCGAGGTGAGAGAACCTCTGTTAAGGGACCAACTCCCATGGATGACCCAATCAACCGACAAATTGACTACTTCCCACAATTTATACCGACAAATTGATTACCGGTGTCTATCAATCAATCAATCAATCAATCAATCAACAAAGCAATCAGCAAACCAACCAATCATCAACCGACCCGAATCGACCGGCGAATCAACCGCTCAAATCGAACCAGGTGCGGCGGCTGGTGGCCTCCGTGGTCCTCGCGAACGCTTCGGACGCCCTGCTGGATGGGAGATGTTTCCGTCAGACTTTGAAGGTCGTGTCGGAGCTGTGGAGGGGTTTTCGCAGTCATTGCAAGGTCGAGCTGGCGGTGCTGCTGGAGGGGTTCCTCCTAAGGACTCTTCGCGCTTCCTCGCCGCAGGTCCGTTTTTTTTTGTTTTTGTTTTCTTTTTTTTTTTTCGTTTTCTTTTTTTTTTTTGTTTGTTTTTTGTTTTTTTGTTTGTTTTGTCCCTTTTGTTTCTGTCTCTCCGAGTCGAGCCGCTTTTGCAAGGCAAGTAAAAAAGAAACTGGAGGAGTATGCAACAGGATGGAATATTTTGTGGCCCGCGTGTGGTTCCGGTGTTCTGAGAAGCGTTTGAAGATAAATCGCCACGAAACCCGACTCTGACCGTAACCCCAAAATTGCAATCTTTGCGGACCGCGAAAGATCCGGCAAAAACCGCAATTTTTGAAAGTGTTTTAGACTACAGTATTTTCACATGAAGTATCATACCTGGTGTACCGATGCTTCATCTCGTGTCCCGCATATACTACTGTTCTCTCTTGTTCTCTCTGCTTCCCTTTCCTTGTCTCCCACGATTTATTTCTGTCCATCTCCGTCCCTTATCCCTGTCTCTCCTCCCTCCCGTCACCTACCCAACCGTACCCTACCCTACCCTACCCTACCCTACCTGCCCTACCCTACTTTACCCTACCCTACCCTACTCTACCCAACCCTACCCTACCCTACTTTACCCTACCCTACCCTACCCTACCCTACTTTACCCTACCCTACCCTACTCTACCCTACCCTACCCTACCCTACCCTACTTTAACCCTACCCCACCCTACCTTACCCTACCCTTACCCTACCCTACCCTACTCTACCCCCTACCCTACCCTACTTTACCCTACCCCACCCTACCTTACCATACCCTACCCTATCCTACCATGCCATGCCCAATCCTACGCTAGCTACCTTGCCCTACGCGAACCTACCCTACCCTTCCCTACCATGCCCATATGCCCTGCCCTAGATTCCCCATTATGGCGAGTGATGGTCGTGGAGGAGTTGCTGGGGTGGTTCGACGCTCCGAATAGCCTGGTGGAGATCTTCCTCAACTACGACATGGACCGAAAGTTTATTCAGCAGTGGAAGATCTTCGAGCAGATGTGCGGCGCGCTGTGCGCCATCGCGGAAGGGCGAGGAGTGGTCACAGACGGCAGGGTGCGTAGCATCGCCGCCGGTAATGCGTCGTGATCGGTTTGTTTACGAAGCTCTGCTGTTCTTTGTACCGTATCACACGGGTGATAATACGGCACACCCCCTTCCGACGTAAATTTCAAGACTGATTTTCTCGATGCCGGGCGATGCGTCTATGGAAATATGTCATCTTTCCCCAAAGCCCCCCCCCCCCCCCCCGTTTTCGTTGTGTGTGCGCCCCCCTGGTTTTGGGAGAAAAACGCCTCTACATCTCAGGAGTTGGGTTGGCTTATCACACGTGTGATACGGTGTGTTATATTATCACACAAGTGTTACGCGGTGTGTTGTCTTGTCACCCGTGTGATACGGTATGAGAGGGTGTGTTAGCTTATCACCTGTGTGATACGGGGGGGGGGTTATATTATCACAAAAGTGTTATGCGGTATGTTGCCTTATCGCACTTATACGGTATTAGGGGGGGTGTTAGCTTATCACCCGTGTGATACGGGGGGGTGTGTGTTTTATCACGTGTGATGCGGTATATGGGGGTGTGTTGGTTTATCCCCCGTGTGTTGCGGAGTGTTGTCTTGTGACCCGTGTGTTGTGTGTTATCTCATGACACGTGTACTACGGTGATTTTTTCTCATCGCAGGGGTTATACGCCGTGCCATCTATATTATCACAGGTGTGACACGGGGGGGGGGGGGGGGGGGGGGGGATGGGTTATCTTATCACCCGTGTGATACGGGTGTGTGTTATCTATCATACGGTGTGTTCTCTCATCACACGTGAGTGAGGTGTTTCATTTTTCAACAGGGTGATACGGGTGTGTGATCTATCACCCGGTGTGCTATCTGTCACCCGGTGTGTTCTCACACGTGCTACCGTGTGTGCGTTATCTTATCACACGTGTGATACGGTGTGTTTGTCTTAGGACACGTATCATACGATGTATCACACCGTACTGAATGAAGGCTGTATGGTGTCATCTTCGCGGTGGGGCAGCATAGTAAGTAGGACCAAATATTGTCGGTAAAAAATAACGAAATATATATAGGTTTTTGTGTGTCACGTAGGTCCTATTTAGTATGCCCCCCCCCCCCCCCGTAGCACGTGCTGTAAATGCATCGCTCTCGCTTCGACCGGGACGGGGTCATTCGAAAACGTCCACCCACACGCCATAACACAACCGCGCATTTTTATAGCGGTACGTCGACCGTTTCTATATGTTGTCGGTTGTGTTTTCAGTACGAAGCTATTACGGAGGACCATAGTAAGTAGGACCAGATATTGCTAGTAAAAATAGGTAAATATATAGTTTTTTATGTATACCATAGGTCCTGTTAACTATGGTCCCCCGTAAAAGTCGGTGGCGTCGTCGTGGGTAGTGAGGTGTTAAAGATGGCTGCGTTATGATTGCCCCCATCCCCCCCCCCCCCCCCCCCCCCCCCCTCGTTCCCCTCACGTCCCAGTCACTTACGGGGTGTGGTCGGTGTTCACAGTGTCTTCGTTCGATGTGCTGGACGGGCCGTACTCTACGCTCATTTTTGGTGACAAAGTGCTTGGAATTAATACGGGGTCATTTTTGCAGTGGGTTAAACTGGTCGCCTGCCCGCCCTCCTCCCCGCGCGTGACCGTGATTTCGGAACCGATTTGGTTTCCGATTTTGTTTCCGATTATTTTCCGATTCGGTTCCTATTCGGTCGTTCCTCAGACCGACCTGGAGATGGCGAAGGAGCGGCATAAGCTGCGACTCACCGCCCTGCGTGCACTCGCTCAGGTGAAAGAAGAAATGATTGCGTGTTGTGTTATTTTCGCGTGTGTTGTGCGTTTATTTTGTGGGTGTTGTGTGGTTGTGTGTGGTTATTGTGTATCCAGGATATGTGTGTACGTTCGTCCATGTTTTTTTTTGTGGTTTGGGTCCATGATTTGTTTTTTTTCTATCACTAACGCCCGTAGTTTATAAGCCCAAACTAAAGCCCAAAGCGCCCACTTTGGTGCTCTTGGTATCTCGAGAACCACTGCGTGAATCCAAAACGTTGTCTGTTTCAAGTAAGAGGTGGATGATGGACTTTTCATTGATGCTCATTCTGTTTTCGTCTTGATATTACGGGGGGTCCATAGTTAATAGAACCTATGGTATGTATAAAAACCTATACATTTACCTATTTTTAGTACCAATATTTGGTTCTATTTACTATGGTCCCTCGTAATAGTAATAATACATTGGGAAACCGCTTCCCCCCCCCCCCGTTTTGGGGTCACCGTGATAGTGTGTTGGCTACTATTTTGCTCATGTTTGTGGTTCTGTCCATAATTTGTGTGTCTACTTACTATTTTTTGCGTGTTTTTTGCTTGTGTCCATGATTTGTGTGTATCGTATGATTTTGCGGTGTATTTTGTTTTTGTTGATGTGTACTGGATTCGTGTATGTTCGTGTGTCTGTCACATATTTTGCTCTATCGTGTGTTTTCATTAATTTGTACGTGTTTATGATTGTGTCCATGATTTGTGTGTGCTTGGGTATTCCCATTTTTGTGCGCTTGTGTGTGTCCATGATTCGCGCGCTTGTGTGTGTCCATTACATGTCTTAGTTCTTTGTGCATGTTTGTTTCGTGTGTCCATCATGCACAATAGTAAATTGTCCCCCGCCCTCCCATGTTGTATGCCTTGTGTGGAAATTTTCGTCTGCGTGTGTTTTCCCCCCCATTTAGTTGCGGTTTTTGTATTTTATTTTACGTTTCCGCCGTTTTGTCTTGTGGTTTTTCTGCTTTTCGTATGTGTTTTTCTCTCCTATTTATTGCGTGGTTCGGATGTGTTTTTGTGTTTGTTCCGCCCCCCCCCCCCCCCCCCCCCCCCCCCCCCCCCCCCCCCCCCCCCCGCAATGGTTGCGATGTACGAGTATGTGTTTTTTTTTAAACCTTTTTCCCCCTTTTGCTTTTTTTTCACCCCGGTGTCTTGGTACACGCCTCCCCAGGTGATGAAACGCCTGATGGACGCCGCTGGTCACGGCCACGTAATGGTCAGCGACAAGAAGACGAGGGACATCTCCCTCACGCAGGAGGGCGGGTGGGAGGCCCCGGAAGGCGTGGCGTTGAAGCACGGAAACGGTGGGTCTTGCTGTAGTGGAGGAGGCAGTGACAGTCAGGGAGCGGGGGGTTGGAGGCTCCCGGGGAGGGGGAGGGGGAGGGGGTTGATGGTTTTGTGAAGTTGGTGGCGAATGGGGGGTGTTTGGGAAGGAGGGTGGGGGGAGGGGGGTGGTAATGGTGTTGACGTTGGTGGGGGGGGGGGGGGTTAGTGTTTTTTCTGATTTTTGTTTTTTTGCGGAGGGGACTGCAGTATATACTATTACGGGGGTCCATAGTAAATAGGACCAAATATTGTTAGTAAAAATTGGTAAATATATTGGTTTTTGTGTATACCGTAGGTCCTGTTAACTATGGTCCCCCCCCGTAATAGTTGTTCGTGTCCGTGGTGGTGGGATTATTAGTTTCCGAGATGCTCTTGGTTGTTGTCGGTGATGCTCGCCTTATGTACATATGTACATATATATATATATATATATGAGTAGATTGCAACGATGCTGTCCGTGGACTATATGATCGAGGTTGCGGAGTTTTTTTAAATCGCTTTTTCACCCCCCAACCCCCAACCCCCCCCCCCGCGCGCGCGCGCGTGCCCACGCCTCCCCCCCCTCTCGCCCTCAACCCCCTTTTTTTGTTGGGTGTTTTTGTTCTTCCGATCAATTCCCACATGTGATATGCCTGGATTGTATTTTTTTGTATTGCATGCGTATCATTTCTGGCCGTTGCAAGTCGTTCATCGCCTGGTACCAGTATGAATATTTGTCAATACAATTTCGTTTTTTTCTTTTTGTTTTAGCAGGCAACGGTAACGGTCACCCGCGAGCCAGTGGCGAAGAGGTCGTTGTCGATGCGGCCTCCGCTGGTGGAACCCCGGGGACGCCGATCGACCCATCGTCCCCGCAGCAGTCACGCCTCCTCCTGGAACAGACGGGAGTAGCCGCGGCGGCGGAGGAGGCGGCGGTGGGTCTTAACGGGGGCCGCCGAAGTACGGTTTCGCTTGAAAACGTCGAAACTGTCGCCCCCGCCTCCGACACGCTACCGGTGGCGGAGGGGATCCCGATCGGTGTGGTTGGAGGCCTTCTTATGAGAGGGGATGGTGTTTTAATACCGTCCCCGGGTTCGGTGGCGTCTTCGTCGTTACGGGCGGAGTCGGTGACGAGCACGGTGCGGACTTCGTCGGATGTAGGGGCGGAGGCGCCTGCCTACCGACGACGGGTACGGGAGCCGAGCAGTTTCAACCACCCCCCCCCCCCCCCCCCCCCCCCCCCCCGTGAGTTTTTTTTTTCCGTCGTTTTTTTTTTTTGGTGGAGAGGGTAAGAGGGAAGAAAAGCATGGTGCTCTGTTATCTAATGCGGTGTTACACATGACTACTGATGAGATTATTCCATAATAATTCCGAGTTTTTTTTTTTTTTTTTTTTTCTCGTGACAAGCTGATTACCTGGTCTTATCTCTACTATGGTCTTAAGGTTGTTGTTGTTGTTGTTGTTGTTGTTGTTGTTGTTTGTTTGTTTGTTTTTTTCAACTTTGTGTTGTCCTCCGGCGGAGAGGTAGTTTTTTTTACCGCACACTCCATCGAAGTAGTTCTCAAGGAGTTGAGCTCAGCGCTTGTCTATATACCTGGTATATACCATTAGAATATGTGTGCCGTATGTCGATTTATGTATGTTGTAATATACTGCAGTTGGTGTGGGTGAGTGGGTGGTTAGGGTAGGCAGGTGGGCGGATGGGCGAGGGGGGATAAGGAGCAGTCATTTACGCGGCCGTTCACGGCCTGCGCGGGTGTGATACTTGTGTTCAGGCTGTCTCGGTCGGTGCTGGAGCCAAATCCAGCTGGGAAGTTATCTCTTCATGTGTCTCTTACTCTCCCTCTCCCTCCGTATTTTTGCTCTGTCTCGCTTTCTCTCTTTCCCCTCCCTCCCTCCCTTCCCCCCCCCCCCCATGTGTTTTTCCCCAGGTACTGCAAGGAGCTGCGAAATAGGGCTGAGGAGGTGGTGACCCAAGCTTTGCAACTGTACAACACCAAGGGCCTTAAGAAGGCGGTGCAGTACTTGGTGGCGTCCAATTTCATCTCCGACACCCCAAGGTGATATAAAGAGTTGCAATTTGTTTTTTTTTACCAATCCGCCGGAGGATAAAAATATTAAAAAATAAAATAAAATAAAATAAATGGTGGTATTGCGGTACTATGCCAGTCCCATCTCCTAACACATCATATTTATTGCCGAAATGAATGGTGTTTTTTTTTTTTTTTTTTTTTTTTCCGTTTCGTCTGTCAACGGTACTATTCCAACTATTACCGACACCTCAGGTTGCTGAATGAAAGCGATGGTTGGTTATGTGTTGCGTGACCCAACGGTACTATTCCAGCGCCGTTTCCCGACACCCCCAAAAGGTGCTGAAACCAATGGTTTGTTTATTATTTTTTCCGTTGCGGGACTCAACGGTACTATTATTAATCCAAGTTCGTCTCCCGACACACGGAGGTGGCGGAGGGTTGCAACCCAGGGCTGCTTGTTGTTGACGTTGCTGGACCCAACGGCACTATTCCATTTACATCTCCAACACCGTTAAGGTGCAGAGGGATGCAACCTCGATCAACTGTTTTTTTTTGTTTGTTTCGATTGCGCGACCCTACGGTACTACTCCATGTTTGGTCTCCGGACACTCCGATGTGACAGCAGGGATGCGGCGCCTAATCATATGCTGTGATTTTTCTGTGTCCAGGACGGGCATCCACTCCTCTCCCGCAAGGTCACAGTCGCGAGATTTACAGACGGCCATGACATATGTATGAGTTGCTGGCGGGGTTTCTACCGACAGCCGATACCGACGGCCTTGCCGACAGCGATGGGTTGTCTCGTTTCCTCGGTCACCCTTTTTTTTGTTTGTTTGTTTGTTTGTTTGTTTGCTTGGTTTATGGTGGCCACCAAGGGCGAAACAGGACGGGGGCAAAGTTGTTGTTGCTGCTGCTGCTGTTATCGTTGTTCTTGTTTTTCTTCGAATTAAACCGTTCTTTTCTACCCGACTTCACCAGTATACCCAGTGTCTGTCCTGATTCCCTATCCTAGAGATGTACTAAGTCTGTGGTCACAGACTGAGACAGGAAAAATGATGAACAAAAAAAAAAACAGTATCCAAAATTTGGAAAAAAAAAAAAAAAAATCGTTGCGAGCGCCTCAAGGGTTGGAGTTGTCTCTTATCGGGAGTGGGAACGTTGCTCCGTCTCGAAAGGGATGCGCGGTGGATGGTAAAAACTACTAAGGAGATCATCAAATGAGAACCCCCCCCCCCCCCACACACACATACGCCTGGTCGGTGAAAACCCGACGTGCTCCGTCCCGGCATTGTAGGGATGCGAGAGTCTATGGTCATACGACTACGGCCATGCATAATAAGGAGTACGCCCTCCTCCCCGCATAACCCCGAAAGGGATGCGTGGTCAATGGTTAAATGACTAAGGCAAGCAACAAATGAGTACGCCCCCCCCCCCTTCCCCCCCTCCCCTCTCACCCCTTGTGCTTCCCGTCGTACAGAGATATCGCAAACTTTTTGCGCATTTACAAGAAGGATCTGGACCCTCTTAGCATCGGAGACTTTCTCAGCGAACCTGACGTCGATGGGGTGAGGAGGCGTTTTTTGGTGGTGGTGGTGGTGGTGGTGGTGGTGGTGTGATCGTCGTTTTTTGTTGGTGGTGCTGTTGTTTTTTTGTTGTTGGTCTGGGTGTTGTTGGTTTTGGTGTTGGTAGGTGGTTGTTGTGGTCATCGTCTTTGTTGGTGGCGAGGAGGCGTTTTTTTGGTGGTGGTGGTGGTGGTGGTGGTGGTGGTGGTGGTGTGGTGTCGTCGTTTTTTGTTGGCGGTGCTGTTGGTTTTTTGTTGTTGGTCTGGGTGTTGTTGGTTTTGGTGTTGGTAGGTGGGCGTTGTTGTCATCGTTGTTGCTGTTGGTGCTGGTGCTGGTGCTGATGCTGGTGCTGGTGCTGGTGCTGGTGTTGTTGGTGCTGGTTTTGGTCTTAGTATTGTTGATTATGGTATTGGCGTTGTCGTCGCTGCTTCAACATTACTACGTATGTACCATGTGTACTCTAATCTATCCATGTATGCTCTAATCTATCCATGTATACTCTAATCTATCGATGCATGCTCTAATCGATGTATGCTCTAATCTATCCATGTATACTCTAATCTATCGATGTATACACTAATCTATCGACGTATAGTCGTACAGCGGTACATTGCATTACCTGGTGTCCGTGATAACAAGACGACTCCGCTGATGCATACATATACATACACCTATTACTAGGGACCATGTCAGCAGCGATCAGGACCCATCATGCACACAAAAACCTAGTATATTCCAGTAATTTTACTAGTACGGGGGGCCATAGTAAATGGGACTAAATATTGTCAGTAAAAATGGGTAAATATATAGGTTTTTATGTATACCATAGGTCCTATTAACTATGGACCCCCGTAATAGTACGGGGGACCATATTAATAGTAAATAGGACCAAATAGTGTTGGTAAAAATAGGTAAATATGTTTGGTTTTTGTGTGTGCCGTAGGTCCCATTTGCTATGCCACCCCGTAATAAGCATGTTCGGTCCTGGTTCCCATGTTTCCCGTAATGTTATCTTGTGACACCATCCTCAACCCTGTAGGACCGCAGTCCCCTTCTGGGGATAAAGCTCTCTAATTCTAGGTAATTTGTTACCGAAACGGGACCGCGGTCCGACAGTGGCTGGTATAGCTCCGATCACGGGTGCCCATAGTATTCAAGAGCCATCAGATACTCCGGTATTGCTACTATTAGTATTACGGGGGTCCATAGTTAATAGAACCTATGGTGTACATAAAAACCTACACATTGAGGTATTTTTACTAACAATATTTGGTCCTGTTTACTATGGACCCCCGTAGTAATATTACGGGGGGTCCGTAGTTAATAGAACCTATGGTGTACATAAAAACCTATCAGGTATATATTTACTTTTTTTTATTAGCGATATTAATATTTGGTCTTATTTACTATGGTCCGCCGTATTAAGCATGTTTGGTCCTGATTACTGTCTCCCCCCGTAATTTGATATATATACCAGGTATATGCCTATTGCTGTGCTAAGGAGTGTCCCACCTACTTCACCGTTGACTCTCTTGCCTGTTACGGGGGACCATAGTAAACAGGACCTACGCTGTACACAAAAACCTATATATTGCCCTATTTTTGCTAACAATATTTGGTCCTGTTTACTATGGTCCTCCGTAATAGTCCCTGGTATTCTTTATTATTTGCCGATGACTACCAGGCCTACCGGTAACACGAAAATACCCCTATAATGGCCACCGCCTCCGCTGAGCAGGGGGAGTACTGGAAGAGCATACGCGTCCAGTACGTGCGGGCCATCGCGTTCCACGGCATGACCCTGGAGGAGGCGTTGCGCCACCTGCTCACCGACAGCGGCTTCCGCCTTCCGGGGGAGTCGCAGAAAGTGGACAGGCTTGTTTCTTCTTTCGCCGAGTGTTACGTCTCGGACAACAGGGACAACCCATCCTGTCCCTTCTCTAGGTACTGAGGGAGGGAGAGGGAAGGCGGGGCAGGGGGGCGTGTACTTATTTCATGTATGGCCGTACTCGTATGACCATCGAGAGGGGAGGGGGTGTTTTTTTGTGGCAGGCTTCGCTTTTTGGTGGGGAGGGGGGGGAGCTTGGATAAATTGTCTATCTTTGGGGTTTCCCCCCCGGACGAAGTTGGGGGGGGAGGTAGGGAGAATTTGTCATCTCCCTCCCAAACAAGAAACAAATGACTACAAACTTGGATGAATGTGAGTGGCTTCGTGGTGTGTTCGTGTGTTGTTGTGTGTGTTTTGTTTCGTGTGTTTTTTGTGTTTTTGTGTTTTTCTTTCATTTCTCGCTTGTGTTATTTATGCTCATTTTGGTTCTTCGCGTTTTTCCTTTGCCTTTTTTTGTTTTTATTGTCGCTTTCCGTTTGGTGACCGCCAATGTACGCACGTACGCACGCAGCTCGGACACACCCTTCATCTTGTCGTTCGCCATCATCATGCTAAACACCGATCTGCACCGAGCTAACGCGGGCAACGGGAAGCGTAGAAGGCGACGCATGAGCAAGGAAGAGTTCATCAACAACCTCAGGTGATTGGCGTGAAGGGGTAGTTTGACGATTCTTTCTGACCCCTATTGTAGTAGAATGTAGTTTACTAGTCATCGCAGTAGCAGTAGTAGCAGTACAGTAGCAGAAGTAGTAGTAGTAGTAGCAGTAGTAGTAGTGGTGGTAGTAGTAGTAGTAGTAGTAGTAGTAGTAGTAGTAGTAGTAGTAGTAGTAGTAGTAGTAGTAGTAGTAGTAGTAGTAGTACCAATAGCAGCAGTAGTAGTAATAGCAGTAGTATATAGTGGTAGTAGTAGTCGGGGATGCCGAACAATGGAGGGGAAAACGCGCTGGATACGATATATCGATGTTCAATATGGAAAATTCCGGTACCATGTAGCAGGTATGTAGTTTATCGATGTTGGATATTTTGGTATGGCGAAACCTCCCACACATCGGGTAGATCAGATGGACGATCTACAGATGATCATCTACAGCTATATATCAGATATCATATACATATATATTATGTACGATATATCAGATAGATCATGCACAGATAGATCATCTACGGATAGATCATCTACGGATAGATCATGTACGGATAGATCATCTACGGATGGATCACCTGCCGCTATTACGAGATGTTGCATAGAAACTCTGTGGGAATATATCGAACCCAGGAAACATGCCCTGGATCATGCAGGTGAAACGCTGCTACCCGACCACATGGGCTAGATCATACACATCAGGAACAGATGATCTATCTGATCTATCTATCTGCGCTGAAATATCTGCAGATGGATAGATCATCCAGTCTGAGGTGTGAAACGTCCGATACGATATTCAACAACATACATGACGCCATCACTTCACCTTCACCTTCCAGCTTGGGGAGTTTTACCCTCATCGATTTTCTGGAAAAGCCGTGGTCACAGGTGTCGTCCCTTCCCACCGGTGTGTGTGTTCGTTCATTTTGTCGCGCATAAGCAAAGGGTTCAGCATTCCCACTGCTCGTCGATTTTCGTCGAGTGTTGCTGACTCACGCTCTCGCGCTTTCCGCTAATGATCATTTTTTGTGCGAGAAAAAAATCCTTTCGAGTACGCACTCGGTGAGACTTGTACCCACCAAATTGATTTTATTGATATTGATAGTAGGCACGCGTACCACCTACCAAGCCACCGGGGACGCCGGCATGTATAGATATCATATTTTATGTCGTTCAAAGTACAGTGTTCTGGTTAACTTTACCGGGTACGGTCATTGCGTTTAGACTAACTTTTGGTTTTGTTGTATTGCTTTTTTTTCTTGTGTGTTCGTTTTTTTTTTTTTTTTCTCTTGTTTCTGCAGGGGCGTTGCAGAGTCGGGAGAGGCGGAACAAGCGCTGTCGCCGGCCTACCTGGGTGTGATCTACGACAACATTGAGGTACGAAATTGACGTCATGAGGAGTCGTTCGCGGTGTTTTTTTTTTTTTTTTTTTTTTTTTTTTTTTGGCAAAGCCGGGATCGATCGTATTTCCGTTTGTCCGTCCTAATTTTCGTATTTTCTGTTTTGTTTCCGTTTTTATTTCCCCTTCATTGCTTCTTTCCTGTTTTCCCCCCTATCTCGTTATTTCAGTACCTGGTGTTTCGTCGCGTCCACGCTTTCCTTTTTTTCCCCCTTTTTTTGCCCTTCGTTCCTTTTTTGTCCTTACCATTTGTTTGTTTTTTTTTTCTTCCTGTTTGTTTCCCCCCCCATACCTGTCTCGTGTGGCAAAGCAATAGAGTAGAACTCACATAGTAGGAGAATGTGAAACATACAAGGAGGAACGGGATGTGTTAGAAGAGGAGATGAGGAAAATAGACGAATGTGACATGGAGGAGTTTGATACACTGAATAGCAGCGAGAAAACGATCGCTATCCTAGGAGATAGATGGTGGCCACAGGAGGCCAAACAGGAAGGGGATAAGATTAGCAAAAAGTTTCTATGTAATTTATGGAAACAACGTAATGAGCGCCCAAATGTTGGAGGTGTCTCTGTTAGGAGTAGGAACGGTGCTCCGTCTCGAAAGGGATGCGTGGTCAATGGTCAAATGACTAAGGCAAGCAACAAAATGAGTACGCCCCCCCCCCCCCCCCCCCATACCTGTCTCATCTTTTTCTTCCCCACTTGTCTCATTTTGTTCTAATTAGGTGTCTTTTTCCCCTTCTTTTGACGTATTGTTTTACTGCCCCTTCTGTCCTTGTTGATCGGATCAGGCCCGTCCAATCGAAATGCTGCTGGACTCCGGAGAGGGGGGGGATTACGGCGGGGGGCAAGGAGTCTGATGATAGCGACCCGGGGGCCTTCGGTGAGCCACGGAAACTGTGTGTAGTGCTGTGCTGTGCTGTGTTGTGCTGTGCTGTGTTGTGCTGTGCTGTGCTGTGCTGTGCTGTGCTGTGCTGTGCTGTGCTGTGCTGTGCTGTGCTGTGCTGTGCTGTGCTGTGCTGTGCTGTGCTGTGCTGTGCTGTGCTGTGCTGTGCTGTGCTGTGCTGTGCTGTGCTGTGCTGTGCTGTGCTGTGCTGTGCTGTGCTGTGCTGTGCTGTGCTGTGCTGTGCTGTGCTGTGCTGTGCTGTGCTGTGCTGTGCTGTGCTGTGCTGTGCTGTGCTGTGCTTTGTGCTGTGCTGTGCTGTGCTGTGCTGTGCTGTGCTGTGCTGTGCTGTGCTGTGCTGTGCTGTGCTGTGCTGTGCTGTGCTGTGCTGTGCTGTGCTGTGCTGTGCTGTGCTGTGCTGTGCTGTGCTGTGTGCTGTGCTGTGCTGTGCTGTGCTGTGCTGTGCTGTGCTGTGCTGTGCTGTGCTGTGCTGTGCTGTGCTGTGCTGTGCTGTGCTGTGCTGTGCTGTGCTGTGCTGTGCTGTGCTGTGCTGTGCTGTGCTGTGCTGTGCTGTGCTGTGCTGTGCTGTGCTGTGCTGTGCTGTGCTGTGCTGTGCTGTGCTGTGCTGTGCTGTGCTGTGCTGTGCTGTGCTGTGCTGTGCTGTGCTGTGCTGTGCTGTGCTGTGCTGTGCTGTGCTGTGCTGTGCTGTGCTGTGCTGTGCTGTGCTGTGCTGTGCTGTGCTGTGCTGTGCTGTGCTGTGCTGTGCTGTGCTGTGCTGTGCTGTGCTGTGCTGTGCTGTGCTGTGCTGTGCTGTGCTGTGCTGTGCTGTGCTGTGCTGTGCTGTGCTGTGCTGTGCTGTGCTGTGCTGTGCTGTGCTGTGCTGTGCTGTGCTGTGCTGTGCTGTGCTGTGCTGTGCTGTGCTGTGCTGTGCTGTGCTGTGCTGTGCTGTGCTGTGCTGTGCTGTGCTGTGCTGTGCTGTGCTGTGCTGTGCTGTGCTGTGCTGTGCTGTGCTGTGCTGTGCTGTGCTGTGCTGTGCTGTGCTGTGCTGTGCTGTGCTGTGCTGTGCTGTGCTGTGCTGTGCTGTGCTGTGCTGTGCTGTGCTGTGCTGTGCTGTGCTGTGCTGTGCTGTGCTGTGCTGTGCTGTGCTGTGCTGTGCTGTGCTGTGCTGTGCTGTGCTGTGCTGTGCTGTGCTGTGCTGTGCTGTGCTGTGCTGTGCTGTGCTGTGCTGTGCTGTGCTGTGCTGTGCTGTGCTGTGCTGTGCTGTGCTGTGCTGTGCTGTGCTGTGCTGTGCTGTGCTGTGCTGTGCTGTGCTGTGCTGTGCTGTGCTGTGCTGTGCTGTGCTGTGCTGTGCTGTGCTGTGCTGTGCTGTGCTGTGCTGTGTGCTGTGCTGTGCTGTGCTGTGCTGTGCTGTGCTGTGCTGTGCTGTGCTGTGCTGTGCTGTGCTGTGCTGTGCTGTGCTGTGCTGTGCTGTGCTGTGCTGTGCTGTGCTGTGCTGTGCTGTGCTGTGCTGTGCTGTGCTGTGCTGTGCTGTGCTGTGCTGTGCTGTGCTGTGCTGTGCTGTGCTGTGCTGTGCTGTGCTGTGCTGCTGTGCTGTGCTGTGCTGTGCTGTGCTGTGCTGTGCTGTGCTGTGCTGTGCTGTGCTGTGCTGTGCTGTGCTGTGCTGTGCTGTGCTGTGCTGTGCTGTGCTGTGCTGTGCTGTGCTGTGCTGTGCTGTGCTGTGCTGTGCTGTGCTGTGCTGTGCTGTGCTGTGCTGTGCTGTGCTGTGCTGTGCTGTGCTGTGCTGTGCTGTGCTGTGCTGTGCTGTGCTGTGCTGTGCTGTGCTGTGCTGTGCTGTGCTGTGCTGTGCTGTGCTGTGCTGTGCTGTGCTGTGCTGTGCTGTGCTGTGCTGTGCTGTGCTGTGCTGTGCTGTGCTGTGCTGTGCTGTGCTGTGCTGCTGCATGTACTGCACTCGTTCTGCGCACCTTATATTTTGATACCCACCCCAAATCCCAAACGCATTCTATTGTTCCGAAGAGAGCGGTTTTGTTGGTTTTGTTGGTTTTCGCTTTTTTTTTTATTATTATTGTCTCGTTATTTTTTTTTAAATCTTTGCGCAGGCCGACAGACACCCTCCCAAGTGCCCAGGGATGCCCTTTTTTATTTTACAGTAATTTCAAATTATGAATACCTGGGGGGTAATTTATTTCCCGGTGCGCATGTCCTGGTACTTACATAATACGTGGTGGCAGATACCGGTGTCTATTGGTAGTATGTTTTTGTTACCCTGTAGTTATTTGTTTCCTGTTCTTAGTTACCCGGTTGCCTAGTACGCATTTACCAGTTACCTGGTACCTGGTATTATTTTTGTTTGTTTTGTTGTCTTGTTTCAAATTATCTCTGTTGTTGTCCTGTTTTTCTTGTTTTTGTGCACACCTATAGCCCGAGAGCTGTCGAAAGCGGCGCTGGGAGGTGAGGAGCTGCTCCGAGCTCTGGCCATGTTCGGCCATCGCTTCTCCCTCGTGGGAGTCGACACGGGGCTTAGCGTGGACCTCGTCAAGCTGATGTTCCAGGCAGTGTCTATCCTCATACACGGAGTCGTCAACGCCGTTATCGATCGGTGGGTTTTGGTATCATTTTTTCGAGGATGGAAGGGAGGGGGGCGGGGGGGGCGGGGGGCGGGGGGGGGGGGAAGGAAGAAGAAGGGATGGGGTGGGGGAGGGGTACTCATTTGTTGCTTGGCTTGGTCGCTTGACCGTTGACCACGGGTATACTCGATACCATGCATGGCCGTAGTCGTAGGACCATAGACCCTCGATCCCTGCAATGCCAGGATGGAGCACATCGAGTTTTCAGTGACCAGGTAGGCTTTGCTTGCACCAAGCGCGAAGGGGGAGGGGGGGGGGGGGGGGGTTCTACTGTTAAGGGGGGCCACAGTAAATGGGACCAAATATTGTTGGTAAAAATAGGTAAATATGTAAGTTTTTACAAGGCGCTTCGCTCCGCGGGCGGCCTACGCCGCCCGCTACGCTCGCTCAGGAAGGAAACATCAAATTATGCGAAGCGGACAGAGGTCCATGATTGAATACTCGTATTGTTTTTTTAATGGCCCCTGTAGTTAGCTGCAAACTGGCGACTTGATAATGCCAAGAGTCTTGCCGCCATGCTTCAGGAGAAAACAGCTCGGACGCCACATTTGCTTCGCGTCGCGGGCGGTTTTCCGCTACGCTCGCTCACACGTCGTACATACGTACATACCCCAGGAAGGGTACTTGTTTTCTTCTTTCGATATGCTCTGTGTCTGTGTACTCGTATGTACGAAAGATAAAGCACAGAACGAACGGCACAGCAACACAGCAGAAACAACGAAAATGAAACCGAAATTTTCTAAAAAGAAATATATCCCCGTCCCCTTTCGTGTAATAATTTACTACCTGAGTGGAACACCTTACACCAGTCAAAAAGAATAAAGTGAAAAAAAGAAAAAATCTTACAGCAGAGCTTCCCTCTCAGTCTCGTACGCCGCCCGCCCCTCTCGCGACCAACTCGCCACCGATTCAGTCCTGGTAAAGCTTCGCTCCCTCTCTTCCACAGTGAGCCCCGTCGCCCGCCTCGCGTGAAGCCCGGTGCTCACCGTAGACCTCGACGCAAGCTCGACAATGTTGGTGCTCATTCGGGGTACCTCCCTCTTGTGACACTCAGCCCGGTCGCGAAAATAAGCACCGCTTGAATATTATCTTACAATCCCGAACGAACCTTAAATACTCGTACGTACTCTATCCAAAATCATAAATGGAGGCCAGACAAAGCCTATTGATGCATCCCTCGTGTCTCGAGGCACACGCGACGCCTAGGCACGAAAGCGGCGACCGCGCTCCTTGCAACTCCCCCTCTACTCGCCAGCATCCGCTGACACCCGCGACGGTGCCGGGTTCGCCCGCGCAACCGTGCTCGGAGTACACGCACGCACACGAAACGAAAGAAGAAGAAAAAAGGAAAGAAGGACTGAAAGTACGACGAGAAATGGAGAAAACAAAGACTCGCTGGAACGGTCCGGCAAGTAATAAACGGAGGCGATTCCCAAGTGGGAGCTCTGAGAGGCCAGGGATGTACCAACCGAGCACGCTCAGAGATCGAGATCTAAGTAAGTATATCTATGTATGCGATAGGTCCTATTAACTATGGACCCCCGTAATACCGGCACGAGCAACCGCAATAGATGTATGAGAAATCTCCCAAAAACAAAAAAACCAGGAATGGTGGCTTTTTTTTGTTCGAACGAAACCTCCTAACGCACACAAATTGATGACAGTCACAAGATTCCCTGCTGTCTTAGTTACTATTACGGGGGTCCATAGTTAATAGGACCTATGGTATACATAAAAACCTATATATTTACCTATTTTTACTAACAAAATTTGGTCCCGTTAACTATGGACCCCCGTAATAGCGACAACTGTACTATATATTTTTTTACGTTGCTACTCGTGCCGATCCCCACCCGCCCCCCCCCTCCGGTCATACGACTACGGCCATGCATCGTAATGAGTACACCCCCCCCCCCCCCCCCCCCCCCCCCCTTCCGCCTACCCCTCCCTTGATGCAGAACCGATCAACCGGATGTCGAGTCGGTGCTGGCGTGTCTGGACATCGTGCGCTACGCTCTCGGCTGTTCGATCTTCCTGGGCATGCCCATGGAGAAAGCGGTGTTTGCCAAGCAGCTGCCGAAGTTCTGGTGAGTTGTTGCTGTTGCCGTTGCTGTTGGAGGTGTGATGATGGAGGCGCCTTAGATTGTTGGGGGTGGTAGTGGTGACATGCTGGTTTGGTGGTGCTACCTATAGCGCTGTTGGGGCTGATGCTATTACGGGGGACCATACAAGAAGTAAATAGGACCTACGGTACACACAAAAACCTCTATATTCACCTATTTTTACTAACAATATTTGGTCCTATTTACTATTACTATGGTCCCCCGTTATAGTATCTTGATGGTGGTGCTGGTGCTGGTGGTGTGTGTGTGTTTTTTTTTTTTTTTCGAGTGTTCATATGGGTGATATCGCTGGCCCTGGTGTGGTGTGTGCTCAGGTGGGTTTGCGAACGACCAGTCATCCCATGCCACCAACCAATCGATGAACGAAACAATCAACCAACCAACCGAACTCCCCCCCCCCCCCCCCCCTGCGATGTGAAGTATTTTCCCTAAGTGTGTTGAGCTTAAGCTTTATTTTTACCAATCCGCCGGAGGATAATAAAAATGAAAATAATGTCTCCCCAACACCTCAACGATGGCACCTTTTTCGCTCACCTTTGTCAACTCCCTCCCCCCCCCCCCCCTCCTGGTCCCCTCTCGCCTCCGCCTCCACCTCTACAGGAGCTTGACGAACCGTCAAGAAGAAAGGGTATCCGTGGCGGTCAACGCCGCTGCGGGGTGGGGGGCGGCGGCGGCGGCGGCGCTACCGGGTCGAAAGCTCTCCTTGCGCTTTCCGCGGCGGCGGCGGCCACCGGTGCGGTTAGCCCTCCCGCGACGATTTCCATGGACGGAAGCATCGGCAGCATTCGGAGCGACTCGGTGTTTGGAGAGGTGGGGAAGGGGGGGGGCGAGAGTGAACAGCCCGGAGGGGAACGCCTGGCTGGAGGAGGTGGAGGGGGTGGAAAAGGCTCCTGAGACTGAGGCTACGATCGCGCAGGTTGGTGGTTGGCGGGAGGGGGGGGGGGGGGGGGGGGGGGGGGGGGGGGTGTACTCGATAGGAGAGATGTACTCGATCTCATGCATGGCCGTGATCGTATGACCGGGAGGGGGGAGGGGGGATCTCGGTTCGTTTTGTCCTGACATATCTCATCCCGTCCCTCCCCATCCCGTCCTGTCCCGTCCTGTCGCGTCCAATATCAGATCGTCTTGTTTTGTTTGGTCGCATCCCGTCTTGACGCATCCCAGCCCGTATTTTCCCGTCACATCCCGTATCATGTATTCCGTCTCATGCCTACGTGCCTGTCAGACCCAATACCACCATCCCATCCCGCCCGGTCGTTTTTGTTTCATCCCATCCCATATCGTCCCACCCCGCCCAATCTGTCCCGTTCCATCCTATCCGGTCACGTACAACACCCCCCGCATCACCTCGCATATGCCATTAAATTGTGGCCGTGGTCATCCCATCCCATGCCATCCCGTCCCGCCTCTTCTGTCCCGCCGTGTTTCATCCCGTTCGTCCCGTTGCGTACCACACCGTGCCAGTCCCTATGGAATATAACGTAATATCCTGTCCCGTGTGATTGTCATTCTATTTATACCGTCAAATCCTGTCCCGCGTAAGTTTCATCCTGCACATGCCATCGGACCCCGTCTGTAGTTTTCCCCAGCTCGTCCCGTGTTCATCCCATCTCACCGAATTTGTCCCACCACGTCCCATACCATCCCATCACATCACATCCCTTTCCGTAACGACGAAGCGGTGTCCCCGCCTGTTAGGTGCTCCCGCTGTTTACGCCTGGTCTGTCCAGTCTCATTCCATGCCGTTAAATCCCCCCCCCCCCCCCCCCCCCCCCCGTGCTCCGTCTCGAAAGGGATGCGTGGTCAATGGTCAAATGACTATGGCAAGCAACAAATGAGTACGCCCCCCCCCCCCCCCCCCCCCCCCCATTTGGGTTGGCGTCGGTTGGCAACGACACTGTAAAACATGCCGCTCACTACGTGAGCTAGACATCCAGGGTGCCGTTTTTTTTTTTTTTTTTTTTTTTTTTGGCGGTCGCCCACAGCTGGTTGTCGAGTGTGAGATCATTTGTGCGAAGTAAAAAATCTTTACTCTGCACAAGGGAATTGATCGTATCACGTAGTGTTCAAGGTAAGGCACCCAAGAGGCAGTTACATAGCACTCCCATTGCTGTCTCTGGAAGTGGCTACACCGGAAATTAAACTAACTCATTGAAGCTGTCATCCATATGCAAGTCCGCCTCACAAGCGGTTCTTAGTAGGATGCAGCTCACCCTTCATGCGACCCGCCGGACACCTCACGGCGCTTCGCGCTTGGTGCAAGCAATGTCTGCCTGGTCGGTGAAAACCCGACATGCCCCGTCCTGGCATTGTAGGGATGCGAGGGTCTATGGTCATACGACTACGGCCATGCATGAGATCGAGTACATCTCTCCTATCGAGTACGCCCCCCCCCCCCCTTCCCCCCCGCTAAATGCCGAGTGTAACTCTAAATCCTGCCCCACTTTATCCCATCCCCCCATTCCTTCCCGTCCCATCCTACGGTGTAATCCCGCGCCGCCCAACATGTCCCGTCAATTCCGTTCACATCCCATCCCGTCCCGTGACCTCGAAATTGTTCCCCACCCGTCAGGTGCACTCGCTGTTCAAGTCTCTCGAGCAGAGAGTGAACGATACTTACCTCCTGGAGGAGTTGCACAGCGTGGCCAAGCGCATTCGAAACCACAGGGGTCTGTTCGATGGAACACCGAGGCGTTTTTTGCGGGAGGGAGACCTGATCAAGTACACGCGCACCGGGAGAAGAATATCCTACCGGTAGGGATGGATGGGTTTCCCCAGTATATATATATATATATATACATATTGTATATGTTTGTGCTTGTGATATTTTATGTTGTGATATTTATGTTCGTGATTTCTTATGCTGTGATTTTCAGGTTGTGATACTCCATGTTGTGATATTTTATGTTGTGATATTTATGTTCGTGATTTCTTATGCTGTGATTTTCAGGTTGTGATACTCCATGTTGTGATATTTTACGTTGTGATATTTATGTTCGTGATTTCTTATGCTGTGATTTTCAGGTTGTGATACTCCATGTTGTGATATTTATGTTCGTGATTTCTTATGCTGTGATGACTCATGCTGTGGTGCTTGGGAGCTGTGATACTCATCTTTGTGGTTCGTTTGCGTTTTTGTCATCCATAGAGCAGTTGGAGCTATAACAGCAGCAACTATTGTACTTGCAGCCTCTACGCAGTCTGACAGCTATACGACAGCGCTTTGTGCGCTCTAGGCACCGCCTACCAAGAGCGACACCCCAGATCGTTTTTTTTTTTTTTACTCACCAAATATTCCTACCCTCTGTAGGTTATTACAGGGGATCATAGTAAATAGGACCAAATATTGTTAGTAAAAGTAGGTAAATATACTCGTATAGGTTTTTTTTATGTATACCATAGGTCCTATTAACTATGGACCCCCGTAATAGACCGTGTTCTCTCTGTGGGCGAAAGCAGAAAATAACTGGTATTAAGTATGCGTACTGCTGTAGTCTCTCGCTTTTGCTTGTTGTGTATCACTTCGCAGGAGTCTTAGCCCACCCTTTTTGCTTCTGTTGTGGATCGGTGCTTTCTGTGTGGCGGTTTTGCGCGCGATTTTCGTTGCTTGTTTTGGTTAGTGTGGTGCTTGTTTTCGGCCGTTCTGCGTTGTTTTGGTCTTTTTGCTGAAAAAGTTGTTATTTTTGGTGTTTCGCATTTTTTTTTTAATTTTTGTCTCTTTTTTTGGTGGTTTTGTTTGGTATGTAAGGCCGCAATTTTCACCGATATCGTTGTGTGTGGGTGCTCGCGGTCGTTGCTGCTCCCGCCGTTGTGGTGTCCCGCAGGTTCTTTTTGTTCAGCGACCAGCTCGTTTACGCGCACCAGCTCTTCTCCGGCGATTGGAAGATGCACGGGCAGCTGCTGCTCGCGCTGGTCAAGGTCGTCGATGCCCAGGTACGAGAGCACGTGCACACCGCGGACGGATAGATCATCTATTAATAGAGACCATTCCCACTGCATGATCTAGATACATTCGAGGCAGATAGATCGTCTATTCTCGATCTTGGATGATCTAGCTCATGTTGACGGGTGAGTCCCGTGTAGTCCGCATGAAGTGCTTTATATAGCACACGTTTCCCGCGGGTTGGATCTGCACTGTAGACAGATGCTGCACATCCTGTCACAACGGTAGATGAGGAAACTGGATTATCTATGCAGTAGATCGTGACCTGTCTGATCTGTCTGACGCTTTTGGAACCCTCAGATAACGTAGGCAGCGTTTTTTTTTTTTTTTTTTTTTTTTTCACGGGGAAATGTCACGCAGCCCTCTCGATGGTGGAAGCCACACGCAGATGGAAGATTTGTAGACACATGTTTTCACGCCTTGGACGTATTGTCGATGCCCACTTTTCATGATGTAGAACTTTCAGGGCGGATAGATAGATGATCTATTCCTGATCTGTATGATCTGTGACGATCTGTATGATCTGTACGATCTGTATGGTCTGTACGATCTGTACGATCTGTATGATCTGTATGATCTGTATGATCTGTACGATCTGTATGATCTGTATGATCTGTATGATCTGTATGATCTGTACGATCTGTACGATCTGTACGATCTGTATGATCTGTATGATCTGTATGATCTGTACGATCTGTATGATCTGTATGATCTGTATGATCTGTATGATCTGTATGATCTGTACGATCTGTATGATCTGTATGATCTGTATGATCTGTATGATCTGTACGATCTGTATGATCTGTATGATCTGTATGATCTGTATGACCTATATGTTCTGCATGATCTGTATGATCTGTACGATCTGTACGATCTATCTACAACTGTATGAACAAACACACACCATTCATATACATAAGACATACAGACACAAACAATAGCGTGGTCGAACCTGCGTACAACCAGAAAAAAAAAAAGAACACGTACACCTCATGAGCAAACACCCAATTCGTGGACATACCGACACAAATCATGGCCGAACCCGCACACTCCGTAGTGCAAAGTGTATCCTCGCATACGCATATTATGCGTACTACTGCTGTAACTGTTTTTTTTTTTTGCCCTTTTGTTTTTCGCCGCTATTATATGTGTACTCGTTTTCCCTTGTTTCCTCGCTTTGTTTTTGCTTTTTATTGGAAGGACAAGGATAACTGCAAGTTTTTCATCCAGCACCCTAAGAAATCGTTCACGGTTTCGGCTAAGACGTTCTGGAACAAGAAGGCGTGGATGGCGGCGATATCATCCGCATCGGAGGCGGTGCTTCGAGCTCGTTTGGACGGGTGCGTGTGTGTGTGTGCTGTCTGTTTGCGCATGCTCCCTCCCTCCCTCCCTCCCTCCCTCCCTCCCTCCCCCCCCCCCCCCCCCCCCCCCCCCCCCCCCCCCGCTTTCTGCCCATTTCAGCAACCGACTACTGCCTCCAGATTGAGTTGTGCTTCGGCAGATTGGGTGGGTTAGGTTGTGCGTCGGATATCTAGTGCACGTGCAGTGAGGTGTAGCGTCAGTGCTGTGCCGTACCGTACCGTACCGTGTACCAATAGTGTGTCCACCAGCCCGCCAACCACCTCACGATACGTTGACACAACCCCCTATAAAACCCTCACCTGTTTTTCAACCCCTCAACCTGTTTTCTGTTTTGTGTTTTTTTTCTTCTTCTCTTCTTTTCTTTTCTACTCTTCTCTAATTCCCGTTTTTTTCTGCTTCGTTTCCGTTCTTTTTGTTATTATATATATTATATTGTCGCCTTCCATCTCGCCCGCCGCTTCTTTGCGCAGCAACGCGCCGCCGGAAGCAGCGGCGGGCCCGAAAGCCCGCCCCGAGTCGACGAGACGCCCCATCCCACGGTCCTGGGTGAACCAGCAAACCGAGCAACGCAGCAGCAGCAACAACATCGACAGCGGCAGCTTCAGCTACAACAGCAACAAGGGGCGGCAACTGGGGATCCCACCCCCGTCCGAATCACGCCACACGGCTCTACTAGGAACTCCCGCCCGGTTTATCAGGGAGACGGAGAGGTCGGACGTGCAGACCGGGGAGGTTCCGGTGAAGGCGTTACCGGGGGCTGTGGTTGGGGGAGGGGGGTCAGGGGCTGGGGTGGAGGGTGGGGGGCGCTACGTGCTCTCCGCAGCCTAACCTCACGCTGGACACTGACGCTGCCAATGCTGAAGCGGGGGAAGGGTTGGCGTATCTGGTGAAGCGCAACGATATTGGAAGTGGCGGTGGCGGCGGCGGTGGCGGCGGCACACCCGCGGCAGAAACGCCTCATCGTGATTCACGGGCGGGAGGCAGGGGTGGCGGCGCACCCGCCGCTAGTGGCAGCGGTGGCGGGGGGTCAGGGTTGTCCACCTCGGGTGCCGCCCGCTACACAGAGGAAGAAGCTGCGCCGGCGGAGGCGGGGGGGCTGGGTCCGGGGCGGGAGGGGCGGGGGCGCGGGGGCGAGGTCCGCGATCGCCAGCACGACGGCGAGCCTTCACCGCCCCAAATTGGACGGTCGAAATCGTTTCGGTAGCAGCGGGGGTAGCGGCTCGTACAGCGCCTTCGGTATCGGCGGCGGCGGCGGCGGCGGTGCCACCCCTGCCAGCGACAACACGCCTTCGTCGGGTCGACAGGGGGGAGGGGGCGGCGGGCCGAGGCCATCCCCGGGTCCGTCCCGGATTGCTGGCGCCTCGCCGGCTAGCAGCTCGGGGTCCGTCTCGGGCACACCGCGAGACCTCCTTATCGCCAATCTTGGGACGGGTTCCGGACCGCGGCAACCGGGGACGCCGCTGTCCGTGGGCCTGATGTCTATGCGCTCCCGCCTGATCAAGCGGTGGAACTCCACCCTCATTGGCACGCCTGTTTCTGGCGGTGGTGGTGGTGGAGGGGGCGGTGGGACTGGGGGCGGAGGGTCGGGCTCGATGTCCCCCGTCCCGCCCTCCGTTAGCTCGACCGCCGCGATCTCGGGAAGCTCAACGAACCTGAGCGCTTTGGACCACCAGCAGCAGCAGCAGCATGGGATGGGCTTCGGGACTGGTTTGTCCGAGGGCAGGCGCCACCGAGTGGTTCCCTCTGCTGATGACTCTCCGACACCTGCCGCCGCCGCCGGCTCCGCAGGGAGAGGTGAGGGCGGGGGTGGGGGCGGAGGCGGAGGTAAACCTTATCGCGCAACTGCCGTAAGGAGCACGAGAGAGCCGCCGGAGCCGTCGGCCGCACCTCCCCCCCCCCCCCCCCCCCTCTTTCTGGAGCGAGAGGTCGTTCGGAGACCGGAACGCGGCACCGGCCGCGTCGCCTTCTGGACGGGGCATAGGGGGCGCAAGGTTTGTCGCGGGGAACCGAAGCGCGAAAGGCCCTGACCTCGTGCCTCCGTCATCTGGTGATGGCGGTGGTGGTGGTGGTGGCGAGGGAGAGGAGCGCTTGCAAGGGCGGTCGTCGACGAACCTGCTGGGGGCGTCACGAGGCTGGCTTAAAGGGGTGCCGGCGAGGTCGGCGCTTCCGGCCCCCAGCCCCTCCCACCTGGACGACGCCTCTGTGGAGATTGTGTCCCCGCCATCCCCGCGAAAACGCCTGCAACCTGACGAGGGCGTTCATGCTGAGGGCTGCGGCGGTGGGAGTGGGTTGGATGGAGGTGGGGTGGGTGGTGGTGTTGGTGGTGTTGTTGGTGTTGGTGGTGGTGGCGGTCTTGCCGCAGCAGCCGCTACGAATGGGGTTTTCTTGTCGGGTATCGCGCTGACACCACGATACGCTCCAGAGCTCGCCCCTCAAGTGTTTCCCCCGACCGGTGGGGTTGGCGCCGCGGGGGTGGGGCTGGGGGGGTCTGCCGATTCATCGGGGACCATGCTCGGAGTCCCGATATCGGGTTCGTTGGGGACCTCCGCTGCCACGAGTGCCGCCACCCCCGCCACGACTTCTTCAGCTGTTGCTGCTGTTGCTGCTGCTACTGCTGCTGCTGTGGGTGCTGCTGCCGGTGCTTCCGCTTCTACTTCTGCTGCTGCTGCCGCCGCCGCCGCCACCACTGCTACCTCTGGTTTGCCGGCCGTAATATCGGCATCATCGTCGTCCGCGTTAGCGCCGTCCTTGTCGTCGTCGTCGTCGTCATCCGCCCGGCTTGCCGAGACGGGTAGTATAGCCTCCCCGCCGCCGCTACCACCCCCACCTTTGCTCGCCCACGCAGCTCACGCCGCAGCAGCCGCTGCTGCCGCTACTGCTGCCGTCCCAGACGCCGATGTACTGGACAAGGCATTGACAGCGCCCGCGGGGACAGGCCCTCGACCAGGGTCGGGTCGGTGGCCCGGCATGACGGTGGCGGAGGGAGTAGGGGGAGGTGGGGGGGGGGGGGGGGGGGGGGGCGGGGCTGCGGCGGCGAAGGCGGGGGGCGGAGCAGGAGGTAGCAAGGCGGGGGCAGGGGGGGGGGCGCGAAGGTTACCCTGCTGGCGTCTTCGGGGAGCTGGTCGGAGGCGCCGGATGACCAGGCTTTGACTAAGAAGTTCAGGGTATCGCTCATGTTTTACACCAAGGTGTGTGTGTTTTTTTGGTGGGGGGATGGGATGGGGTGGTTAGGGGCACGGGGGTTGGTTGGTGGGTGGGTGAATGGGGGAGGGTGGGGGGGGGGGGGGGGGGAGGGGGGGGGGGGGGGGGGAGGATGGAGGGGGGGGGTAGGGAGATGTTCCCATTGCGTCGAAAAGCGTGAGGGTTTTTACTGTAGTTGGCGCCATACCTCTGGTAGCTTTTTTTTTTTTTTATGTCTTATGTACAAGAAGGCGGGCGGCTATTTCTGCCGCATTGCCTGTGTGCTATTGATAGGCACCCGGTATGTGTGTACATATTTCTTTTATTTTCTTCGCTCCGTTTTTTTTTTTTTCTTGTTCGTATCTCGCCGCAATGAAAATATCCGGTACAAACCACCGAAAAATCACAAGTGCGAACGGCAGGCAATTCTTTCATCGTAATACCCTCCGCTTATATGTCTCTGTTGGACCCCCCCCCCCCCCCCCCCCCCCCCCCCCCCCCCCCCCGCCGCGCGCACGCATGTGCCCAGGAGCTGATGGCGAACGCGAAGCAGTACGGGGAGGGGGACAAGCTCGCTTTGTACGGACTATTCAAGCAGGCTAAGTGGGGTGACTGCCCGGCGGGCCTGGTGTCGGCTCAGCGAGATAACCCCGTGGGGTCGGTGAAGGTCCGGGCGTGGGTGACGAACCGGAGCAAGCCGACGTCGCAGGCGATGCAAGAGTTCATCGCGGTGCTTGGAAGGGTGAGGAGCTGCCTCTTGTTTTGTGGTACTCTCATGTGGGAGTTGGCACGCATCGAACAAGACACGTACAGTATACGAGCAGTAGCGGTCCCTCTGTAGTGCCGATTGTGTACGTAAGTGCCGGCTGCCCGCTGTGCGTAGGGCCTGTGGAATCGCTTGGAACAGATGGGACTCCTCGGTGTGGAGGTGTGCGGAGTAATTAGTGCCGGTTTGCCGCTATAGTAGTGCTGGTGTTGTTTGCCTGACGTAAGCATATCGGCACTATCGGCACTATAGAGGGACCACGAAATGCTGCTCATCTCGGACCTTTCAAGGCGAGAGATCTGTTTCCGACCCTGCATGATCTACCACCTACAGCTGTACGAGGTAGCTCATGTTGCCGGCGAGGGGGGGGAAGCCGTATATTTTTCCGTGTATGTTGTATAAACACGTTTGTTGGGGTGGATGTCCTATGTAAGGCAGATCCTGCACAACCTCCTCTCACAACGGAGGGTGAGGAACTGTTCGTGGGGGTCCATAGTAAATAGGACCTGCGGTAGACACCAAAACCTAACATATTTTCCTATTTTTTACCAACAATGTTTGGTCCCATTTGCTGTAGCCCCCCGTAATAGATCATCTGTAGACACATCAGATAGATAATGATCTGTCGTAGGAGTGAGTGTGTTGTGTGGCTTTTGATAGTGCCGAGAACGTACCACTTTGGCGGGAAATATTGGGGCAGTTGGTGTGTAGAGATCTAATTGAAACGGTCATTATATTTTCGGTCAGAGTGATATGTACAGTATTAATAGTAGCATACTGGTAGTGGATGGAGTAAAGAATGCTCGATACAAGATGTGTGGCCCGCGTGTAAAAAACGTGGTACCTGGTATCCAAGTGCTGGTCTTCCACTCCAGAGTTATTGGAGCCTGTCCGGCGACCACAGGATGCAATGTCTTGTGGCGATGAGTTAATGTTAATGTGAGAACAACAACAACTACAACAACAGCTGGGATAGGATGAAGCGCGGAAAGTTCTCGACTCAGCAGTCTCCGCCGGTCAGAAATATTGCACCCCCACGCAAGTGCCACCTCTACTGTGCCGATACGGTCATCTCTATGGTGCCACCTCTAAAGTGCCCGTCGGGTCATGTCTGTAGTGCCGCCTCTAAAGTGCCCGTGTGGTCATCTCTATAGTGCCGGTACGGTCATCTCTTATGGTGCCACCCCTTGGACTTTTACCAACTCCGTTAAGAGCGCACAACACGCAAACATGCACCTCAGGGAGACATGACATGCACTACTTACCACCGCTCCGTACACACGCACCCCGCGCTAAAAATGCCCACAAAAAACACCCACTCCGCGTCGTACACACGCGCGCGCACGCATGCATATTGAAAGGTGGCTCCTGGGTGGGAAACGCGAGTGACGCTTCCAAGCGGCAGCAGCAGCAGCAGCAGCAGCGGCGGCGGCGGCGGCGGCGGCGGCGGTGGTAGCACCGGCGGCGGTGGTAGCACCGGCGGCACCAGCAGCAGCGGCACCAGCAGCAGCGGCAGCAAATCGGCCGCGCGAGGTGGTGGAACTCCCAGACATAAGGGGTCAACCCTATCCCCTCCCCGCGCATCCGCCTCCTCTTCCTCCTCCTCGGGAGAGGCAGCGACGTCGCCGCTGATTACCATCGCGCGTACACCGCAGCAGCAGATGCAAGTGCAGCTGCTGCAGCAGAAGCAGCAGCAGCAGCAGCTTTCGAAGCGAGCCGGGGGGCCCTCCGCCGTGTCCCCGAGTGGTCTGCCAGGCCGTGGTAGCAGGGACGTGGTGGTGGTGGCCCAGCCTAAAGGAGTTCCACCAGGAGGAGGGGTTGTGGAGGCGAAGGGGGTGGGGGCGGGGGGGGGGCGGGGGCGGCGGCTGCGGCTGCGGCGGCGGCGGTTGCGGCGGCGGTGGCGGCGGTTACGGAGGGCAAGCGGTTGTAGCGGTTAAGGTACACTGATGTCGTGATAGAGGTGAGAGCCGGACGGAAGTATGGTTGGGGATGTTGTTGGAGTTGCTGAGATGGGAAGGGGGAGGGGGGGGGGGGGGGGGGGGCGGGGGGGGGGGGGTGTACTTATTATCATGCATGGCCGTAGTCGTATGACCGTAGACCCTCGCATCCTTACAGCTGCCGGGACTGGACGGAGCACGTCCGGTTTTCACCGACCAGGCAGGCATCGCTAGCACAAAGCGCGAAGCGAAACGCGAGGTATTCGGCGAGTCGCGTGAAGGGTATGCTGCGTCCTTCTATGAACCGCTTGCGAGGCGGACTTTCTTGCATATGGATGGCAGCGTCGAATGCATTCTTTTTTTTTTCGGCGTGCCCATTGGCAGAGACGGCAATGGGGTTGTTACTCGGTGTAACTGCCTCGTGGGCGCCTGCCTTTCCGTCAACAGGACGGGGGAGAGCGGGGGCCGGGGGGGGGGGGGGGGGGGGGGGGGGGGGGGGGGGGGGGGGGGGGGGGGGGGGGGGGGGGGGGGGGGGGGGGGGGGGGGAGGATACTCATTTGTTGCTTGCCGTAGTCATTGACCACGCACCCCTTGCGCGGTTTGTCGTTGAGCAGCAAGGCTACCCGCAGGCAACCGGGATTTGACACCTTGAATTACCTCCCCCTCCCTCCTCCCCCCCCCCCCCGCCCGCTGCCTTCCCCTTGCCTTCCCTCCCCTGTCAGGTTATTGCGTCTTCAATAGGCCGTCCATTTGGTTCTCCCTGAATCACGGATGCGATAGTTGTCTTATGATACATTCCCTCCCTCCCCGAGAGGCGGTTTTCGATTTTGTCGTGTGTTTGGTACAAGAAAAAAAAAAAACAAGGAGCTGCGTCATCCGCCGGTGACAATATTTTGCCAACAGATCGGATAAGATGGGAGGTCCCCGCTTTCGCTCAACTCACGATCTGGATCTTTTGGGGCGGGTAGATTCCTGACTTGTAGTGATCTGCGGGGAGGTCAGATCATGTTTTGTTTGTATCGGATGGGAGATCTGTACGACACAGGGTACTTTATTGCGCACCGGTTCTCTGGGTCAGGATGGGATCTGTGTGATACAGTTCTTTTGCGCACATCTCAGGTTAGTAAATCTAGATGATATACTGGTCTGTAAGGTGTGTGCATCGTTGAAAGCTTTTTTCGCGGAGGCGAAGGAGTGGAGGGAGGCGGGGGGGGGGGGGGGGGATGATGGGGAAGTGAGGATGTACATCGTAGGGATTTTTTATTGAAGATCTCTTTGTATTTTTTGGAGTGGAGATTTTTTTCAGAGGCAGCCTTCATTTTTGGGCTTGCAGTTAGGGCCCGAAAGAGGGAAGGATAGGGGGGGGGTATACTCATGTCATATATGGCCCTACAGTAGTCTTATGACCATAGACCCTCGCATCCCTGCAATGCCGGGACGGAGCGCGCGCGCGGGGGGGGGGGGGGGGGGGGGGTACTCATTGTCATGCATGGCCGTAGTCGTATGACCATAGACCCTCGCATTCCTACAACTCCGGGACGGAGCATGGGGCGGGGGGGGGGATAGGGGGTGGTTGGTGGTGGATGGGCGGACGGGGAGAGAGATATCCCACAGCATGCTGTGGTGCTATGATATGTGCAGTTTGCTTTTGCGCGAAGTGGTTATCGCGCAGGCATGGACTGAGGGGCACAGGGGGCTGGCTGGCTGGCTGGCTGGCTAGCTCACCCAAACCGTTTTTTTTTTTTAGTGAGGCGTTTTTTCCTTCTTTACCCCGTCCCGTCCCCTTACCCTGTCCCCTGCCCCCCCCCCCCCCCCCCCCCCCCCCCCCCCCCCCCCCCCCCCCCCCCGCCTTGCTTTTGGCGCAGGCGTTTTTTTTTTTTTTTGCCGCCCGGTGATGCGAACTAGCTTTTGTTGTTCTTTTTTTTTTCCTTCGTCTCTCTCTCCGCGCACTTTTAAAACGCGCACTGCACCACTGGTGTGTGCCACGGATGTAACATCGTTTTAGAGCGTGGAATATATATTTTGGTTCGGAGGGGGATCGGGGTAGTCCGCGTGGGAGTCTTTTTTGGAGGGGGGGGGGGGGGGGGGGGGGGGGGGGGGGGGGGGGGGGGCGGGGGGATAGTCTGTCTGGGGTGGAAGTTGGGTGGATGGATCGGGGGCTCGTTTAATCATCATCGTTGTCCGCTGTTGATAGTCGGCCGAGATTTCTTCGCCGTTTTCGGCAGCATACGCTTTGTGATCTGCCTTGTGGTCGCGGTTGATTGGCTGATGGCTGGAGATGCACGCATGCCTGCGTTGTGTGTGCATGCGAGAAAAATCGTCCGCGATGACACGAGAGTGACGATGAAAAAGCGCGCGACATCTTGGGAACGAAACGAAACGGAACGAAAAACGCGCGTGCTCGCTTTGTGCTCTCTCTCTCGCTTCTGTGCGTTTTTTTTTTTTTTTTTTTTTTTTCTTTCTTTTCCTTCTTTTCTTTGTTCTAGGTTCCCTTCTTCTACTATTGTTTTTTGTTGTTTTTTTTTTTTGCTAGCTGTAGTGTGATGGCCCTCTCTTGTCATTTTGTCACAAAATTAGTTCGGGGCCCGCGGCTATATACATGGAAGCTCGAAATTTGGAGGGAAAAAAAAAAGGGGGAAAAAAATTGGAAAATTTGGAAAATTTGGAGAATTTGGAAATTTGGAAAAATTGGCATATGGCTGTCGGCCTGAGTTGATGGCTCGCTTCTCTTCTTTTTATTACGTGTTCGCGTGCAGAATTTGCCGACTACGTAAAAGTTGTTGGGAGCTGAAAAAAAAAAAAAACAGAAAAACAGAAAACAGAAACACGCCATGTGTGGAGCGTCGGGATTGTGCCAAAGAACAGTGCAGTTTTGTTTATCTGCTTTTTTTGTTGTTCAATACCTGGCACCTTTTAGAGCAGCGTTGTTGGTTGTAAATGGCGTCCTCTTTTTTCCGTCTTGCCGCCCCCCCCCCCCCCCCCCCCCCCCCCCCCCCCCCCCCCGCCTGTTGGTACCCTCAACAACGCCTCTGGGACGGCTGTAATTCGAGCGATCTGGTACCGTTTTGGTGTGTAGTGTTGATTTGTTTTGTTTTTTTTTCGTTTTTTTCGTTTTTTTCGTTTTAGGTTTTTTGTTTGGAGGGTTTTTTTTTTTTCCGTTTTGCAGGTTTTCGTTTCGTTTCGTTTCGTGTATGTTGTTGTTTTCGTTCCCCTCGTTCACCGCAGCGTAGCAGCCGGCTCTCGCCTAACTCTGATGAGTAGAGAGAGGGCAGTAACTACGTCGGTCCAGGAAACCTGGCACCAGCAGCAGCAGCAGCAGTTGACACCTTGGCCCAGTCCTCCATATCCATCAACCATAACAACAAACGAAGCACGCCCAACTGTGTTTAAAAATGGATTTGACACGAGTCTGATACGGGCTGGAAGGGGGGAGGGGTAGGGAGTGGGGGGAGGGGGGGGGGGGCATGAATAAAGCTTGGCAGAGAGAGAGCGACGAACTTTTGGACGGCTGATTGGAGTTTTTGTTTTGTTTTTAATGCCCCCTACGTAGCGCCTCTTTGCGGGCCATGCTATGCTATGCTATTGAGTATTAACGGGGAACGTAGTTACCCAGAACCATGTGCGGTTCACGAACATATGGGGCGTGCGTGTTTCTTTTGGTCCATCCTTGGTTTTGCTCATCCCATGACACCCCTTGTGATACCTCAATGGGTTCGTTTGCCATGGTTGGTACATCCTTGGTTCTTGTCGCTGTGACCCCTCGTTGAGGCTCAAGGGTTTATGTGCCGCGAATTTACGTCCAGATTATGCCTGTGTGAAGAAGAAGGGGAAGGCGCCGGGGAGGCGGGGGTAAAAGCGAAGTGTCCCCTCCATCCCTCCGTTCTTCCCTCTCTCCGTCCCTTCCTCCCCCCTTCTTCTCTTTGATGCTCGAGAAGCTCGGGGCGAAAAAGAAAGAAGGAAAGGAGAGGAAAAACACACAGCCACACACAAGATGATTCGTGTGCTCTCGGAGCCTGTCGTGAGAGTACCCGCTGCTCGCGACGATGTCTTTTGTCTGCGAGATGCGCCCGACTGAAATATCACCACGCTGGGCGGACATATGAGGATCGTTCATACGTTAATATGAAGACCAACCGGTCCTTTTATTTCCGTCCAGAGCGGTGGTACGTACTCGTAGTAGAGCTTTTTTTTCATTGTTTTTTTTCTTCTTGTTTTTGTTTTTAGCCACGCCAGCAGCTGTTAATTTTGGGTGAGTGCGTTTGGGCGGGGTAAGGGCGGAGATTTTGGGCTCACGAGTCAAGCATTAAATCATCCAACGTGTATTGTTTCCGTGTTTTATTTGTATTTTTGTGCAGTTCATCGCGTATTTTTTGCGAGGGGGAGGGGGAAGGGGGGGGAGATACAGTTTGGTGGGAGATTGCGCTACCTCCCATGACTATTCGGGGGAGAGGTAAGAAGCGGAGGTAGATGTGGGTGGTCAAGAAGCGAAGTGGGGGGGGGGGGGGGCGGTATGCGTACTCGTTTTGGGATCTGTAGCGTAGTAGTAATAGCAGTACACTAGAGAGGAGTTGGCGCGGGGGGCGGCGGCGGAAGCGAGACAAGGGGGGGGGGGCGTGGGGCGTGTGTGGTCGGTGCATAAGAGAGCCGAAAACAAAACAACAAAGCTGTGGCTCGCGGGATTTCGACGATTTGATTGATGAAGATGGGTGAGAAGGCGGGGGGGGTGACACTTGACACAGCATTACCAGGTGTGAGAGATATATTAAGAGCTCTTCTAGTTTTCTTGTGGCGACTGATATTGTCGTGGTGTACCTATGATGATACGGGGAGGGGGAGAGGGGGGAGAGAAAGAGGAGGGGCGGGTGGATCGGTGGGTCCGTTGAACTACTGTAACTCCAGCTTTCTAGGGGCGCTGTGCCGTGTTTTGTCTTCTTTTAATTGTTTTTTGGTGTTTCGTGGGGATGTCGGGGGGGAGGGGGGGGGGGGGGTTTTGATTATATGCGGTGGCGTTTTTTGCATCTAGCCACCTGTGCTACTAGTAGTACAGCAGTCGCACGATGAAAAGGGTAAACAAGATATTTTTTTTAGGTCTTGAGTCACTTGTAGATTTTTTTTTCGGGGCGAAATCGAGAAGTAATTTAGCTACCAGAAAGTGATTTAGTTACCGCAGAACGAACAGCATACAACAGCAGCAGCAGTAGTAGCATAAGTGAATAAAAATGCTGCTTGCCGCATTCAACGGTCACACCTGGTCTTCTTGCGGTAGACAGACAGGCAGACAGGAAGAAAGAGCTGCAAAAGGCCGTCAGAGTCCGAGTCATCGAGACTCAAGTCATTGAACTCGCGAGTCCGAGCCCTTTAGAAGAAGTACTACCGGGTGCCGGAAGCTGAAATTGTTGAGTCTCAAGCGTGCACCAAAAACCTGAAATGACTGAGTCTCCTCGCGAGCACCGAATCAAGCTAACAACTGATGGAACAAGAAGAAAATGCCTGGTACTTTTTTTTTTTTTTGTGTGTATTTCGTTAAGGCCCGAAAAACTGGAAGAAAAAGAAGAAAAGAAAATCTCGTCGAGTTCACCCGCCATCGGGACTCGGTCATCGACTCGCGAGTCCGAGTTAATTGCGTAGTACTGAGTGGTACAGTATCAGAAAAGAAGCTGGGATGACTTGAGTCCTCTCGCGAGCTCCCCAGGGTATCGACCGGCGAAGTGTGCGGGGTAATTAGTGCCGGTTGCCGCTATTTATTTTGCCGGTATTGTTGCCTGGCGCTTGCATACCGGCATTATACAAACAATACCGGCACTATGTTATGGTAGACCTCTTTTCGTAGGAGGCTTCGCCAAGGCTACCGTACGCAGCAGTAGTATTAATAGTGTACCGTTCCTACTCCTAATAGAGACACCTCCAACATTTGGGCGCTCATTACGTTGTTTCCATAAATTACATAGAAACTTTTTGCTAATCTTATCCCCTTCCTGTTTGGCCTCCTGTGGCCACCATCTTTCTCCTAGGAAAGCGATTCGTTTTCTCGCTGCTATTCATTGTATCAAACTCCTCCATGTCACATTCGTCTATTTTCCTCATCTCCTCTTCCTACACATCCCGTTCCTCCTTGTATATTTCACATTCTCCTACAATGTGAGTTCTACTCTATTGCTTTGCCACACGGGCACATCTGTGCGTCTACTTCCTCCTCTTCCCGGCTACTGGTGTACCTCTTTCTTTCTGGCAGGTCCAAGTCCCCTACACGAAAGCGCAGTTTCAGCGTTTTCGCGAAGTCCATTGGGCCATGCAAATACGTTTTCATTCCTATTCCTTCCCTCAATCCCCCGTACATCTCTAAGTGTTTTTCCGATTCCACCTTGTTTCTTAGCGCTAGCCTTTCCCTTCTTTCTATCCTTTCTTCTACTTCTGCCTTGTACCTCCCAAACTTCCCGGCGGACATCATCTCTTCTTGGTTTCCCCCTAGATCCTTCCATACTTTCTCAACTACGCCATCCCACCGCATTCCAGCTCGCCCTTTTGCTACTTTCTCCCATACAGCTCTATCAACTATGGCTGGCAACCTCTTTTTTGGCATGTTCCTTACTTTATATTGCCAGTTCAACTTTCTCATGTCTCTATTTGTCTTGAGTGGGCGCATTCCCAGTTCTGCTCTTAATACTGTATTGCTAGTCGTACTTGAGCTTCTTAGGATTTTTTTAGCTGCTGTCATTTGTACTGTTTCCAGCTGTTTTACGAGTTTCGCGTTCCCTTCCCATACTTCTCCTGCATATTCTAGCTTTGGTACTATCACATTCATCAAGATACATCTCTTACTCCTAGTGTCAAGGTTCGGGTCTGTTAGGATCGCATCCATCTTGCCTACTTGTGCCTTACCCTTTCCTAGTACTTTTGCTATATGTGTACCCCAAGAGCAGTCTCTTGAGATCTCTACGCCAAGGTATGTGTACTGGTCTACGATCGGCAATTCATCTTCTCCCCACTTCCAACTGAAATTTACCGGGTTTACCTTATCTTCGTTGCAAACAACTACTGCGCATTTCTTGCCGTTCGCCGTCACCCTCCATTTCCTGGTGTATTCTAGCGCCTTCTCTATTTGTTTCTGCAATCCTTCGGGTGTTTCTGATATCCCCACGAAGTCATCCGCAAACATCAATCCCGACACCGTATCTTCCCCTACCATGACTCCCTGCCTTGCTCCCTCGACTGCTACTATCAGGTCGTTAATATGTATCTTGAATAAGTTAGGTGACAACGTACATCCCTGTGCAACACCTTGTAAAATATCAACATACTTCGATATTTCCCCGTCCAGCATCACAGCACTTTTCGCACATTCCGTCATCTTTTTCATTATTCTCCACATCTTTCCTCCGATTCCTATTTCCCACAGTTTTTTCCACAATCCATTTCTCCATACTGTGTCGTAGGCTTTCTGCACATCTAGAAAGAAACAGTACGTTGTTAGTCCCGCGTCTTTCCTACCTTGAATAATCTTACCAAAGGTGTACACATGCTCTACGCAGCTACGGTTTGGCCTAAACCCTGCTTGTCCTTCGCTTATTTTGTCTTCCTTCTCCATCATCGTTCCCATTCTATCGTTCAAAATCTTACAAAATGTTTTGCCTACTGTGCTTATTAATATTAGCGTTATCTCTCTATAGTTGCCCGGGTCAGCCTTATCTCCTTTCTTGAACAAGTTTACTACTACTCCTTCTCTCCACCTCCTAGGTGCGTACTCGTTTTTCCACATTTTCAGTCATACAACATAACCATCATGGTAAGCATTCCTTCTCCCCCGTACTTCATAAATTCATTCACTATTTGGTCTGCCCCTGCTGCCTTTCTATTCTTAAGTTTAGCTACACACTTCTTTACTTCTTCCCTTGTGAACTCTCTCTGTAACCCTCCCGAACCACTGTCTTCCCTTTCTGATGTATCTACGTTCGCCTCTGCCCATGTGTTGATTTCCTTCTCGAATTCTGCATCGAACGTTTCGTTGGCTGTGGGTGTTCCTAGCTTTCGGTAATGCTCTACTAGTACCTCCCTTTTCCCCTTCGAACTACTAACCATTTTACCGTTTTGTGCTCTTAGAGTAGCTATTCCCGTGTCTGCCTCTCCTGCTTGTTTGCCAAGTATCCCTTTTATCCCTACCCACATCTGCTTCATCCCGCCCTCAAAGTCTTCATTCGTTTTATTTACTACGTCTTTCCATATCCCTTTCTTCTTCTATACCATCTCTTTTACTTTCTTTCTAGCTATAGCATATTCCTCCCACTCTGTCGGAGTTTTACTCGATGTATACCTTGCGTGTGCCTTTCTCCTTGCTCTTATAGCCTCTTTCACTTCTTCATCCCACCATTTTACCGCTCTGTTGCATACTATCAACTTCTTGCCTATTACTTTACTTGCTGTGGTCTTGACCAACTGCTCCCATCCTTCTATTATCCTAGCTCCTGCATCATCCCTTTCTATATCGTTCCTTGTTGTACCTATTCTTTCCAACAGCTCGGAAAATTTCTCTGCATTTTTGGCCATCTCTTCTTGGAACTCTTCCCGTTTCTCTTTTACTTCTAGTTTATCTATTCTCCATCGATACAATTTCCTACCTCTTCTATGTTTGATAACTCTCGTCTGTTGACTGTCTGTCCATATTATACAGTGATCCGTAGTTCCTATGTCCGCTGCGCATACATGTAGTTCCGTTTCCTCACCACTTCCATTTTCTACTACTATAAAGTCAAGGATAGAGCTTTCTCCCTTTTGTATGCACTGTCTAGTCCAGTCTTTTTTACTCTGTCGTTCAACGTTTTCATCTCGTTGTGCTTGAGGAACTTCAACATCTCTTCCCCATTCTTATTATTTGTTACTTCCCCATATTGTCCAATGTTCTCACTCAGTTTGCTTGCCCTCCCAATTCTTGAGTTAAAATCTCCCACTAGTACTACTACTCCCTTGCCTCTTATACTTCTGTACATCTACTGCTACTTCTCCGAACTTCCTCTGTATATCTTTTATCGTATTCTTCGACTCTGGGGGCATATATATGTTTCCTAAGAAGTAATCTTTCGCTCCCCGCTCCCCTGGAATCTTAATCCATATGATTTCGACGAATTTAGTGTCTTTGATCACCTCTATTATGTCACACAGGTATTCTTTGACTAGGAACCCCACACCCCCCCCCCCCTATTCTTGCTATTCTGTCCCTTCCTCTTTTTCCCTATCCATGCGTACTCTCCAACTTTGGATCCTGTCTCCGCTCCTTCTTTCTCCCACGACTCTTGAATTCCCACTATGTCTAGGTCGCGCTTACTTGTTCGGCAATTTCGATTATTTTGCGCTCTTCCGTGGCGAAGCCACATACGTTCCATGATCCTATTCTCAGCCTCCTTTTCGTTTCACTATCCGCTCTAGTCTTACTGTTCTTTCTCCGTTGTCGCTACGAGTATTTCTGTTATCTCTTCTTTGAGCATTATTTTCGTTCACGTTCCTGTTCTTGTCTGCTTGTTCTGCGCCCCTATGTTTCTCCCCCATTCCCTTTGAGCCACTTGCTGTTTCCTGCCTCCCCCTACCTTCGTTCACCCTAGGGCTACGTCTTAGTTTCGTTATTCCATTAACTATACATACTCTCCATCCTAGTCTTCTAACCCATGCCGACACTTTTTCTGTCTCTATCCTCTGCCACTCCATGCTCGCTTTCAGCTTCAGAGTGACTCGAAAGTGTTCTCCCTCTCGTTCTACGTTTCCTATTGCAGAGCAATACAGTCCTACTTCGTCGCACTTCCTCTTGAACTCAATCTTTGTCATGTCGCTATTACGGGGGTACATAGTTAATAGGACCTATGGTATACATAAAAACCTATATATTTACATATTTTTACTAACAAAATTTGGTCCCGTTAACTATGGACCCCCGTAATAGGAACTCCAAATATCAGCACTACTAGTACTTTACCCTGCCAATCTTTCTTTCTCCACCCCACCCTTCCTCACCGTCTGTCTCCTAATCTCTTCCGAGAATATCTCCAGCTTGTTTGTGTTCATAGTGGTAGTGGGAAGTGTTCAAGTTACTGGGACTTCCCAACCCTAGTACTCGTTGAGGGTCTGGTGTCTCTCAGTTCTTTTGCCGACCCACCACACTAAATAGTGTCTCCAACACGGGCTCGTAGCCTCGAGCCAAGTTCAACACCCTTAACACAAGTACCCCACGTTTGTGTCAGGCGATCTGCATGGTAACCATCCTGGCGTCCCACGATCGTATCTTCTATCTTCTTGCCCCGCTGCTGTACTGGTTACTTTCCTCCAGGGAGGTCATTTTCACCGTGCAAGGTTCAAGGACGGCTTGCATAACACAAAGTCTTACTCACACATCGGGATGCCCCGTACGTCGCTTTCTCCGTCATAAGTACGTTTCACCATCGGTGACTACCCCACGAATGCTCCCGAGTAGACCTTCACTGCCGAAAGCTTGGCCAACAATCCCCCCACACTTTGTACCGGCTTCTATCCTTCAAGATATCAAGATATCTACGTACCGCTTGGTGCTCCTTCTCTTAGGTCATGTGGTCGATCAAATGCAAGGTGTTTGTTTCATGAGCATAATAGGTCTTGACTTAATGTCATGCATCATCCACCCCCCCCCTTCATTTAGCGCTTGGTATGTGCACCAAATGTCGGGGATTTTAGGAATAATGTCAGACCAGATTTCCACCGCCCAATGGAAATCGGTATATACTCGAAGGGGGAGAATAAACATCAATCAACGAAGTCACTACTTTGGTTAGAGAACTTCGATCGCTGCTGCATCGCCGTTGCTGCCGCCGCCGCCGCCGCCGCTCCTAGGACCTGCTGCTGCTCCTGCCCGCGTGGGGGTTTAGGGCTGCTGCGCCAGCCCCCCAATCCAAGAAATCCCGAGAGCACAACGAATCCTTTGCTTTTGTCATTGCGTCGGAGGGTTAACAAAAACAAACAAAACCAAAAAACTCCTGGCCGGTGCCGGAAAAAAAAAAAAAAAAAAAAAAAAACTGCCCCCTGCGGGGAGTGGCGTCCGTGAAAAAAAAGGAGAAAACGACACACACCACCCCCACCCCCCTGGAGGTCGTAATGCAAAAAACAAACAAACGTTGCAACCGTTGTGATCACATGATATATATATATATACATATTATTTTTTTCCTTCATTTTTTATTTTTTTCACTTGGTTCTAGTAACCCCCCCCCCCCCCCCCCCCCCTGTCTACGTAGCGCAGAAAAGTTATGTATGTGATGGTTCACATTTTTTTTTCCGGCCGCCCTTGGCCTCTAATAGTAGTATAGTAGCCGCGGCGTTCCGGGAGGGACGCGTGTTGAAGCTTTTGCCACGTACTTTGCCAGCCGGTTTTTCGTAAACATTTCTTTGTGTCGGAAGTATGGCAGAACACCTCTACGTTTAAGTATACAGGAAATATGGTGCAGGCTGGATCTCTTATTACAGTAAGTAGCCAGGAATGGGAGCGTTCTACACTCAAACTTCAGTCGGGGTAACGACTTCCGAATTTCTTATTTTCTTGAAAGGACCATTGTTCACGGGTCGGGTCAAGCCTCGCGGGTCAGTTCGGGTCGAATCCGGTAAAAAGGGGACCCGACCCAGCCCGCGATACCGGCTGGTGAGAGTGTGAAAAACCTCCTGAACCGACCCTACCCGACCCGACCCGACCCGACTCGACCCGACCCGACTCGACCCGTGATACTTGGAAAAAATCTTGGCCCGACCCGTGAAGCGCCCAGTAACTGCTGTACATCATCTGGGCCTTCTTTTCTTACTGCTCGTTTTTCTTGTGAAGTGTCCTGTACTGCTTGCTGTTAATACTGTGTTCTTAGTTTTTAGCTTGTTTCCCGTCAGCTGGTACATGATGTATGTATACTTAATACGAAACGGGTGATCGTCGTTTTTTTTCACTCCCGGCGACCTTCAGGACCAAGGAACAAAAAAGGTGGTCAAAGAAATCTCCCCCCTCCGCGCTACGCGGTATTCTGTCATACCAGGTACCGGGCACGCACGTACGTGTCGCGGGTGTTTTATCTCGCAAGGAGTTTGTGTTATTCCAGGATTCCGATTACTATATACTGCTCTCGTCGAATTCGCCGCTCCTAGCCGCAAGCAACACTCGGTCTTTTCTTTACGCTCTCTTCTGTCGTCGCTTTTCAGCGAGTAATCCCGCCAATAAAAAATGTAGCTGAAACAAACACAAATGTAAGAGAAAATGTCACATGATACCCAAACGTGTGCGCACGCCGGATCGATCATCTACATACAGATAATTCCCAGTTGATGATTATCTATATATAGTTCCTTCAGAGCAGATAAATCATCTATACTCCTGAACTGTACGATCTAGATCATGATGTCGGGCGAGAGCCGTAATGATCTGCTTTGATCTAGTACGAAGGACCATAGCAAGTGGGACCTACGATACACACGAAAACCTATACATTTCCCTGTTTTTTCTATTACGGGGGTCCATAGTTAACAGGACCTATGGTGTACATAAAAACCCATATATTTGCCTATTTTTACTAACAAAATTTGGTCCCGTTAACTATGGACCCCCGTAATAACTATATTTGGTCCTATTTACTGTGGTCCCCCGTACTATTAGTAGAGCATGTTACTTGCCCTATAAGGCAGATCATGCACAACCTCCTTTCACAACGGTAGACGAAGAACTACTATTAGTATTGCGGGGGGGCATAGTAAATAGGACCAAATATTGTTAGTAAAAATAGGTAAATATGTAGGTTTTTATGTGTACCGTAGGTCCTATTAACTATGGACCCCGGTAATAGTACTAATATTGATCTCGATCAGCGATATAATTATTGATATTGATATTATTACGGGGGACCATAGTAAACAGGACCAAATACTGTTAGTAAAAATAGGTAAAATATATAGGTTTTTATGTATACCATTTTTTTTTTTTTTTTTTTTTTTTTTTTTTTTTTTTCATCATCACTTTTACTTTCCAGCCCACTCGTAGGAGGTTTTACCCTCGACGTTCTTCTGGACAAGCCGTGGTCACAGGTGTCGTCCCTTCTCCCCCCTGGCACGTGCCTTTAGTTTTTATCGCGCATAGGGTTCAGCATTCCCACCGCTCGTCGATTTTCATCGAATGTACAGCTAACTCACGCTCTCGCGCTTTCCGCTAATAATCAATTTTATGCAAGAAAAAGTCCCTATGAGCATGCACTCGGTGAGACTCGAACTCACGAAATTGATCTTGATAGGCTCGCGGACCACCTACTGTACTAAGCCACCGGGGACGCCGGTATATAGAGTAGGTCCTATCAACCATGGACCCCCGTAATAGATTGATACTGCACGGTGCGCGAATCTAGGCCCAAAAACCAAGTAACAAAAAAGTGTGTGTGCGTGTAAACGCCTCCCGAACCTCGAAAAGGCGTGTATCGGGATGCCTTGGGACCTGGGATGTCTTGGGGAGAAGAAACTAGCTGATCGCACTTGCGTCCAAGATCGCCACGCCCAGGTCAATTGAAAAAACGACGATCAAGGCAAAAAAAAAAAAACACACACACACACACACACACTCACTCACGATCATCCACGGGTTGGTTGGGGGACGGTAGAGTCACCCCACGGTAGGGGCTGCACTTTTTGGGCGGAAGGTTTCCGACCAATTGGGTTCCTTAAGCGAGGAACTACCAGTTACTGTAGGATAAAAAAATTACTCGTATATTCGTTTTAGGACTACTATTAGCGCATACAAGTGCCGGTCGGACGGCCCGAACGAATTTCTTCCGAGTGTTGTATCGGGTGAGATGCTGAGTTCCTAATGTGAGGGGCTCGGGAACGTCGGGAGCACCCTAACAAGTCTTTCCGCGTACGAGATCTACGCAGCAGGGAGTCAGTCGGCACGGGCGTATATATGGCATGATCTTATTCTCGCCCGGTTCCTTCTCACGCCGGTCGTACGATGGGCTTTTCGTTGCTCACACAGCCGTACAAGACGAAAAAAACATACACCTGGTTCGTACATCGTATTCTTGATGGTCATCTCTGGGTCCAAAACTTGAAATAATGTCCATGTTATCTAGTCACGTCAATCTTCTTGCTCCAATCGATGACCTCCGCCATCTGTATAAAGCCTACTCCTCGGAAGCCCCTGCCAAGCGATTGCTCGTTTCCAAGTAGGGGCGGGGGCAGGTTTAGGCTTTTCCCCCATCTCCCAGTCTCTCGTCCCTCTCTCAACAGTATATTTTACCGATATACTTACCAGGATAACAGGTATATGCTACCAGTATATTTTACCGGTATATGATATCAGTATATTTTACCGGAATATATTACCAGTGTATGCTATTACCAGTATACTGGTATTCGACATATTATATATGTATCTGCTTGTCATCCCTCGAGCAGCCAAACCCATGCAGTGAATTTCCTAGAAATGACTCCACCACGATGAGGATTGGTACGGTAGCAAAAAGAGTAGCAGGCCTAGCTAGGGATACCGTCCTGATAGCTTCACAGCTCTTACGTACGTACTACTCCACTACCACAGAGGCACAACACGAAAAAAAAACAACACCAAAAATAGTAACACACTGGAAAAAACAGCACTACGTATCATCTTGTTTTTTTGGTGTTTGGTAGCTGAAGAATCCAATAAAGCTATAAAGATGGGCACTGCTCGTTATGTTACATAACTGAAGAGTGGGCACCCCCGTAGAAAAATCATACCCGAAAAAAAGCCTTCTCTTGCTTTACTGAAACCCCCGTATAATTCAATCTCACAACAAGTACGTAACCCTTTTCTACAAAAAAAAAAAAAATTGTCCCCGTTCTCTACTGCAAAAAAACCCCACACTAATTCCAAGTAAATTTGTCCCTAACAAAAGTGGGTCCAGTAGCTTTTGAAGGGGAGAATGAAGTCAAGCCTGTCAAGTACTTGAATGTCGTCCGACATTTTCTTAATTTCTCTTTTTTTCTTCTCGCTTTTTTATCAATTCTTGATTTTTTTTTTCGACGACACTCAAGACGCCCTCCATACATACTATATCTATCACCCGCGCGCCCCATCTTCTGACTCCATCTGTTCCATTTTTCAACCTTTCGAGCCGACGGAAGAAAGGGCTGGCTGGGTTGCAGCAAATTCGGTTGAAATCCAATCAACCTTAACGTAGTTATTAAACACGCAAAACGAAAAAAACAAAATAGATGAACAAACAAAAAAGGGAGACGAGGCGTCAGCGCCATCCAATCATATCACAGCGTCCTCCAAACCAAGTTTCGCCTGTTTTTTACAGCACCCCCTCGAAGCGGCACCAGAGCTTACTGCTGTTGTACTTCAATAGACTACAAGGACAAAATTACCACCACTGCTGTGGCCGAGAGCACAATCACCGTTCAGACTCTGGCATTATTATGGAACGATAACTATATTCTCGGACAGAGCGGTACGATGTACGGTACACAGGCTTTTGAGCTCTAATGCTACTACTTCTACCACGCCGTAGCGATCAAACTTACAGCTGCTGCTGCTGCTGTTGCAGTAAAACAGACAGAACGAAAAAAACGAAAAAAAAAACGACAAAAACAACAGAAAAACAAGAAAAAAAAAAAAACAAAAACGAAACAATTAACCAAACAATCGACGCACTACCACCATGATAAGTATATTTTCTTTCCGAACACCTCACCGATACTTCTGCTACGCTCCAGCATGCGCACCAGTCAAGGCACAGTCAGGTCGAACAGCGGTCACAAAAGGTTCCGAATCCAGCCGGCGGGCTAGTAAAGGGAAAAGAGGGGACGCCACTGTCGATGTCCCCTGTTTCCCGCCTCTGTCTCCACTATAAAACCCAAAACAACAACGAAACCTCAACTACGACTACGACGCGAGACCCATAATCGAAAACCGACGCATAAACAAAAGGCATACGGCTACGAACCGTTACAACGTTTCTTCATCGTTACAACGGCTCTTAGTTCTTCACCGTTACAACGGTTCTTCACCTGTACAACGGCTCTTGACCGTTACAACGGTTCTTTGCCATCACAAAGGCTCTTGACCGTCACAACGGCTCTTAATTCTTGACCGTTACGACGGTTCTTAACCGTCACAAAGGCTCTTGACCGCCAAAAAGGTTCTTGACCGGCACGACGGCTCTTAATTTTTGGCCGTTACAGCGGCTCTTCACCGTTACAAAGGCTCTTCTTCACCGTTGCAACGGTTCTTAACGGTCACAACCGCTCTTCACCGTCACAACGGCTCTTAACCGTAACAACCGTTACAGAACGCCTCGAAAGGGGCTGTAGCTTGTGCTCCTTAGGATGGCCAGGGGGTGAAAGAGAGTCTCCCCCGGCCAACGGCCACCGCCTCCGACACGTGCCCGACTGCTCTTCCTCGCCCCAAGGCATTTCCAGTCCTCCCAGGACCACCCTGCCCGGCAATTTGCAAAAAACATCGATGAAATCAGTTATAAGGCGCAGGAGCGGGAGGATCCCAAGAAATTTCAGGGTTTTTTTTTTCGGGGCATATATGCTTTAGAATAAAATCTGGGAAACATACGCGGGGTATTGAGGGGCCAAATGCCACGGGTGCGATGCATCCATAGCGACAGTGGTTTCAAAGAAACAGCAGAAAAAAATACCAGGTACCAGGTACCAGGTAAATGACATGGCAGAGCACGTGTATTCGTCCTGATGACAGTATTAGAGAGAGGGAGACGGAGGGAGAGAGAGAGAGCTTCGAATCGACAAGACACGTGTTATAATCGGGCCTTGCGATGCACCGCCCCTCCCTCCCTCTCCCCCTCCCCCCCACGTCGCAGGAGCAGTACGTAGCAGTAGTAGCAGTAGCAAACAATGATCGGCGCAATATCCTTTTCCTCAGAACGAAAAAAAAAAAGTATCAAGATAAAATCAGGAAAGCCATCGCCAGCAAGGCACCATCACCACCACCATCGCCAACACCAGCACCACCAATACTGGTACGGTAAAAGGTGTTGGTTCACCCGAACACCAGTATACTGGTGCGGTAAAAATGTGACTGTTCGCTCAAAAGCCAGTATACTGGTACGGTAAAAATGCGAATGCTCACCAAAAACACCACCAGCACTTGTGCACACGGCAAACGCATTCGACCAGCGCTACGAACAGTGTAGATGCACCTAACGAAACACTTGAGGAGCTCCATATCTCGTCCAAACACAGACTTTTGAGAAAAAGGGTAAAAGCTTATCTCGAAGATAAATCGCATGGCATAGGTCCAAAAACAAAATCACTGAAAAAAAAAGAGGCGGTTCGAACAATATAATAGGTTAAGTTTCGCCCTTTCAGGACTGCAGTCCCGTTTTGGGGAACAAACCAGTCAAATTCTGAGTAATTTATCCCCAAAACGGGATTTTGCAGCTCTAGAAGAAAGGGTCAACGAGTCCCGGCCGTCAAAAAAACAAACGAAAAACATATCTCTTTAAAATGTGCCCCCTCTTGTCGTAGACAGCAAGGCGTCATTTCTCCACCTTCACATTTGTCAGGCTCCATTACAGTCGGTTCTCGGTCGGGGTCAGACACGGCCGAAAGCATGAAGATCGTCACGTAGTGCAGCCCCCTCTCCATGCCCGGGCTGTTGATCACCCACGAGAAGGTGGGAGTCTCCACCTGCCGCAGGGCCAGCCAACGAGAGATAAAGATGGTTGTAGGGCTAAAACATACATACCGTCGGAGTAAGACACAGCAGTCACCAGCACCAACACCCGGCGACACTATCGACACTCTTGACACGATCGTATACTAAACCCAACCACCACCGCCTGATTGGAAAAAAAAACAAAAACAAAAACAAAAAACACGGAACTAATGATCTGTTTGTTCATCAGGAGCTGCTGTGTGCACCGGCAACCATTGTAGCAAAGCTGAGCAACCACGTCGTAAATAAACACTTCTGCCACCAACACCAACACCAACACCACCGCGACAACAACACGACGAGTGCACCCCCCGCGAAGAAGCACCACCATGCGTACACCCCCCGCACAGCACTACCACCACATGAACCACAAAACACAGAAGTGTGCTTTTCGGGGGGGAAAAAAAAAAAAAAAAAAAAAAAAAATGATTGATTTACCGCAATGGGCACACCGGTTCAAGATCATGTACAGTATGCATGCAAACCGAGAGTTAAAGGCGCTCTAATGTACGTATATTCCCTCTTATCCCCCTTCAAGATCAGACTGGCCTCGAAATATTCGAGGTAAAACGCTTTTAAACGGTCGAGGGGGGGGGGGGGGGGGGGAGGTTGGGGGGGGGGGGGGGGTACTCATTATCGTGCATGGCCGTAGTCGTATGACCATAGACCCTCGCATCTCTACAATGCCGGGACGGAGCACGTCGGGTTTTCACCGACCAGGCAGACATTGCTTGGCCGGGGGGAGGCGGGGGGGGGATCGAGCGAAAACACGATCGTTCCATCACCATGTGATGAAGAGGATTGTATCCAAGTGCAGAGTTTTGATTGAGGCTAGCAGGTGGTCGCAGACGCGCCTGAAAGGCATGAAAAATAATTACAGGATGGCACAAGACATCTTAAGACATCATTCGGGGTGCTTGTGTTCGTCGTGGACAACACGCAAGATAGTACACACACCCTGAAATGAACGCGCGAGTCAACGATTCTCGCCAAAACTAGGGGGGGAGGGGGGGGGGGGGAAGGAATAATAGACGCGTCGCCCGGCGTTTTTTTTTTCACTGTTTCCGCCTCCATTACAGCAGTGGTTTCTCTGTATTGCCGGCTGGCTGCCCACGTAAAAGTGCCGGTGAGATCGCTTGTCAGTCAAGGGATTAACCACTATAACCAGTGCGGTAGTGTGCGGAGTAATTAGTGCCGGTTGACGCTATATATACTGCCGGTATTGTTGCCTGGCGCATGCGTGCACGCACTACAGAGGGACCGGCACTACTGTATTCAGGAACTCGGCTCGGGAATTCGCTCGGGGGAAGTGTGCTATCTTGCGTGTTGCGTGTACGACAGTTATGCGGAGGCGTTTCTAACCCGACTTGAGAGCGGATTTACGGGATTTATGCATCCAAACCAAGAAAATTTGGCTCGCTTTTTTCCCCTCGAAAGAGCCTTGTCTATTATATTACTACGGGGGACCATAGTAAATAGGACCAAATCTTGTGGGAAAAAATAGGTAAATATATAGGTTTATATGTACACCATAGGTCCTATTCACTATGGACCCCCGTAATAGTAGCCGTCTCTTAAATCGGTGTACCTATCATATAGGTACCGCAACAGCAGTATGCGTCGCAAAACCTGCTGGGAGGGGGTGACGTCACGCTACCACTTTCTACTGTCTACTGCCCACTGTAATCGTACCTGCAGTCCCGTCTCCTCCAAGACCTCTCTGGCAGCGCAGGTGGGCCACTCCTCTCCAACCCCGAGATGACCGCCTGATTTGACAGTTTGGGACGACAGATAAACACAGCCCATGGCATACGGAAGAGCCACTCAGCGAAAAAAGACAAGAAACTCAAGCACGAGACAAATGCGTGCGCGAATACAGTCAAGCAAACCACGAGAAGAGCACACGTGAACATTTTCGCGCCACACAGCAAGCAGCTCACAGCCCACAGCACACGCATGATACCAGGTAGCAACGGGTGTTCTGGTTGCAAAGGAGAGCCCCCAAAACTCAGAACAAGCCGGTCGGTATTGGTTTTAGGGTCAGGGCTAGCTTTAAATTTCAAGCGAAGCGAAGACAGTTCAACTATTCTGTCGCATCTGGGCCAAGGCCTAATTTACAGCCTTCTGAACAACCCCCCCTCCCAGTACCTCCCGACCCCCAGAGCCCAAATGTTGGGAGGTGTCTCTACTAGGAGGTAGGTAGGAACGGTTTTCCGTTTCGAAGGGGATGCGTGGTCACGGGGCCAAATGACCCAAGGCAATCAATATATGAGAGCGCCCCTCCCCCCGCCCCCCCCCCCCCCTCCCTTCTTCCCCCCCCCCCCCTCCCGTCCCCTCTAGACTATCCAAACAAGCAAACGAACGAACAAACCAACAAGCACACAAGCAAACATACGTCGTCAAGCCACACTATACCCGTGTTCGAGCGATCGATCCCCCCCCCCCCCCCCCCCCCTCCTCACCTGGTAGACCCAGCGTTCCCGCCCCGATGGACCCCTTCCGTTTCCCGATGAGGACGCGCCCAGGCATCTTAGGGTTGGTGACCAAACACGCCACCCCGACCCTAACAACTCCTCCTCCGCCCAAAGAAACAACCTGAAGCGCACCACCAGAAGGCGTGTTTCTGGTAGGAGACATTCCGCCCAGTCCCCCCCCTCCCCCCCCCCCCCCGCACGGCCCCCGCCGGGTGTCAGCAGCTGGGGCGGCGGAGGACGCATGGGCGAGAGACTCGCAGAGCGAGACGCGCGGGTGGCGGAGGCGAGGGAGGAGGAGGAGGCGGGAGGGGGGGGGAGGGGATGGATCGGTGACATCCCCTGTCTTGATGGGGACAACGCCTCCGCTGCAAGGGCCACCGCCTCCACCGAGTCCGGTCCTCCGTCGTCTTCTTCTGCATGGCTCTCGTCGGACTTGGCCTCGTCCTCTTCCTCCTGGAGATGCATCGCGTGTGCGTTTATCGACCGAGGGTTTCCAGCAATAGAGAGGGAGGGAGGGGGGGAAGGGGGGAGCGGGGGGGGTGTACTCATTGTCTTGCATGGCCGTAGTCGTATGACTATAGAACCTCGCATCCCTATAATGCCGGGACGGAGCACGTCGGGCTGTCAACGACCAGGCAGACATTGCTTGCACCAAGCGCGAAGCGTCGTGAGGTGTTGGGCGAGTCGCATGAAGGGTGAGCTGCATCCTACGAAGACCCGCGTTTTCAGGCGGATGTTCTTGCATACGGATGACAGCGTCAATGGATTGATTTGTCTTCCTATGTAGCCACTTCCAGAGACAGCAATTGGCTTACTACAGTACGTAACTGCCTCGTGGGTGCCTTACCATATACGCACCACCTGATACGATCATCCCCCTCGTGCGGAGTGAAGGTTCTCCACCCGCACAAAAAAAAAAATCTAACTCGACCGCCAGCCGTGGTGACCGCCGAGAAAATCAAAGCAAAAAAAAAACGGTACCGTGGTTGTCTACTGTCGCTCACGCAGCGAGAGGCGTATTCTACAGCGTGCAAGGAGGGAGACGAGGGCAGCGAAGGGGGGGGGCCAGCACGTCATGGTGTCCTGCCGTACGCTGGCCAACACCATTTCGAGTACCTTTATACGCCGCTCATGGTGGGCTTGCCACGACGAACACGAGGCCTGAACAAGAATGTTTTCGTTGATTTTGGCCCAGCTTCGACGCAATGGTTCGAGCATGCTTGCTTGACATTACACACTAACCCTTCACAATCCCATCACGCCAACCCCGACCGCCTCGGTTTTTTTTTTTCGGGGAAAAAGTGAGGAATTTTACGCGCTGTAGTCTGTGTGGACTATCAACCATTGTGTCGGTTATGGGCCAAGTCGTCGAGACTAATACTATTAATAACGGAAGCGCTATGATGCTCGTATATCTATGTACAGTAGTTGCTACAGCAGTACGTATTTGCATTGTATCAGCTTTCGACAAAATTCTCGATCTTGCAGCAGGTGCCGTTTCTTAATGACACAGTTGTACACCTACAAGTATAGTTAACTGGCATATTTATTCTCGCGCTTTCTCACCTCCAAGTCCTGAGAGAGGATGTCGTCCAAATTCCAGGCCTCCTGGCTGTCATGCAGGGCCGCCATCCACTGGTTCGCCTGCTCCGCGCGTGCATCACACAACACAGCACACGGAGGAAACATCATGACAACAGCAGTCGTCGCTGTTGCTGCCGTTCACACTTTCACGTCATCGTCCTGCTCGAATCACCGTAGTCTTAAGACTACAAGGCAAGGCTCCAATAATTCTCGAGTGTCGGGAAGGAGCTGAAAAAAAAAAAAAAAAAAAGAATAACTAAAAAAAAAACTAGAAATATTGAGTACATATTACGGGGGACCATAGTAAATAGGACCCAATGTTGTCAGTAAAAATACGTAAATATATAGTTTCTTGTGTGTACCATAGGTCCTAATTACTATGGTTCCCCGTAATAGTGAGCTCCCTCATGTGAGGCACCACCCCTACCGTGCCGTGGCGATGCTCCAAAAGCTCGCGCAGGAATGTAGTGAGCGACTGGGGCAGGGGACGTCGGCCATTCCGTCCTGTGAGCATGTCGCTTGCAGTACGCCACACCAGCAACACCGCTTACCACCACCACCAACATACGCCATCGCCAACAACAGCAACACCATCACCAACACCATCCAGTATCATAATCCGCGGTGCCGGGTACACTTATCAATAGTACTGCACCTCGTATGCAACATCCCACGATACCTGGTACAGTAAAAAAAAGAAAAACTCGTACGATACGGATAATACAGCTGTAATTGTTGTATGTGATTCGAGCAGATATGTAGGGGGTGAGGTTGGTTGTAAAAATGAACAGAGGTAGCACGTTTTGGCCAAACTGTCACTGGGACTGGCGAGGCTTCCGTAACTGAGGAACTCCCGATGAGGCATGCCTTCTTATCGCTTGAATACCAATAATATTGTTGTCTTTTCGTGTTTTCACTATTGTTTCGACAAAATAGATGAAAGCCATGGCCTTTTTTTTCGTTCTTCGGGCTGCACTTTCAGTTTTCTCGAGGTCAGGCTGTGGGTGACTTACTAATGACTTGTTTATGGCACAGAGCTCCTTACGGTCGAGTGAGATGCCCCAGAAGGAGTACTCCCAACGCATACATATAGAGCATGCATCAATTCGGTGACACCAAAATATCAACACACCGTCAAACCATAACCCCCGCTCACACCACCCGCCACCACCGTTGATTCCACCGACCAGCACCATCATAACCTCACCAACACCATCACCACCTACCAGCACCACCATCGATCATCTCACTACCGGGACCACCTCCACCACCACCACCTACCCCCAACCAGCACTACCATCGCCTCACGACCACCACAGCGACTGTCACCACCAACCCTCGCGATGTCTGCTCACCTCGGTGAGGGAGAAAGACGAGACCGACGCTTGGCTCAGCTGACTCAGCTGGCTCATCTCTGGTTCCTGCGGGGGTACAACGCAACGGGAGCACAACGCCAACTCGTTTGTTGAAACAGCGAACAACGAAAAAGCGAGAGATGGAACAAACTACAGACCTCCAAAACTCTTTGTATCTGACTATATCGTTAGTATGATCATAGTGTATCGTATAAATAGCGACTACCGGTGACAGACTACTTGTTTAGTTCGGGGAGACGACACATACAGAGGATTACAGACATCGTAAAAAAACTATGGAAAAAAAAAAAACGAAAAAAAAAAAACAATAACGAAAAACAGCCGATTTTCAGAATGGAGGATGGCTTTTCCGATGAGAACGACACTGCTGTATATCAGGTAAAGATTTTTCAAGACATCTGTACGTATTTCCCTCACAGTCGGCATGTACACTGAAACATAGTCACTCGTGACAGCTGTCGATCACACCAAAAAAACGATCCGAGAGATCGGTATATTTATGGTGGAGGCGCCTCCCTCCGGAATACAATTTCTTGGAGAGTCTTCTGTTTTACGAGCCTGTCACGCCTGGATTTTTTCTTCTGAAAAAAGCGGAATCGACAACGAATATCAATACTAAAATACTCTATTGATAGGTTGAATTTTGACTCACGCGGGAAATGCCTCTCTCTTGAAAAAACAAAAAAGAGGCACGTCGCATCATCATTCTCATCCGAGAAAAATCTCAATTACGAAAACCGGCTGCTATCACATTAAACGATAAAAACTGGACAACAAGACCGATTGGGATGAACAGAAATATAGGGAAGAGGACAGGGTGTGTACCGCCGTACATACCGTATCGTACCATGCTGGGTCTTGCTAACAGCTATACAATACACCTATATGGTGCCACAGCACACCACGCCATACGGCATACCATACTTCCAAGTCAAACGCCAATAGCATAGCACAGCACAGCATAGCATAGCATAGAGCATAGCTGAGCACATAGCACATACCAGTATGTAACAGTAGCATAGCACAGCTTATCAGAGAAGCTCACGACACACCACACCTTGCTGTACAGGTCCTCAAGTGGAAATATATTCGTATATACCTGGTATATATTTTTAAATCGGGGGAAGCGAAGAGAGTTCCAAGCGAAACCAAGCCAATCCAAGTCAAGCCGATACAAGTCAAGTCGAGTCAAGCCGACCCAACCCAACCCAACCCAACCCAACCAGACACGTGAAATAGCGGTACCAGGTTCTCATCGGTTCTGGGATGTTTGTACTACGTAGCCCCTGGTGAAAAACGCCAGCATATATAATTGAAACCGCTGTGTTTTTAGTTTTTTTTTTCAACTTTCTGAGGAGTTCACTCCATGGGTAGGTAGCCTTTATTTGCGGTTCCGGTTCTTGCGAGCGTTTTTTTCGTGTTTGGCCGTTTCTCGGGTTATATGGTACCGGTACGCCCCCTCAAAAAATCTGAGGTATTGCACATCCCTGAACCAACAAACCCAAACCAACCCAACTAGCTAAACCCAACCCACCCCAACCCAACCCAATCGCGCCCCAACCCAACCCAATCCCATCCAGACCATCCAGACCCACCCAACCCAACCCAAACCAATTCAACCCAACCCAACCCGACTCAACCTAACCTAACCGAACCCAAAGCAACCCAACCCAACCCAACCCAATCCCATCCAGACCCACCCAACCCAACCCAACCCAAACCAATTCAACCCAAACCCAACCCAATTTGCCTTCAGTTGATTCATGCGTCTGATACCATCAAACGTACCATTCTGTCTAACAAAATAAGGACCGTGTTAATATGAATTTTACACCACATGCGGTCCTTAAATTTCCGGACAAAATAATATACGTATCTACCAGGTACGCATGATACCGGGGACGTATAGGCGTATCATTACGTACAGAAATGTAAGAACCCAAGCCCAAGCGCGCCCTCGACTCACAAAGGTTGCGGACCCCTGAGAGCATTCCAGCAAGACATCCAGGCTCGATTTGGCGTCGGCGACACCGTCCGCACCACCATCGCCAACGGCTTCGTCGCCAACGGCTCTACCGCCAACCGCTCCATCATCCTCTCTGCACTCTAGCAAGGGCGTCGCCGGCGGAGGCTTCAATAGCTGCAGCTGCTGGTGCTGGTGCTGTTGCTGTGTTTCCTGCTGCTGCTGGTGCTGCTGCTGCCCTTGCAGCTGTTGCTGCTGGTGCTGCTGGTGCTGCTGCTGCTGCTGTTGCAGCTGCTGCTGTTGCTGCTGCTGTTGCTGCTGCTGTTGCAGCTGCAGCTGTTGCTTTGTCGGCTGCGACTGCGTGAGCTGCGAAAAGCTTTGAAGCGAGTTGTCCTCCAGGCGGTACTTCTCAATCATGGCCTGCTGCCGCTTATAGTCACGCGCAAGGTCCACCATGGCCGCATTCCCTTCCTCCAACATTTTCTGCGTCACAAGCCATCCAGTTTTTGTTTATAATCACAAGGAAACGAAAAAGAAAAAAAGAAGAGAGAAAGGTATGAAAGCGCCTGAAAACGGCAAGAACCACGTGAGAAGGGTTGGTGGAGAGAAGGAGGCGGGGTGGGGGGGGGGGGGGGGGGGGGGGGGGGGGGGGGGGGGGGGGGGGGGGGGGGGGGGGGGGGGGGGGGGGGGGGGGAGGGGGGGGTGGGGGGGGGGGGGGGGGGGGGAAGGGGGGTTCTCCCCTAGAAGAAAACACATGTTCGCCTCTATTTTTCCTTTCGTGGTGAGGCGATGCAGCGGCGGGCCCTGTTGGTTTGTCCGATCAACTATGAAAACCTGAATCCAACCTATCCTCTCCTCTGACATACCGCCCTGTCCCAAAATATTAGAACCTTATGTACATTAATACTCAACGAAAACGGTCCTTATGCTACACCCCTCTGGCCGGCAATATACTCGCCATTTGGACTATACTACGGAGGACCATAGTAAATAGGACCTACGTTATACACAAAAAACTACACATTTCCCTATTCTGACCAACAGTATTTGGTCCTATTTACTATGGCCCCCCGTAATAGTGCAAACACTAGATGGGGATCGAAACTGCCCGCCAGACTGGTAGACACAGCAGTAGTAGCCCGTCCCTCTATAGCGCGGTTTGAGCAGTGTCAGCTGCGCACTATGAATAGTGCCGGTGAGATCGCTTGGAACGGATGGGATTAACCACTAACCAGTGTGGTAGTAGTAGTGTGCGGAGTAATTAGTGCCGGTTGACGCTATATATAGTGCCGGTATTGTTCGCTGGCGCATGCGTACCGGCACTACGGAGGGACCATTGCTGTACCGGTATGATATAGCCCCGTTGGGGACTTGAATTGTGGTATAGGGGGAAAAAAAAAAATCGTTGAAAAAAAAAAAGGGAACTTCTTACAGAGCACGCCACGCGCAACCCAACAGCAGCTCACCCCCCCACCCCCGCTACTGTTAACTGCTGTACGCGCACCACTCACCCGCGCTTGCGCCAGCTCAGACTCCATCCTCGCGCGGTACACCTTGTGCGTCTCCGGGTTTCGGATGTACTTCTTCTTTTTCTTGGGGGGGGGCGACACACTCGCACCCTCCCCTCCCTCTCCAGCCCCTCCCGCCCCCCGCCCTTCCCTCCCCTCCTCCTTCTCCTCCGTCTTCTTCTCCGCCTTAATGCCGACAATCTCCGTCCCCTTGTTGCCGCCGCCGCCGTCGTCACCATGGAAGGCGTTTCTAGCACCGGCCTTCTTCGCCTTGGATACAGCAGCCCCCCCTCCATCACCACCACCGCCACCGCCGCCCTTCCGAGGTTTCGCCGCACCTACCCCCGACCCACCACGAGAGCACGACCCGTTCACCTCCACGTTCGCCATGGCTGCCGCGGTACGAAGCTCCGCTCCCACGTTCTCCCCGACTATGGGTCCCACTGCCACTACCACTACCGCAACCGAAGGTACTACGAGTGGACCGACGCCTGCCGCCCCCAACCCCGGGTTTTCCAGTCGAGGCGTTTCCCTGTTGGCTGTTGGAAAAGTCTTCCATGCCGACGTCCACCTCGAGAGATTGCTGAGACTCCTCTTCCGCGTGGTCTTTGGTGAAGCTACCCGATCGGGTGCATGAGGGGGGGGCGCGGCAGCCGCGTCCCCTTGACGGTGCAGACGCCACCGCGACACCGCTACCAACACCGCTGCTGGTATTGCTACCGTTGATGTTACCGTTGGCGTTGTTACCGTTAGTGTTGTTACCGTTGGCTGCCGCTGATACGAAGGACGGTGCTCTCGAGCGTTTCATGCGCGGGCTGCCGATGTCGCTCTCCTCGTGGGCAATGATGATTGTGCTGCTCGCCTTGCTGGTGCTGACTGCCGGTGCCTGATTGCTGGCGCCGCTGGTTCCTGCCGCTGGTGCTGGTGCTGAAAATGTTCGGTCTCGAGTAATACTGCCGCGGTTCGTTGCTGGTGCTGCTGCTGCTGCTGCTGCTGCTGCTGCTGCTGCTGCTGCTGCTGCAATTGTGTGTGCGCTTTTCGCTGTCGCCCGTAAGTCCCTTCCTCCTCTCCTCTCCCCGCTCTCCGAACAAAATTCTCCAGAGCGTACGCCGCCGCCGAGCTTAGCCCCGCCAAAAGCAGATTTTTCCTCGGCTGCCCTCGCCTGACGTCAAGACGAACGCGAACGGTGGAGCAGCGGTGCGATATTGGAGCCGACACTGCTGTGTACCTTTTTTCGGAGCCGACGTGTGGCACAACAGGGGTACCAGGTAAATACTACCAGGTATACCTTATTTATTTATTTTGGGGGGGGGGGGGGGGGGGCAGGGGGGGGGAAACCCCCCGACTGACCGAGTTCCGTAAGGGCACTCCAAGGAACTACCCAATATCGCTGTCCCCTTGCGGTTGAAAATATAATTCCAACACTCACCCATCTACGATAAACCGACGTTATCCCTTCGAGGACCCCGCAGTCTCGCTGTGGGGACGACGAACTGCTTATAATTTGAACTGCTTATAATTTGAGAGGTTTGTCGTTAAAAAGGGCAAGGCAGTCCTCTACCTGGGGTTAAGAACACCTTTTGTTTTCTCAAAATAATTTCTTTCTTCGGGGGGGGAGAGATAAATATACTCGTAGAGCTCCTCAAGCGATGAGGAGTTCTCAGAAAAAAAAAAGAAGGTTGCTACTCTATATAACCCTACCGCTGGACACGCCAGCCAGTCCACCTTGAGGGAAGGGATCAGGCTCATCTCCGGCGTAAAAAACGCCTGCCAGGTACTGAAATAACGGAACGGTACTCGTTGTTCGCCATGCATGGCCGCAAGCAGTCGTATGTACCGCCATAGACCCTCTCTTATCCTTAACAGTGCCGGGACGGACGGAGCGCGTCGGGTTTTCACCGACCATGCAGGCATTTTCGCTTGAACGACAAGCGCGAAGCGTCGTGGTATGTAGGTGTTCGGCGACAGTCGCATGGAATTATCAAGGGTGGGTTGCATCTGTACTACGTAAGAACCGCGTGTGAGGCGGGCTTCGGCATCCTCGTGCGGTGTATGCTTGGCGCAACCAACCATCTGACATGGACGGGGCAGCCTCAACTGCGGGAATTACCCAAGTGTTACTTGCAATCCCATCGCTATTTGCAAACCCTTACTATCAGCAATCCCAATTGTTAAGGTTGTGAGTTTGTCGACTATTACGGAAGTCGCCGTCTAAGTTGCCAGTTGGCTCGAGAAACGAGAAAACGACTTGCAGACAGTACTACACTCCTTCCAGAGGTCAAAGGTCAGATCGAGGAACAGACTGGTGAGAGTTATATAGACGAACCAAAAAAATACCGAAAGACAAGGAATTTTAGAATCACGTTTTTACTTCGTTTCGGTACGCCCTCTTTCGTCTGGGACAGCAGTAAACTCTGGAGTCCAAGACTACCTCGGGAGGAAAAAATAAAACCGGAAACAACACACGCATTAGATATCAGATATCCCAAACAACTCGTACACCTCAGCCGAACCTTGGCCAAACACATATTATACTTCTACAGCGCGCTTACACCATTTCACCGAAGGACGGCAAATAATCCCCTGGTACCTGCTATAATACCATACTTTCAGGACTCTTGAAGATGATACACCGAACCGCGGGTGCGGCTTTTCCAGTTGCAGAATCATGGCGTACGGCTCGGTGCGGAATTTAGTTTTTGGAGAACCTTACCGTGCGGGGGACGGTGCGGTTTGACATCGTCCGGTGCGCTGCGGTTCTCGATAAAAGACCGCCAAAAACCGTCAAAAACCGTCAAAAACCGCACCGCGTCGCAGCAACGTACTTGACTTTCAAGACCCCAAGCATAAGGCCTGACCGCGGCTTTCTTTTCGTCAAGTGTGTGGTTCGGTTCTGTGCGGACTTTTTGTTTCAGAATCGTACGTCGCGATGCGGTGCGCGGCGCGATGCGGTGTGGATTTAAAAAAAAATGAGAATCCTGTGCGGTTCGGTGCCGTTCAGGTGAAGGCATGGACGATCGTAACGCGCGGTGTGGTGTGGTTATGTGGTCAAAGCTAAAACCGCGCCGAACCGCACCGTTCCGGAAGATCAAACCGACGTAAAAAGCCCTGATCGTTTCTGGTCGCTACCTCTCTCCATCCATTGCTGGGTTGGAGGGCGTGTGGGTGTGTGGGTGTTGTTGTTGTTGTTGTTGTTGTTGTTGCTGTTGTTTTGTTCACATTAAACCGTTCTTTCTTCGCGTCGACATCCAGCACAACCATTGTGTCCGTGCCGATTCTTCAAACCTAGAGAGATATAAGTTCTGTGGTCACAAAGCTACGCCACAGAGGATACTACGTTGCCACGTTTGCAATGCAGTGCCATGTCATCATACTGCGCACGACAGGCACGACATACCCATTCCATGACCTAGAGAAAACAAAAACGAAACAAAGAGAAAAAAAACAAAAACGAAAACAAAGACAATTCGAAACAAGAGAAAAGAAACAAAAAAAAGAAACAAAAATATACGTGGTATATGTATATACTTCAGTATAGTAACAAACCATCGTACCCCCACGTAGGGGACGTGGCAGACACTTGAAAAGAACGAGCTGGAAAAAAAAGAAAAAGAAGAAAGGACCACTAGTCGTCAGCAGAGTAAGACTAAGAACCAAGGGAAAAATAACAGGCAAACCAAACAAAGCACAAGGCATGCTCCAGGTAGCGGCAGCAGTTCATGGTACGAGTAGCACAGCCAGGGTCTCCCTGCTGGCCCGCCTGGTACCTTGCTACCCTGCCTGCCACCATCGTCCAGCGTTCGTCAACTATGCCCGGCCCCTCGGCGTCAGACAGTACGAAATAAGCAAAGCAGGCTCGTCATCCACCCACGCCACACGACTCCTTCAATAAGGCTTACGCGTATCAATCGGAGAAAGGAAGAGAAATGGAAATCACATAGGGTCACCGCATAGAAGACACTAAAATGAAATAAAAATAAACAAAAACAACAGCAAGACAAAGGAAGACCACGTTCGAACCAGCTGCACCAGTTGGTGGTACGAGTAGTATAGGCATGTTCTACTTCTTAGTCTGCCCGGTACCTGGCTACCCTATCTGCCATCTCCTTCCTACTTTCGTCCACTGCAGTTTCCCTTCTACTCCTCTTCCCCCCCCCTCCGCATTCCCTTGGTCGGGTTTTCTGCTACTCCTCTTGTTGCCCCTCCTCCCCCCATTCCCTTGGACACCACCCACGGCGGATGCGCGGCGCTGCCTGCTCAGCTCAGCCTCAGCCTCGTGCCACCTCACCATGAACCGTTCGGCTGCTTCCAGGATCCCCCGGTATCACTTCCCCCCGCCTTTTTTGCAGCAGTGGGCCACAGTGCGGTCTCAACTCCGAACACCAAGGGAGCAACTTCCGTTGACCCTTCGGTGGCGCGGAACTCCCTAAGGTCTTCGACTACGCATCTATGCCAAGTCTTAACCTGTCCGCCAGGTCTCGGGTTCTCCCCACCAGCAATCGTCCCGAACACCACCCGGCGGGGTAATCGATCCTTGCTTTGCCGTGCCACCCCCCCCCCCCGCGAAGAAGAGACGCCGTTTGCGGATGGTCGTTTCGATGCTCTCGCAACGTGTCATCTTGAGGGCCTTCGCGTACGAGAGGGTGGCATGGTCAGTACGACGTCGGCGCTGGAAGCCAATGACTCGCAACAGGACTTGGTGGTGAGCCGTTCGAAGCTTGGCAAAGTGTTCCGCTCTGAGGGTCCACGTCACACACCGGTGTGCGGTGACTATTTTAATTTTAACAGACGATCATTAATTGTACGTTCGACGTTTGCCGGTTGTCGATGATGGCTGTCGACGAACTTATGATATCAGCATCAAGTCACGGCCAAGCAGCGCGTATGATATTGCGATGTGTGATATTGGCCCAGGTTTAATGTGAAGAAAACAACAACAACAACAACAGGTCGACAAAACTAAAAAAAATCCAGGCCGGGGTCTTAAGGCGTTGAGAAGATGCCGTCGCCATTATGGTACTACACAGCAATATATACCTATAGACTGATACCTGGTATATACCAACCACGTATTACGGGAAAAAAAATTCTGGGCTCTCAGAACTGGGTTTTCAGGCCGAATACACGCATTTTGCTCGGGGGACAGCCAAAAACACCGGTAGACTCCTCAGAATGCTCCCCGGAGTTTTCCGAGAGTTTTCTGGAACAATTGTCCGTTTCTCGAGAGTCCTATTAATAGTTTGATTTTTGGAGCAGCCAACCAGTTTTCTCTGGAGGGCAAAAAATAAGGATGTTCGTCAGAACTGCAGTGCCCAGAAATAATGGATCAGTCAAGATTTTGAATGAAAAACCACGATGTCCTCACAGAACAGGAAACATGGACAAACAGAGTCCAACTACGACTCTGGAGAAACGTACGTTTTGTCAATTCATCGATACTCGTACGGTATTCTGTATTGTACGGTATTCTGTATTTACGTTCACGTATTTATTTGGCGTTCGACATACATACGTACTGGTACTTATACGTATGCGTTGTTTTTGTGTTTTATGTGCATACCAACTTTTTTGGCAGGCTGCTACAGCAGCAGCTGCTGCTCTGTCTCGCCAACCATCAACAATCGGGAAGCCCCTTGGAGAGCCAACGGCGGTGGCTTCTTTCCTTTCTCTCTTTTGTCTTCTTAGTTTTTGTTTTTCGTTCATTTCTTTCGTTTTCTCTCTTTCATAGAACATCTATATCATGCCGAGTATGATGACATCGCATTCCATAGTCTACTGCTATGCTTACTTCATACCAGGTACTTGACAATGTAGTATCTCTGTGGCATAGTTTTGTGACCACAGAACTTGAGTATCTCTACACGGCAGTACGAGTACAGGAATTGAAGAATCGGCACGGACACTGGTTGTGCCGGATGTCGACGGGTACAAAGAGCGATTTAATCTGAAGAACACACACTTCTGAATATGTATGGTACAACAGGAGTATATGCGTCCCAGAATTGAAGAGAAATAGAAACAACACGACGTACACAGGCAAGGTACGTCGTACACGGGATAAACTATGCCTTAAGGGGGGGGGGGGGCACAAAACGAAAATGGTGGCTTACGTTTGAAAAAACGTACGTTTTTCTATAGACGCGCTCGGCGTCTACACTGCTGCTGCTGCTGCTGCTGCTGTTCGCGTTGTCGGAAAAATCAGAGCGAAATTCGTGTGTGCTACCTTCCCTGCGTGCTTTGTTATGCATACTGGTATACGTGCGAGTACACCGTCAGTTCGGGTACAATTGCTGTTCTAGTATGGGGGGTGCAGTGCCTGCTTCTTGCCTCTTTCGCACAAAAGAGAACCATGCGCTACATATGCGCGACATCATGCGTGCGTTCTTTACATCAAACCGTTCTTTCTACACGTCGACACATCCAGCACATGCAGCACAACCAGAGTCCTTGCCCCGATTCTTCAATCCCTGGTCAGAGAGACACAGAGAGATACAAGTTCTTCTGTGGTCGCAAAACTACGCCACCCAGATACTACTATTAATACATGTTCTGGAGCAACCCTAACCCCGACCGAGTGTTTGTGTTCTTGTTCTTTCTACCCGTCGACATCCAGCACAATTGTCAACCAGTGTCCGTGCCGATTCTTCAAGCGTAGAGAGACTCGTACAAGTTCTGTGGTCACAAAACTACGCCACCGCAGACAGAGATACTACACCGCTGCCTGTTACGTGGTACCTGGTACGCAATAAGCACAGCAGTCAGCAGTAGACGATGCAACGCCATGTCCTGTGTCATCATTCGTACTGGATGTGACAGGCAACACACCACAATGCAATGCCGTGTCATCGTACGTGCTAGGTAGGACATACACATTCTATTAAAAAAAGAAACAAAAAAAATATATGTCGGTAATACCGTTTGAAACAGATCCAAAGGTCATAACAGCAGCACTAACTACTACATGATGTAGCCAGTATTAATAGCACCCGTGCACAAGTACCAGTCATTGGGATTCAGTCATTGACTCGCGAGTCCGAAGCGCTTTGAAGTACAGAGTCCCCAGTGTAACTGAAGCTGGAATGACTTGAGTCCTCGCGGGTCCCCAGGGTGCCAGAAGCTGAAACGACTGAGTGCTCGCGAGTCCCCACCGTGCGGGGAGCTGAAAGGACTGCCTCCTCGAGACTCACAAGGGCACTATTAATCCTAACTGCTGTGCCAGGGGTTGATTGAAATGACCGTTACTCGCCCGTACTGGTACTCTGACCTCTGACGACCTTTGCCGCGGATCTCAACGGCCGCCGAAACAACAGGAAATTATCAACTTATCCAATTATCAAAATGAAGAAAGAAAGGAACTCGCATGGTCTGTATTCTGTATCTGCGACAAAGCGCCGTGGTACACAACAGCAGGGTAGCACCGCCGCTCGTTGCCGAACGCCGGGTCTGCTGCCGCTGCCGCTGTTGCCGCTGCTGCCGCCGCTGCTGTTGCTGCTGCTGTTGCTGCTATCACTGCTGTTGCTGATGCTGGTGCTGCTGCCACGTTGCCCAAGACTCGCTCGGGGAGTGCCCTGGGTGACCAACGAGCATGATGCCACAACAACGACAAAAAAGTCGACACACCTTGGACAACAAACAGCTCATCGATTCCCACCTCCATCACCTGGCACCAGATATTTCAGCAGCGATGAGAGTCCTAATCCGCATCGTCTGGCCGAGTGGCCTCCGTACAACCTGTACGACCTGTAAAACACACCTGGTGCTTCCTGGGTTACATTAGATCTATCTGTATTATGGATCTACAGATCCTGCACAACATCTCATAACGGCAGATGAGGAACTACAGCAGTAGTAGATCATCTACAGAACGTACCAGGTACGAAGTAGATCATGCATGGCCTGTCCGAGGCAGGAAATAGCCCGACCTCCTCTTACGAGGGACCACAGTAAATAGGACCTACGGTACAAACAAAAACCTATATATTTCCCTATTTTTACTCACAATATTTGGTCCTATTTACTACATACAGCACGGTCCCCCCGTAATACGCAAACTACCTGGCGGTGAACACGTACAGCAGTAGCTGCCTGCGCTTTGTCCGCCTCGCGCATTTCCACATCAGTCCCGCATCCCGCATCATCCCCCGCACACACAACCTTTACTCTTTCAGGACTGCAGTCCCGTTTTGAGGATAAGCCGCTCTAATTCTACAGCAGTAGTAAGTAGCTCATCCCCCAAAAAACGAGACTGTCTGCGGTCCCAAAACTTCATCTTTGCGACAGGCAAAGACGGCCGTCGGCAGTAACAATCTTCCCGTGACTGGATTGGACCCTCTCGCCAATCGGCCTGCGTTATCAGGTAACAGGTACGTACCAGGCATTCATCACGACGCACAGCTGTACATTCGATGAAAATCGACGAGCAGCGGGAATGCTGAACCCTATGCGCGATAAAAACTAAAGGCACGTACGTACCGGGGGGGGGGGGGAAGGGACGACACCTGTGACCACGGCTTGTCCAGAAGATCGTCGAGGGTAAAACCTCCTACGAGTGGGCTGGAAAGTAAAAAAAAATAAAATAAAATAAAAAAACATACACACATGATACTGCCTGGAATATGTCATAGGGCGAACCAAAAAAGCTTGAACTTTTTTTTACATCGCTAGAGGGGTGCCTACTTACGGGTGGCACCTTCTTGCTGCCGCGTGTGGCGGCGAGGCTTAGTCGTGGCAGTAGAGTTGGGTCATACGTGGTGCGTCAGGCACGGACACCTATTGGTACGATTCGCGCGTCTTTTTTAGGCAGCAGCGGCAGAGCAGCAACGCTCAGTCGGGATGTCCGTGCGCGGAGGCAAGCGCCACCACAGGCCAAACTACGGCACAGCAGTCTAACTGCGCCGGTAGGAGGCTGGGTTCCACGACAAAGGAGGAGGGAGACAGAGCATCGACGGGCGGGGAAAAGACGGATTGAACTCACCCTGCACGAGATTGTTTGTTTTTTTTATCAGAACCGGAGGTGCGAGGGGCATTTTGTTTTTGTTTTTGGGACGGGGGAGAAGGGGAACCGACTGGAAGGGAGTGGCAACGAGAGCACGTGAGAAGAAACGGGTCCATTGGGCTATAGGCGCTGACGCGGCCATGGAGAACGGCAGCACGACGGCACACGAAGACCCACGACCGGCGCGCACACCATCATGCACGAGAGCAGCAGTCATCGTTTTTTTTTGTTTTTTTTAGTAGGCGGTACGTATATTGCTGCACCTGTTACATATGTCACCCGGTCTTTGTAGTGTTGGCGAGTTGTATACCCTTCATGGGAATGATCCCCGCAAATATCAGGGGTGCGGTATCATAGCTGTGCTGCTGCACCTTTAGTGTCAGACAGCCCGGGAAGAGCGTGAGAGATGGCGATGATCGTTGGTATTCGTGTGGTGGTTTTCAGGTTCGATTTTGCTCCTTTTTCAATGCATCATGTCCGCGAGTCGTCACTCTGTCACACACCCAAGACAGCAGGCGTGCGTGTTCCTCTCTTGTGTTCACGACTACTGCAAGTACTGCCGTGCGTTTCGTACGGTGCAGGCAGCACTCCAGACAGCAACCGCTGGAGTCAGTAGCCACGAGTTGGATAGTGGTGGGAACGGGGGGAAAGCAACTACGCTGTAGTTGAGGATACCCGCGGCCGTATTAATAGTAATCACAAGTTCAGTTTGCGCATCGATTTCATTTCATGCGTGCGCCTTCTTTGTCGCCGCGGACTCCTTGGTTTGAGAGTTAAGGCGAGAACAACAACAACAACTACGACAACATCTAACTTCCCCCTTCGAGCGCGTTGCGTAGATACATACATACGCATAGAAAGGGTCTACGTATGATACGCCCGGCCGGTTTCTGGAGGGTGGCTCGTCTCTCGTCTCGCTCCTACCCCGTACCGTACGTATGTAGTATGATCATATCACATGATCACATAATCACGGAATGCTCGTTCTCGTATCACGGAGGGCCATAGTAAATAGGACCAAATATTGTTAGTAAAAATGATACATATATATAGGTTTTTGTTTTTGCACCGCAGGTCCTATTTACTATGGTCCCCAGTAATAGTCGCACACACCGACCGCATCAAACATGTCAGGAGATATGTCCGGCAAGAGTGTCCCAGACTAAAACCTACTAGTACTACCGCTGTAGTACGTACCAGGTATTTCGGTGTCAGTCGAGGCATGTCGAGGCAAAGTTGCTGTCTGTCATAGGGTGAAAATGCTGTCTCCTGACATGTTCTTTACGTGAAAAATCGATGCACATTTCATTTGGTTTGTTTCGTTGGCTACTTGATTAACTTGCTTGTTTTGGGCGAGGGGGCTCTTGCTCCGTTTGCCCTGCTGCCCCGTGATATGCTGCTCTTGCTATGCTGCCCTGCTATGCTGCTGTGCGATGCTGCCGGTGCTATGCTTTGCCACGCTGCTGCTGTGCTGAGCGACACCGCGCACAAGGGGGGCGGGACGGCTGCACGGGAACTACCCTGCGCTCCTGCTTGACGAATCGGCAAGGAGGTGCGTACATACATGATACGTAAAAAGTGAAGTGTTGCAACTTGCTTCCTGGCCTGTCTGGTGCCTGTGCTCTGCGAAAAGCACGAGGATGTGGCCTGAAGCGCACACCATATGCGGACATATCCATAAGGACGGTTTAATTTGTGATATTAATAATAAAAAGATGCTTAAATTTTCGGACACAGCGGGTATTACACATGGTTAAAGCAAGCAGGGTTGGGGTTCATCAATCGTGGAGCACGGAAAGGCCAAAATGTTCCACCTTTTCCCAATCTCTCCCATCAGCAGCCTGAGTCCACAGCAGTATTCCCCAATAGTGCCGCCATGGGATAGACAACCTCCAGCCATCACAGACTCCAAGACGGTTCACTGCAAGCGTGGCTGTCAGGGCTCCTGCGACACTGAGGCAATCCCAGCCAAAACTATCTCTCCTCGCCCATTCCTCGCTAATATACCAGGTAAAGAATTAGGAAGCTGAACGGCCACTTCTTTGTACATGAGGGAAGAGTGCGGTAAGAAGATGCAAGCCGCCACTGCTGCGAACCGACGCCCACGCGCACCTAGGACGCCTCGAATCAGACCCCGCCTACCTGTCCTTGAACTTGACTAAGCAGCAGCCAGAGCGCTCCAGGCTCCCTTCCGTCTTCCTTCTTTCCCTCTTGCCTTGCTGGTAATGAAATGCTAATTCTGCGCTTCTGCTCCTCCTCTCTCCTGTTTGGTGGTTTTGCACGGTCTCAAGTATCATCCGCATGTCTACATAGGGGCCATTAATTTTCGAATATTAGCTTCATCCTGCGAACCGATCCTAGGACCAGTCCTTGACGTTAACCCGAGATTTTCGAGATCCTGAAAACTCTCAAGCCCACAACTCTACGTACGTACGGGTCAACGGTCAATGTGCATGTGGCAGGTGTCATGGTGGTACTCCATGCACACCTCGGCCCCTCTTTGCTACCATACCCTCCACCGCGCCCGGTCTCCAATAATGGTTTCTGAATACGAGCGTAACCATGCCGGGAGTACAGCGGCGGACGGAAGAAGGATCCAACATAACGACTACAACAAGTATAATTAATTGCAGACAACGACATCAACGATGGCACTACTAACAGCACCAGCACTACCACCACCACCACCACCACCACCACCACCACCACCACCGACCACCGACCACCGCCACCGCCACCACCACCACCCACCAACAGCAGCAACGGCATCAACGTTCTAAATTAGTTAACAGATTGCTGGTTACTGGTGTGTGCTGTACATTTATTATGTAGAAACGTGTGCCTCCCAAGTAGGATACATATATATGTTTTTGATGTTTGGGTCCATCGTGAGTACTAACTACGTGGTGTCCCATGTGATCGCGGAGCGGTGGAAATGTGTGGAGAAGACTCAGCGACTCAGCGCTTATAGCGGCACAACTCTGTCTGGTGTGATGGGCGGCGAGGCCGGGATAGGTTTATTATTTATAGGAGCATAAAAAAAAGTATACCTACGGGGTACAGCAGTACTGCTAGCTGCTGTAGTAGTAAAAACTTTTTTGTAAGTTTTTTGCCACACTGACTTTTGTACTCCGGAAAAAAGGTTTCACTAACCTCCATCCTCTTATTAATAGTACGGTACCTGGTACCTATTATTATTTGATACTGGCATCTGGTACCTGGTACAGGTACGAGCACTCGTATCGTTGGCTGAAAGGCCAAAAGGCGTATGTATCTGTCTCGCGCTACTCAAGTTGGTCTTGACCTCATATATATGTTTGGCTTCACGTGCACCTCATCACCTGTTGTTGTTGTAAACGGCCGCTAGCCTGCACCAGCGGCGTCCCCGGTGGCTTGGTAGGTGGTCCGCAAGCCTATCAAGATCTATTTCGTGAGTTCGAGTCTCACCGAGTGCATGCTCATAGGGACTTTTTCTTGCATAAAATTGATTAGCGGAAGGCGCGAGAGCGTGGGTTAGCTGTACATTCGATGAAAATCGACGAGCAGTGGGTGAATGCTGAACCCTATGCGCGATAAAAACTAAAGGCACGTACCGGGGGGGGGAAGGGACGACACCTGTGACCACGGCTTGTCCAGAAGATCGTCGAGGGTAAAACCTCCTACGAGTGGGCTGGAAAGTAAAAGTAAAAGTGATGATGTAAAATAAATAAATAAAAATATAAATAAATAAAAAAATAAAAAAATAGAGCCACACCAGGAGGTGCCATGGAGAGTTGGCGAGTGACAGAGGGGGCCAGGAAGCCTGTTCCCGAGTGCAATAACTATCAATGTACCTACGAATGGCCAAAAAACACGCACGTACCTGGCACGTCGGTATTGTTCGTCCAATTACCAAAGGTTGGTATGCGGACACGCATATTAATAGTGGTGTTATAGGTTATAGGGCACAACAGGTACTTTTACTACTTTTTACTATTAGTATTGCGGGGGGGCATAGTAAATAGGACCAAATTATGTTAGTAAAAATAGGTAAATATATAGGTTTGTATGTATACCATAGGTCCTATTAACTATGGTCCCCCGTATAATATGTGTATCATCAAGTGAAGATGGCGCACCTGCTATACGCCAACGCACCAAATATATACCAGGTATATTTTTAAGGAGGGGAGCAAGGTGTCGAATGTACCCGATGTACGATATGTGTTTGTAACGGCTTGGGGCGCTTTGTAGAGACTGTGCTGTAGGCATGCTTCTCAGTGTGGCACTGCGCGTGCCTCTGCTGTAAACCATGACGACTACACTGCTGCGTGATCTAGTCAACCAGGGTACTGATTTTTCCTACCTGGTACCTGATATTTGTTTCGGCGGTCATCATGGCCGACGGTCGAGTTAGATCATTTGCGCGGGGTGGAGAGCCTTAACTCCGCAAAAAGGGGAAGGTCGTGTCACGTGGCACGGCAAAACACGAAGGAGTTACATAGTACACCCATTACATTCATTGCTGTCTCTGGAAGTCGCCACGCCGGAAAACAAATATATTCAGAAGACGCGGTGTGTGACATCCATATGCAAGAAAGTACGCACAAGGTCCCTACAACCCGCTCCACAAGCGGTCGGTACAGTAGGATGCAGCTTACCCTTCATTGATGCGACTCGCCGAACACCTTACGTTTCGCTTCGCGCGTGGTGCAAGCAAGCAATGTCTGCCTGGTCGTCGGTGAAAACTCGACGTGCTCCGTCCCGGCATCGTAGGGACGCGAGGGTGCGTGGTCATCCGGCTACCGCACAACACTATCACACTATAGGGTGATAAGATAGCACACCCCCCTCCGACGAAATTCCAAGCTGGTTTTCTCTCGACAACGGGGGAAGCGTACTGAATACACCGAGCGATAGATGCGTCTATAGAAAGCCGTCATTTTCGTTTTGTGTGTGTGTGCTCCCCTTAACCCCATTTAGAAATGAATTCCCGTTTCGGGGACCACTCAAATCGTAAGCAGTTTGTCCGCAAAAAAAAAAAAAAAAATCAATCTGAAAAGGGTTAAGGCATGTTTTGGAGAAAACCGATTCCGACATCCGTCCGAGGTGGTGTGATATTGTATCACCCGTGTGAAACGGAACGACCATGCCTTATGACATGACCCCCCCCCCCCCCCCCCCCCCCGCTCCGCGGTTTTATCACAGGAAACCCACCCTCTGGCACGCTCCAAAGCGTGAAATCCGGTCGTCGACGACGCCAACGCCACCGCCAAACACGCCCGCAGTACATCCCGCCGACGCTCCCCCCATCTACCGTACCCCCCCCCCCAAGCAACGTGTACTTGGTCGGTGAAACCAGATATGTTCCGTCCCGGCCGTTGCGGGGCTGCAAGAGTCTATGGTCCTACGACTACGGCCATGCATGAGATAAATGACATGAGTGGGTCTATGGTCATACGACTACGGCCATGCATGATATCGAGTACACCTCTCGCCCCCTCAAGCTTCCCCGCCTGTTGCTATCAGATAAAAAAAACACCTTCTGAAACGCTCGCAACAGCAAGCTAGGCACTAACAACGTCAAGCCAAAACTCCCTAACACCCTTCCTGCCCCCCCCCCCCCTCCCGCACCTGTCAGTATCAGGGGAAAACAACCATCTGAAACGCTCATAAGAGAAAGTTCAGAGTTCACGACGATAAAAAATATCGTCGACGGCGCTCCCTCCCGACATCTACATCTATGTCCCCTTTTCCTTGGGCTATAACCCCCCCCCCCCCGTCGTTCGCCCTTACCGACACGACCCCTCTCCCCTAAAACGTCCCTACCAGCCTTTCTGGAAACCCCACCTCTCCTCTTTTCTCCTTGGGCAATATACTACAGTACATACCCCCCCGCCCTTCGCGCTTGCCGATGAGACCCCCTTCCCCCGCCCTGTTGGCCTGTCCGCCTGTCTCGGTTCTACCCCTCGGCCAGCTGTTGCTGATGCTTGCCCGGAAAGACGGCTACAACCGTCTCCCTCTTTCCCTCCTTCGCCCTCCGCAGACAGGAGATATCATTAAGGGAGGCCATCGGGGTTCGGGGTTGTGACACGCAGGCGGCGGCCGTTTCGCTGAGAGCTTCACGTGCCATCAAGCAACGTGTTGCAGGACTTCAATTGAAGCGGCGTGTAACTGCTGCTGCCGCGGTAACTCGTCAGAGTACGCACTAACTGAAGCTGGCGGTAGGCATCCCATCCCTATCCTACGATTATGTCCGGGTCACTTCGTCTGGTGATCTTAGCACTCATGCCGCACGCATCTCAAAATATTGGCCGGTGAAATAAGGTAGTGTGTCATGTTGTGCGTCCCATGCCAATTCCAATTAGTTTGTTCCCAAAAGCGTGGATGTACGGTAACTCTGAGGGATTTGATTGGTTTTGTATCCTGTACGGGATTTTTTTTTTTAAATCATCCCTTTCACTTTCTATAGCTTGGGAGGTTTTACCCTCAGCGATGTTCTGGACCAGCCTTGATCACAGGTGTAGTCTCTTCCTTTCTTCCCCCCGGTACGTGCCTTCAGTTTTATCGCGCATATGATAGGGTTCTTTCAGCATTCCCACTGCTAGCCGATTTTCGTCGAATGTTGCTAACTCACGCTCTCGCGCTTCCCGCTAATCATTTTTTAAGCAAGAAAAAGTCCTTGCGAGTGTGCACTCGGTGAGACTCGAACCCACGAAATTGATCTTAATAGGCACGCGGACCACGGCGCAAGCGCTAAAAGGGTCAAAAAGGGGTCGGCATTGACGAGGGTAGTGAAAAAAAAGAATTTGCAGAAGTATGCATGTTGCCATCATATTTTTTACCAATCCGCCGGAGGATAACAAAAAAAAAATCATACTTCGCAATATATGTTTGCTGTGCTTGGTTGAACAAGCGCGAGGAGGAGGACTTTCGGTGTGTCCGGTTCCGAAACCTAGATCGGCAGTGCATGCAAACATGTCATCTCACTGCATGCTCCGGGGGCTGAGGCATCTATGATACCTGGTGTCAGAAGGTTTTCTATAGACTGACATCGCCAAAAATGAAGCTGTCTGGTTCTTGCTCTGTGGTACCGGGAGAACGATCCTGTCTGCGCCCCCCGAGGGCACCATACTTTTTTGTTTGTTTGTTGCTGCCTCTCGTGACACAATACCCATCCACAACATCGCATCGCCCTGGCGTGTGTTTGTCGTGGCATGCCTGGACACATGCCACCGGCAACATATTTTGTTGTACCATTTGATCGCACGCACACCGATACCCAGAAGCATGTGATCGTGCACGTGAAGAAATATGTTTTTTGTTCCCAGACTTTGTTTTGTGAGCAACTCGTCGTCCTGAACACGAATTTACCGCAGACGATGGTCATAAAACCAGGTATTCATGTCCCTGTCAGAAAAAAATATAAACGAAAACAAATGTGCCAAGGGAACGGAATCATTCCATCCCATCCCATCCCATCCCATCCCATATTATCGCGTAGGCCTTGGAGCCGAGAAAAAAAATAGAAAGAAACATTTCCACCGTAAAATATCATATGTGGATCAAATAAAACCCGAAACAAACAAGAAGGTTGTTTGTATACACGGTGTCATTGAAGAGAAAGAACATGGTTGAGGTGCGCATCCGAGACGTCGGGAAAGCTGGTAATCCCAGGGTCGGCTACATAGATAAGAGCTGGGGGACAGACGGCATCAGAAAAAGAAAGAGAAAGGAAAAAAGCCAAGAAGACCAAGAAAACAGCAACGAAAAAGACGACGAAACCCTCCGAAAACTGCTCAGTATATCAACGGAGCCAAGAAACCCAAGAAAATATAAAACGAAATATACGAGAAGATAATAACGAACTGAAAGACCAAAACTAGCCAAAACGAAACAGACACAGACAGAAATAAGTCGGCAAAAAGACAAGAAAAACAAGACAAAAAAGACAGAAGAGACAAAAAAAAAAAAAAAAAAAAACAAAGCCAAGAAACAGAAAAGCACAAACGTTAAGAAATAGTATAACACATACACTGAAACAGAAAAAACATGAAAGAACGAGAAAAAGAGAGAAAAAAAGCGAAAACATGAGGAAGAGGGCGCTACAGCATGCAGAAAATCGCGACGACAAGAGCTCATCGCGACCAACCCTGGCCAGTCTCGAAAGGGGCGCGTGGTCAATGACCAAATGGCAACGCAAAAAAAACAATGAGTGCGCCTCCCCCCCCCCCCCCCCCCCCCAGGATACGAGGGTCTATGGTCATACGACTACCGCCATTCATGAGATCGAGTACACCTCTCTTATCGAATACCCCTCCCCCCCCCCCCCGCGCCCCCGCGCGCCTCCGCGTTCGACCACATCGTGCAAGCTTCTCGACCGATCGCAGGTCCACGCCGACAATAAGCCACAATCACTCTTCCTTCCCCGCCCGAAGGGTGCAAATCAACTAAAGAACACAAAAAAAAACTCAACCCGAAGGCGCGAGCATTCTTTCATACGCCCGCGTACTTCCACGATATACTCGTACGGTGCGCTTTTCCCATCTACGAGACCCGGCAAGCTTTGCTTGACCGTATGCGCATACCAATAAAAGCGCTTTGGTTATGCGCAGGGGTCGCGACCGTTTTTTTTCCGCGCTCCATTTTTCCACGACGGACGGGAAGGTTGCCATCGCTTGACACGATGTTTGTAAGGAAATCTCTGGTCGAGATGTTTTCGGTAACATCTTGTTCAACTTTGGCACAACGAGGGCCGAGAAACGATCGCGCACCTCTGTGCAAACACAAAACACCTCTTTACGAAAACCAACCTGCATACCGATGAAAATACAGAATCGAACGTTGCGTGCATCGGTGATATGTACGCGCTTTTTTTTCGCGTTCATGAAATTAAAAAGCAAAATCGAAAGTTATATGCACCCATGTGTGCGCGCTTTTCCTATCAATTAAAATACAAGCAGAACCGAAAGTTGCGTACGTCGTGAATGTATACGTTTTCCCCGTTCATGAAGCCCGGCAAGCTCTTGCCCATAACCTGAAAAAAATAACTCGAAACGCGAACACGCATTGACGCTGTTGCCCGTTTACGAAACCCGTCACGGCCGAGCTCTTTACCCACACAAACATAAAAGGTAACCAACCTGCACAAAAATGAAAAAAGGCAATGCTCTTTTTTTTGCGTTCCACTATGATGCACACGCTTTTCCCGTTCATGATATTAAAACAGAATAGAAAGTTGCGTGCGTCCATGATGTACGCGTTTTTTTCCGTCCATGAAACCCAGGACTAATAAGTCTCGCCCCATCTCCAAGAAAAAACAACAACACCCCCTTACCCTCCTCTCTCCCCTCTCCCCTCGGCCGCGTTCGCGCACCTAGACTACGATATCAACACACCCTCCTCAAAGGACGAGATGACCGCCGAGCATGAAAGCAAAAAACAAACCGATTGTGCGGAAGCTTACGCCCATGGGCCAACAACCAACTCTTGCGCGGCGGCGCTGTGCTTGGCCCGCCATGACGCGAATGCCCGGAAAGCGTTAGAAGTATACTTGCCGCCGCCGCCACTGTCGCCGCCACTGTCGCCGGCACTGTCGCCACCGCTGCCGCAGCCGCTGCTTGCGCTTCCGCCGCGGCCGCCGCTGCCGCCAGCGCCGCTGCCGCCGATTCCACTGCCGCTGTCACTGGTACCGGTGCCCGGTGTTTTATGACGATTCCGGTGCTGGCGCCGGTGTCAGTGCCGGCGTCCGTGATGATTAAGGTGCTAGCGCCGATCCCGGCGCCGATGTTGTCGATGTTAACGAGAATTCCGGTGCTAATGTCGGTTTCGGTGTTGACGAGATTTCCGGTGCTAGTGCCCGGTGCCAGCGTCGGCGTTTGTGCTGATTAAGGTGCTAGTGATGGTGCCAGCGTCGGTGCCGGAGCTGGTCTCGGTGACAGCGAGAGCGACAGTGACTAAGTCGGTGCCTGTACATGCGCCGGTGCCGGTACAGGTGTTCATGACCACCCCGGTGCTAGTGCCGGCGCCATCGCCGGTGTTGGCAACGATTCTGGTGCTGGTGCCGGCGTCGGTTTTAATGGCAACGCCCGTGCTAGTGTCGAGGCCGATGTCGGTGTCGGTGCCGGCGCTGCTGCTGCTGCTGCTGCTGCTGCTACCACCGCTGCCGTGGGTGCTGCTGCCACTGCTGCCGCTGCCAGTCTTGCTACTGCTGCTGCTGCTGCTGCTGCTGCTGCTGCGGGTGCTATCGGCACCGCTGCCGCTGACGGGTGGTACGCGTCCAACCTCCAACAATCTAGCTGTCTCGATCTCCCCCGGTTGGAAGTCGATGTTCAAGATGTGCCCGCTCAAGCCGCATGTCTCGGTGCGGAGAGAGAGTCGGCACGCATTGCGAGGCTTGATGAGACTGCACGGCGACACAGCGCGGGGGGGGGACGGCGTGTTGTCGGACGCGAAAAACACTAAAAAGCTACGTGTGACGATTCAGTTTGTTGCTGCAGTTGAAGCTTCGCGAGCACTCACCTGCACAGTATGTACGTATGGCGGATACGGACAGGGAAGATATGTGACCTTAAAGACCAGCGAGCCGTGCTTTGTTCAGGTATGGTAGTCCCGGCCGTTTTGGGCTATTAATAAACAGGTAGACCAATCGCTCAACTCAAGGGCAGACAACAATTCGTCGTAGAATACCCCCCAAGATAACACGATTCAAAAATTAACCCTGTAAGCACGCGCGATCGAAGTATCCGCACCTCGCAAATATCGTGATCTCCCCCGCCGCTCTCCCCCCCTCTTCCCCGTCCCCGTTTTCCTCTTCCGCCTTCGCAGGCTCTTCCGAATTCCCATCAGGCGGGGCCGATGCCACACCACCGCCTTCGTCCCCTGGCACAGTCACCGCCGCTGCCCCGTTAGCCGCTTCTCCACTCTGGCCGGCCTTCTCTTCCTGTTTTTCGGCCGCGGGTACAGTCGCCGCCGGCGCCGTCACCAGTTTTACCCGCAGGCTCTCTTGCACATCTCCGGACACCGGTTGGACATTCTCATGCTGGAGTGCCTCGGCTTGCTGTCTCTGCGGCTCCCCCTGCTCGATGGGTTCGCCGATCATGTCCCCGACCCAGGACAAAATGCCCATCCCGTGCCCGATGAAATGTCCGGCAGGTTCCTCAAGTGAGAACAACTACCGCTATAGTAGTACTATAATTTTAACGCAGTATGTACAGTAGTACATTTGTTTTGAGGACTATCACTGTCGCATGGAAAAATATCGGTCGGGTTGCGCAAACAAAAATTCTTCGAAGGCATGTCTCGGGGGGGGGGGGGGTGAGATGTTGAGCCCCTCAACGTGAACCACCACCCTTATAAGGCATTGCTGCCACAAATGGGTACCCCTAACGTATTCGTACCAAGCGTTTAACTCCACTCGGACGACGAGTATACGCCTCCCCAGGTTCTCTGTGACATTATCATCAGCTCCCACAGCGCTCTTATAAGACCCCCGGAAACGACGGGTAACGCTCAGCGCACTTCCAATGTTCCATCCACAACAATGTCGAGCGCGAGGAGGGCAGTCTTGGTAGGATGCATGTCAACCTTCTGGCGGAGAAGAAGACCGTCGACAGCGCAGGGGTGTGTGCGTCCCCCCGCCGGCTTTTTGGAAGCTGTTCTGTTGGCACAGTCAAGATTGGCTTACCTCCCTGACGCAACAAAAAGTGCCGACGGCTTGCGTGGACATAAAAAACGTGGAAGCGGCTGGCTCATTACCGTACGGAAAATAATCGAAGGCGGCAGACAGTGCCGACCGCGGCCGGATGAGGTGCGGCAGTTGTCGGGGCGCATTGCTCCAGGGGAGTCGAAAATGCGGAACACCTTTGTTTGCTCCGGGGGGATCGGGAACGTAGGGTTTTTGAGGTCAAGCGCACTATATACAAACCAAGGCTATGGCAGGGGAGGTTACGTTAAGGTCTCATGTTCCAGCCGCTCAAAGACACTCGGCCTAGTGCCTATCTGAACATATATTTGCTGTCTTCACAAGACTTTATGTCCTTCTGTATTCGCGATATGCACCGCCACATGTGATTGCTTTGTTTTTACGATTGCGCCAACGTTCAATAGTTTCATGCCCAATTCTCAGTGAGGGTACAGAGCGACTCGCCCGAGTGACCTAAATGCCGTGCTAAAAAAAAAAATGGCAGTACCCCCCCTGTATACCGCAGTAGCACCGGTCTACACGAGATGGACAGCTGGCTCAGTCTCGAGAGTTTCTCCCCGATGCGCTCGACACGGCCAACCGTGAAGGTCGTGCGCTCGTGGAGGTGACCACCTGCGTGCCGGCGCCGTTCCTGATCTACTGACATGAATGTAGTTATTTTGTAGAGACTCGAGAGAACACAGCATACATCAGTATTCTAGACGATCGCTTTCGCTCTTCGAAGGGGTGCCGAATTTTTTTTCGATATGACGTATGAGGCCGGGCGATGGACGTCTCACTAACCACGGCCTATCGTTGCTCGCGGCCGGGGCTTAGGGTATAGGTGTTTCTGCATGGAATTCGAGGAGAGGAAGAAATCGAGGCCTTGTTCACCTATTACATGGACGATGTCATCCTCGGGAAGCACGGTTTCAGAATCACACACCCCTTCCTTCGGCTTGACCTTGGTGAACTCGGCATCGTTGCCAATGCTGACAAGACCGTGGTTCTGCCTTTGAAAGGGACCCATGCTATGTTCGAGGTAGCACCTTTTGAACAGAAAGTTCTGGCTGACGAGGCTCATATGGGCACTGAGTATCTATTTACCCAAATACTCAGGTGAGAATCCTCGGAAAAAAATCACGGGCACGCGTCAAGAGGGCACGTTCTGACGGTGAAGGTAACGGCGTTCAAATCGAAAAAAAGAGGGAGTGAGGCGATGGCGTTGGGGTTGGGGGGGGGGGGGGGGGGGGGGGGGGGGGGGGGGGGGGGGGGGGGGGGGGGGATGGCATGCATGGCCGTAGTCGTAGGACCATAGAGACCCTCGCATCCCTATCTACAATACCGGGGCGGAGCACATCGGTTTTTCACCGACCAGGCAGACCTTGCTCGCACCAAGCGCGAAGCGAAACGTGGGGTATTCGGCGAGTCGCATGAAGGGTGGGCTGCATCTTGCTTAGAACCGCTTGTGAGACGGTTTCGGACGCGGATGACAGCTTCAACGACGTAATTTACTTTTCTTAATTTATTCTCTGGTGTGGCCACTTCCAGAGACAGCAATGGGGGTACAATGTAACTGCCTCACCATAAACACTACGCCATGATGATTCCCCTTATGCGGAGGGGGGGGTCCCAATCGGCACCGAAGAGCGCGGTGGGAGTGGTAGGAGGGACGGAGGCTTGAGCTTCCTGACGCGCTGCCTGGCAGGCACGCCGGACAAAGCAAGCGGCCGCCCTCATTCTCACTGAGTCCATGGGAACCTGCTACCTCAAGCGCACCACGTGCACGGGTTTCGCCCCTCGGAGCATGCAGCAGGGTCGACAACGCGGGGCGCACTGGGCTTATTATGAGAGCACATCCTTCAGAGTTCGGGGTGCTACCACCCAGAGCACAGTCTTAATATTCCTTCGAAGTGCTTCCGTTTCCTCTCGTGACAGCACCATTCGGCACGCCTTCGCCCTGATTTTTTGTTGTTGTCGTATACGTAGTCAAGAGTCAATGGTATGTATGGATACACACATAATGCATAGATAGATACATACATACATGAAGCATGCGCGGTGAACTGTTGTGGGCGTATCGTTGTGGTGCCGCATGACGCCCAATACTGCATGGCATTGTATTTGTTTGTGCATACATGGACCATTTCGACAGATGTTTGTAATCTCACATTACCAGCGGCTCATTCTCTCAATTTTTAATCTACTGTGTAGCCCGTGACAACAAAATCAAGTGTTATGTCCCTGTCGGGAAAAAAAAAAAAAAACGCGAACAAAAAACAACTACCAGATACCAAGCAAACGGCATCATCCCATCCCGCCGCCCTTACTGTAGAGAAAAGGAACAACACAAACGACATACCCATCATAGCATATAGTATAAAATAATTCACGAGGGGGAAAAAAGACGTTCGTGCGTGGTCATAAATCAAACAGAATTCGCGTGGGGTGCACGTCCGAGACGTTGGGGTTGCTGGTAAATCGCAGGGTTAGCTGCATAGATAGCACATGGGGACCAATGTCAGACAAAAAAAAACATGTATAGAAAAAAAAAAAAATCAAGAAAAAAATGAAAAAGACAAAAAAACCACAAAAACAAAAATAGCCAAGAAATAAAACCAAATGAAACAAAAAACTAGAAAAAAAATCTTACCGGTAGATCCCAGGTATCATACAGTATATCGGGTACCTGGTAAGCGACAAAAAAAAAGAACACGAGGAAGAAGCATACAAAAAAACGAAAATAAGCCAAGCAAAGGAGGAAAAAAATGAAAGCGAAAGAAAAATGAAAAAAAAAGTGGGGGCGATACCTCAAGCAGAAAACTCAAGACCGACACCGCCCCATCTCCCTCCCTATATACTATCAATAGCTCGTGCAAGCTTCTCGACATGTGCTGCAGGGCCATGGTAACCGTCAGCCTCCGTTGCTCTTCCTCGCCTGCACGAAACCAACGTAGAAACCAACTATTATACCTGGCAAAAAAGGGGTCACCATCAAGGCGCGAGCATGTAGGCGCGCGTACTTCCGTCATATGCGCGCGTTTGTTTCCCAGTTGCGATACTAAACTCGGCAAGCTATTGCGTGCCGTAGTATGTCTTAACCGTACAAGCGCTTTGGTTTCTCACAGAGTTGGGATCGTTTGTGAGCGCACTCGACTTCTCCACATCGAGAAGGTTGCCAAGTGCCAAACAGCGTGTCTTTGGAAAAGTCTGGTCGAGATCTTTCCGAAAACAGGCTGTTCAACTTTTGGGACCCCTCTTCGTTATGGAGAAAAACGAACGCCGAAAACGATCGCACGTCTATGCGAAACAAAGCGTTGACAACGGGAGAGAATATTGCCAATGCCGGACAGGATGCTTTGGAAAAAACTGGTCGAGAGCTTTCCGAAAGTACTGTGTTCAACTTTGGGTACTCTCTCCATCACCGAGAAAACGCGGGCCAAGAAACGATCGCACCCACTTCTGTGCGAAAACACAGGATTTTGCGGAACCTGCACTAGCAAATCAGAATAACCTATTTGCCTACCACCCATGATGTACGCGATTTTCCCATTCATTAAACCCTACCGCCGCAGTTGAAACACACTACTACCGTGCACAATAGTCTACTGTGTACATTACAAGCAGGTAAATGTGTACAATAGTCTACTGGACAACACCAGCAGGTAATGTCTACAACAGTCTACTGGTACAAACCACTGGAGAGTCTCACCCCACCGAAAATACTGGTACACTCATGTATACTAATAGTATCTACTTGTAATATTCAACACTGACAAGGTCTCGCTCATAGACACAAAAGAAACAACCCCCCGCTTACCCTCCCTACCCCTCCCCCCCCCTCGCCGACGCCGCGTTCGTGCACCCAGACTACGATACCAACTCATGCACCCTCCCCCCCATGGAAGCGAATGTCTCCGAAAGTAAAACCAATTATCCCAAACAAACAAACATGTTATCATGCGCGGTCTATCTGGTCGCAATTGCATCATTTGCCATCCGACAATGTTCAGCGTGAAGTGCCACTGACCAAAATCATGATGAAGGCAACAGAAAATCGCAAGGCCCTGACTGATTGTGCGGTTATTTCATACCCAAGGACCGTCAAGAAGCTCCTGCGCGGCGTCGCGGTGTTTGTCCCGCCACGCCGCGAAAGCGCGGAAGGGGTTACGAGAACGCTCCTTGTCACCACCGCCGCTGCCGCCGCCGCCGTTGCTACCATTGCTGCCGTTGCTACTGGTAGTGTTCGTGTTCGCCTTGCCGCCGCGGTGCTTGTCCCGCCACGACGAGAACGTGCGGAATGGGTTACGAGAGGACCCCTTGCCGCTGCCACCGCCGCCGGCACCTCCGCTGCTGGTGCCACTGCCGTCGGTGCTACGGCCACTGCCGCCGCTGCTGCTCCTGGTGTTGTTATTGTTGTGTTTGTTTCCACCACGACCAGAGCGCGCGGAAGGGGTTACGAGAAGACTCCTTCCGGCTGTCGCCGCCGCCGCCGCCGCCGTCGCTGTTGCTGCTGGTGTTGTTATTAGTCTTGTGTTTGTTCCTCCACGACGAGAGCGCACGGAAGGGGTTACGAGAAGACTCCTCCCCGCTGTCGCCGCCGCCGTCGCTGCCGCTGCTGCTGGTGTTGTTGTTGTTGTTGTGTTTGTTCCGCCACGACAAGAGCGCGCGGAAGGGGTTACGAGAAGACTCCTTCCCGCTGCCGCCGCCGCTGCGGGTGTTGTTGTTGTTGTGTTTGATCCGCCACGACGAGAGCGCGCGGAAGGGGTTACGAGAAGACTCCTTCCCGCTGTCACCGCCACCGCCGCCGCTACCACTGCTGCTGACAGTGTTCGTGTTCGCCTTGCCGCCGCGGTGCTTGTCCCGCCACGACGAGAACGCGCGGAATGGGTTACGAGAGAATCCCTTGCCGCTGCCACCGCCGCCGTCGATGCTACCACCACTGCCGCTGCTGCTGCTGGTGTTGTTGTTCCCCTTCTTGCGCCAGGACGAGAACGCGCGGAACGGGTTGATAGAAGAGCCCTTCCCGTTGCCACCGTCGCCGCTGCTGCTGTTGCTGCCGTTGTTGTGGCTGTTGTTCTTCTTGTGGAACCTTCCTCCAAACCAACGCCCCCGCTCGGCTTGGACCTTGTCCATGACAACGAACTCATCGCTGGCCCTGCACCGCGGCCCAGCGGGGAAGTCGTTTTTTGTTAGGGCTGCGAGTTGGCTTACCACAAGTCGTCGACTAGCTACTAGTACAGTCGACTAGAAGTATTCGGTTAGGTGCAGCAGTGCCAACTGTCTCTCTAGTTGAGTCTCCTTCGTTGTAACTAGTAATAGTCGGGTACTAGTCGGCTAGGTATAATAGTTAGGTACAGCGGTGCTAACAGTCCCACTATATGATGCCTCCTTGATTGTAGCAAGGCTTGTCTGGTGTTATCCGACTTTTGGAATGTAACCTATGCGTAAAACCCTTCGGTCAGGAGGTACTGTTTTTGTTCGCTTCGCTTGCCTGACTTCAAACGACCAAGAGTCGCTCAGTTTGCTGGCTTGCTGACTGCGTCACTCAGCTACCGGTACAAAGTGTAATAATAAAAGTATACATATATGCGAACCGTCAACACTACATCGTAGGTGAAACCTTTTGAATAATCGATCGACATCCTAGCTATACTAGATTAGTATGATAACTAGCCGTGGAATCCAGCCAACTCACAGCGCTATTTTGTTTTTATTTTTTGCGAAGCACAAAACGACTGTTCGTTTTGTTGACGTGTGTACAACTTTCGCGAGCACCAACTACCCTGTGTCGTGTGATATGCACGGTACGCACAGGGTATAAATGTGGTACACTGCACGTTCCCCGTTCAGACATGCACCATGGAGCCTATCTGCACGTTTCTGAGCACCGGTTTGATCGTTGGTGAGCCGTCCAGCCCTCCAATGTTTGAAGAGAACGCGCGCGGTCGGTTTCCACATAAATCACGAGGCATTCGTGGGAAAGGGGGTGAATGTTTAGCATCCTCTACTCGGCGTATCATGTAAATAATATTTAATAGTGTGGCAGACCCACTCCCAGAGGGCCGAATCTGAGAAAAAGGGATTGTTTATCAAGGGCGTTTTTTTCTGTGCTCTCCTGTATCACCGGGAAAAATCTCTCGACTTCTCGACCACCACCAGTTGCTTGCAAATAGGTAAGTGACGTGGGTCCAACTCACGCCTCATTCATATTTGTTTGGGTGTAAACGACAACTTCACACAACTACCCCAGAAGTGTATTAACAGATCAGCAGCACCACAACAACAACACACGCACGCACGCACGCACCTGAGCCTGGTCATCCCGTTGGCCACAGCTGCGCCGACGTGAGATTTGCTGGTGACAAAAGCACCACCAGTGGTCCTGGTGGCGGCCACGGCGCCGGGGTATACTCCCAGGCCGTAGCATGCCGCGAAGCCCCCCATCAAGGACACAAAAATGAACAGTAGTCCACGCCAGAGCCAGCGGGACGCCATCCCAACCATGACCTCCTCCACCCGCCCCCCCCCCCTCCTCCCCTCCTCCTCCTCCTCCTCCCCCTCCTCCTCCCTCCTCCTCCTCCTCCTCCTCCTCCTCCTCCTCCTCCTCCCCCCTCCTCCTCCTCCTCCTCCTCCTCCTCCTCCTCCTCCTCCTCCTCCTCCTCCTCCTCCTCCTCCTCCTCCTCCTCCTCCTCCTCCTCCTCCTCCTCCTCCTCCTCCTCCTCCCTCCTCCTCTCCTCCTCCTCCTCCTCCTCCTCCTCCTCTCTCCTCCTCCTCCCCCTCTTCCCCGCCTCCTCCTCCTCCTCCTCCTCCTCCCCCCCTCCCCTCCTCCTCCTCCTCCTCGTCCTCCTGCTCCTCCCATCTCCCCTACTCCTCCTCCCCCTTCCACTGCGCCTCCTCCTCCTCCTTCTCTTCCTTCCTCCCTTCCTCCCCCTCCTCCGCCTTCTCCTCCTCCTGCGCCTCCTCCTCCCCCCCCCCCCCCTCCCCCCCCTCCCCGCTCCTCCTCGTCCCCCCCCCCCCCTCCCTCCTCCTCTCCTCCTCTTCCTCCTCCTCCCTCTCTCCCCCCCCCCTTCCCCTCCCCCTCCCCCTTCCCCACCTCCTCCGCGGACCCTCCACCCTCGCGAACTTGTTGTTGTTGTTGTTGTTGTTGTTCTTGTTCCGGGGGAGCATCCATAGCCGCCGGCGCTACAAGGTCTACCGCCGGGCTCTCTTGCTTTTCTCCTCGAGGCGCGGCTCCCATCACCCCCCTGTGTCGCCCCCCCTCGAGTAGCCCGTATTCGCTTCCCGCCCGGGAGAGAAAGCGCACCCCATCTTCAATAAAATAACCCGTGGAACGATGCGTATCCCCGACCCATGCAGCCCCATCCTGTAGGAACTGGCCTGCGGCCTGATGCCCTTCTTCAAATATCCGGCCAGCGGCCAGGTGAGCGTCCCCGGCCAATGAAACCCCGTGTCCGACGAAGCCGCCAAGGTCCCGATGCCTGTCCCCGGCCCAGGAAAGTGCGAGGACCCCCCGCCGGACCAGGTGGCCGATGAGGGTGTGGCGCTGTTCCGGGGTTCCGAGTCGGAAGAAGTTCAGCGGATTGTTGTTGTTGTTATTGTTGTTGTTGTCGCTGTTGCTGTTGTCGTCGTTGCCGTGGTCTTCCATCGGTTTCTCTACAGCAGCTGCTGGTCCTGGTTCTGGTCCTGGTTCTGGTCCCCTACTTGGTCCTGGTCCTGGTCCTGGTCCTGGTCCTGGTCCTGGTCCTGGTCCTGGTTCTGGTCCTGGTCCTGGTCCTGGTCCTGGTCCTGCTGCTGTTGCTGTCACTGCTGCCGCCGCCGCCGCTGCTGCTGCTGCTGCCGCTGCTGCTGCCGTTGCTGCCGCTGCTGCCGCTGCTGCCGCTGCTGCTGCCGCTGCATCGCCCGCCATCTAGTCTGCTGAATGCTGTCGACTGTCGGCACTGATAAAAGACTGGTTGTTGTCCTTGAAGCAGGTATGTAGCTGCTGAGAGCAAAGGTACATTTGGCGGGCGATCAACATAGTATCCTCAGTGGCATACGTACACAACAGGTACTGCTCTTGCTTGGCTTTTCCTCGGAGAATGTTTGTATACAGTATGTTACATGCTCCACTCCGTCTCGAACCGAATATTTTTGACTTATATCGCAGTAGTCGTAGTCTTTCATCTATCACTCCAAGCCAAAAATATATCCAGGGCTGTTCGCGGGTCAGGAGAAGTTCAAAATCTCACGGGTCGGGTCGGGTCGGGTCAAGCAGTGTTCAAAATCTCACCGTTCGGGTCGGGTCGGGTCAAGAGGTATTCAAATCTCACGGATCGGGTCGGGTCGGCTCAAGATGTTTTGGGATCTCACGGGTCAGGTGGGTCGGGTCGGGTCAATAAGTTTTCAAATATCACGGGTCGGGTCAGGTCAGGTCAAGAGGTGACAGCTCACGGGTCGGGCCATGTCATGACCCGCGAGAAACGAGTCAATCACGGGTGGGGCCATCACGACCCGCGAGCTGTTTTATGCTCACCCGCAGGTCGGACCCGCGCATCCGGCCCTCGGATCCGACACTTTGAAAACTTCCCTCTTTCTGCCCAAAGGCTTTTTTTGCACCAATACTCAATAGTACTAACTTGGTATCATAATCGAACATTAAAACACCACCAAATCTATATACGCATGTCAGCATCCATCCATACCCACCACAGCAAGGCCGCATACCACTGCGGGGTGCAATAATGAAGCTTTATTTGTGTTTGTATAGTCGACCCACGGGCCGGATCCACGGGTCGAACCCGCGGATCGAGATAAATGGTCTCGCGGGTTGAGGCGACCCGACCCGCGACACGACCCGTATCTCATGAGTCAACAGGAGTCCGGCGGATCGGATCGGGTCGGGTCAGGAGATGTTCAAACTCTCACGGGTCAGGTCGGGTCGGGTCAGGAGGTTTTCAAATCCCATGAGTCGGGTCGGGTCGGGTCGGGTCGGGTCGGGTCAGGAGGTTTTCAAATCCCACGAGTCGGGTCGGTGCGGGTCGGGTCAGGAAGTTTTCAAAATCTCGCGGTTCGGGTCGTGTCGGCTCAAGACATCTACAACTTTTCGCGGGTAGGGTCGGGTCACCTGACCCGACCCGACCCGTGAGGTTTGACTTGACCCGCGAACAGCCCTGTAAATATCCCGTTTTCACCTCTTGGAGTCTCCTGAAGTACTTACACGTTCCTCCCTAACACACCTCGTTTACCCTACTCCTCCTCGTCAATGTTCCATCCCCACGTCACGCAAAGGGTGCTGGATAGTACTGTATTGTTTTTTACATTTTCAGTACCGCACTGTGCAGAAACGTGTATCTACTGTAGCTCCAATTCCAAGTAGTCCCTGTATGGTACCGGTTACCCTAGGGTCTGTGCGGGACATTTTCAGTCTGCATGCTATTGACAGTCAATGCGTCAAGCCTGTCACAGCAGTCAAATACCTATATGTTGCCGGGCTTTGCATAATAGTTGTTGTGTTGGTTATAGAAGGGTTGATCATCCGTCGAAAGCGATTCACAGAAACGGTTGATGTTCTTTCGACGTGGGAGAGAAGTTATGACACTTTGTTGCGATATTACCATTGATTCTATGTTGTAATTGTGCGGACAAGTAGTTCAGACAAGCACACCGACCAATTAACGAGAATTAGAACTTTCTGTTTGGAATAGGTTGTGACACTTACCGCAAGCATCAAGCGAGCGTGTACTACAACCAAGTTGTTGAGTAATGGGATCCTATTATTGAACATTGAGTTGACGAATTACATGTCACGTCCATCGCGGGGTCGTATTGAGGATAGCTACTATACCACTGGTACACAACACGGTATGTACCAGGTGGTCCATACCTGTTCGATTCCGCTGTCAGTGACATACGTGCACGTCGTCTATTATACGGAGATTGTAGTGCATAGCGGCATGACGTGCTGTTAAGTATCGGTGGTATTCGAGTACGTCGCAGTATCGGATTAGTTCATTGTAAAACGATAGTAAGTACCACAGTACTTTGGTAAAGCACAAGGCGCGAAAAGCGACACCAGTACACAGGCTTTGCACTCTGATATGAACGCACGTACCATGCACAGGGTCAGTATATCCGATATCGTACAGTGCTATATGTGCGACGTATTGATATGATTGGTTCGTACAAAGCTCAAATTTGTTAAACAGATCAAGCAAGGTTGCCGGGTCGTTGGAGTTTGTTTTGCTGTCGTCGTACTGGTAAGCTATTACGGGGGACCGTAGTAAGTAGGACCTACGGTAAACGCAAAAACTATATATTTCCCTATTTTTACTAGCATTATTTGAATCTATTTACTATGGTCCCCCGTAATAGAGCCACGAGGTCACGAGATACGACACGCGTGCTCTCGCCCACCATGTCGCTCCTCGTCACCCTCTCCACCAATCGTCTCCTCTTCGAGAGACTGCTGTTAGTTATCTAACACAAAACTGCCCTTGGGCAATCTTTCTTTCATCGGCTCTGCGGAGCACAGCTCATGCTGTACAGTCGAGTGACGCACCGACTTAAGTGCTCATCTCTGCTGTGTGGTAGACTGTCCGAAGCAAGACCAACAGGTCTATCGTACACATACATGGATGGGTACACGAAATACCTCCATTACCCGCAAACGCCAGCCAACATTACCGGCACTATATATAGCGTCAACCGGCACTAATTACTCCGCGCACTGCCACACTGGTTATCAAGTCTGTGTCAAGGGATCCCTCAGGCACGATAGCGGGCAACCGACACTACTCACCCGGCACTATTTGTATCTTAAGTTCTAAAGGGGTTAGGTAGGGAAGGGGTAAGGTAGTCTACTGCTGTTGTTCTAAGGATTACCCTGGGCTGGGTAATCGATCGGTCTTTCACCCCTATAGCTCAGAAGGTAACACCTTCCTTCACATTTGACGTCGTCCAGGTCACGGGTTCGAACCACACTTCGAACGTTTCTTTTATAGCCTAAAAAACACTTATCCCTGGTTCCCTAGATAATGAAACGTAGCGGGTAGGTCAGCGTACAGACGTATACGGTTCCGACGCCCTAAAGATCCCACCGTTCAGAGGGGGGGGGGGGGGGTATTATAAGGATTACCCTGGGCTGGGTAATCGATCGGTCTTTTACCCTATTATAGCTCAGTGGGTAACACCTTCACACTGTACAGTAGTTCATGCTTTGGTTGAGAGGTGGTTTTCTTGCGAAGAAAATCGAGAATATCGACGCTAGTCGACGAGGAAAGGAAGCACCGAACTCTTCTCGCGATAAACAATGAAAGGCACAAAACCGTAACTTGGGGGGGGGGGGGAGAGCCTGGTACGTGACCGACCCTGGATCTGAGTGACGAGTACTAATAGGGGGAAGGGAGAAAAGAAGGGCGAATATCATAAACGGGATGTACAACAACAAAAATAAAAATTACGTCAAAAAGAGACCGCGGCCTTGACCCCTTGACTGACCGCCCTCGCAACACTAAACTAGTATGATACGGCCAAAAGAGACCTTGACCTGCCCCAGAGAGGATATTTGGTTAAAAAAGCTCGTACTCGTACAGCAGCAGAATCTGGAGGGGGCCTCCCGTGTGGAGGATGTCACGGCTCGCTCATGGTGATACTAAATCGCTGTAAGATACGGTATGCTGTAGTTGTACTGACTTTTTGTGTCATTACACTGCTGCGTACTCGCCTCGTGAGGACAGACAAACACGCACGTGATGCGAGAGAGATGGTAAGTAGATAGATGCTGTTGAAGAATCAACCACCCCATCCATGTTTGCGAGAGACACCAATGTGTACATAAATTTAAGTACTGTTTTTATTTAGGTATACACATAAAATGCTTCTTATATTTTCGGACAAACTAGTGCTGGTGTTTGTTACCATCGCTCGATTGTATCGTATGAGAGGATTGCACGTTTTTTTTTTTTACCTGCTTCCACAGGTGAACCACGCCAGCCGCAGTCACCGGACAATGGGGCAACTACTACTACTGCGGTTGCCCCCAGAGTACTGTTGGGTGCTGAGAGATCCCATACCGCATACCTGCCTCATATCCAACTCGCTACCAGGTACGTACATCAGCGCCCTTCTCAACCAAAAGAAAACATTCCAACGGCAGATAGACCCTCTACCCTCTACCCTTTGTTCTTCTTTGATGTGCGCACGTACAGTAGCGCGCCGCAACGCACCCCCCCCGGATTTTGGGAAGAGATATTCGAAGCATTCCCTCGCTGGTGGGATCCTATTCGCAGAGATTACTACTGCACTGTACCTGGGGTCGAAGTGAGACGGAGTCCGAATACCGAAGAGCCAAGACGCGAATGCAAGGAGAGGGCACAGCAGTCTACACCAGTCCAAAGGGCAGGTGCACAAAAAAGGCGAGGCAAAAAACGCGGCGCAATCAATCATATCTTTGGCAGCAATACGTTACCTTTCAGGTGAAACGGTGAAACGGCTTCCTTTGGCAACTTTTTTACATTTTTACGACGAACGACGAGTAACGATGTATGATACGTACAAGATACCACGATACCTGGCACCGCTATACCAGACATCACAGGTGATAGATGATACACCGAAGCTTGCGTAGTGCGTACCTGGTATGTATGTATCATGCTGCACTGCCAGAGGCAGCGAGTGTTTTTCACGGTGGTGTTCATATTAGGAAACACGCGCTCTGCTTTACGTCGGAGATGGGCGGCGTGTGCCTTGTCGCTGTGTTATGATTAATTGGGGGTGAATGCAAACAAGCATCGTGTCATTCCGTTTTTCTGTTTGTCCTCCCGAGAGGTCTCTCGTTTATAACTACAGAGTACCGTATCGGAAGAGTGCTCCTGCTATTATTGGCTGTCTGCTGCAAAGAGAGCTGTTCCGAACACATAGATGTCTTTCTGAACGCTTGGTTGGCCACGTATGCTGCAATGCCGTCCGAGATGCAGGTCGCCGTATCGTAATAACCCGGCACTCTAATACAAGCAAGCTCGGTGTCCGATGAGCTGCTATAACAAGAGGAGAAAGCTTCGCGGTCTTGACATCTTCTTCTATCATATCCGATTGCTACGTATACGTAGGGCTTACCCTGGACTGGGCGATCGATCAAAAATTTACCTCTATATAGTTCAGTGGGTAACACCTTCACCTGGTGTCGACAATGACAACCACTTGGTACATGTGATGATGATGAGGCTGAGGCGAACGCATACATATGCCACTTATGACGTTTTTTGTCCTATAATAACGTGAGGGAACCCAGAAAAAAAATCACGACCAACACTACCCCCCCCCCTCCCTCCTCTCCCCCTTGGAGGGCCGAAAAACGTGTTTTCGACATAGAGTATTAATAGTAGTTTTGTCCCTCTATAGCGCCGGCTGCCCGCTTATACGAGTAGTGCCGGTGAAGAATTCGTTTGGCACAGAAGGGACCGACCAGTGAGGCACAGCAGGCTTCACATGAAATTTTAATCGTCCTTTCTACTCAGCTTTATCAATACACCCAGTGTTCGTTCTGATTCCTTATCCTAGAGAAATACTAACTATTTCTGTGGTCACAGACTGTGAGACAGAGGAAGGCCAGAAACAAAAAAAATATCGCAAATTCAATGGTCAAGCAAAGGGAAGTGCCAGCATACCGGGTACGAGAACACAACAGCACTAGCAAGACTAGAAAAAATAGGAAAAAAAAAGACAAAAAGAAATAATTCTGCAATGAAACAGAATACAAATGACGCAAGGAGATCAGAAAGGCCGCTAGATGGAAAGCATATACGTACTCAGGAAGGACAGATAGCTGCCGCGCGGAGGAAGCAACACGAAGAGGAAGATACCGGCATACGGACGGCAGGGCGGGGAAAGAAAACAAAGGGAGAGACAGGGCAAAAAGCAATAAGGAAGAGAGAAGGGGGGGAAAACAGAGAATATCGTACTCCAGACGATGTTAGTATCATGGGTGCTCGTCTGACCTAGAAAATCGATTCAGGAACCCAGCCACACCCATTCTTTGCCGTCTCCTTCCTACTCTCGCCAATAGCGGTGCCAAGTGTCAGTACTGTGCCGCTGTCGCACCCGCCCCTCCGTTGAACAATTCAACAAGAAACAAACAAAAACCTGCTAGACTTCAAGACCTAGTCAAACCGATACCTCGCCACCCGATCCATCATTTCGTTTCTTCATTCGTCGACAGCTGTATCGGTACGACTGCCCCCCCCCCCTACTCTAAGAGCACAGAACGGTAAAATGGTTAGTAGTTCGAAGGGTGCTAGTAGAGCATTACCGAAAGCTAGGAATACCCACAGCCAACGAAACGTTCGATGCAGAATTCGAGAAGGAAATCAACGCGTGGGTAGAGGCGAACGTAGATACATCAGAAAGGGAAGACAGTGGTTCGGGAGGGTTACAGAGAGAGTTCACAAGGGAAGACGTAAAAAAGTGTGTAGCTAAACTTAAGAATAGAAAGGCAGCAGGGGCAGACCAAATAGTGAATGAATTTATGAAGTACGGGGGAGAAGGAATGCTTACCATGATGGTTATGTTGTATAACTGGATACGGAAAAAAAAAAAACGAGTACGCACCTAGGAGGTGGAGAGAAGGAGTAGTAGTAAACTTATTCAAGAAATGAGATAAGGCTGACCCCGGGGAACTATAGAGGGATAACGCTGCTAAGCACAGTAGGCAAAACATTTTGGAAGATTTTGAACGATAGAATGGGAACGATGATGGAGAAGGAAGACAAAACATGCAAAGGACAAGCAGGGTTTAGGCCAAACCGTAGCTGCGTAGACCATGTGTACACCTTAGGTAAGATTATTCAAGGTAGGAAAGACGCGGGACGAACAACGTACTGTTTCTTTCTAGATATGCAGAAAGCCTACGACACAGTATGGAGAAATGGATTGTGGAAAAAACTGTGGGAAATAGGAATCGGAGGAAAGATGTGGAGAATAATGAAAAAGATGACGGAATGTGCGAGAAGTGCTGTGATGCTGGACGGGGAAATATCGAAGTATGTTGATATTTTACAAGGTGTTGCACAGGGATGTACGTTGTCACCTAACTTATTCAAGATATATATTAACGACCTGATAGTAGCAGTCGAGGGAGCAAGGCAGGGAGTCACGGTAGGGGAACATACGGTGTCGGGATTGTGTTTGCGGATGACTTCGTGGGGATATCAGAAACACTGGAAGGATTGCAGAAACAATTAGAAACGGCACTAGAGTAATCTGGACCAGAAAAGAGGGGACGCCAGCAGGGTGGATCCCTTTTCGGGAAAGCCTCCTTGTTGTATGGGGAGACAGTGATTGAGTATCACTCCGTGAGCGATATCGCAGCTCTACAACAGCACGACAAAGTAGTAAGAGGCTAGGAAAAAAAAAACAGAGACATGGCACGCTGAGGTGCTTACTCCTGCCGATTCGATAGCGAGAGATGCGATAGCGAGCAGGGACAAACGAGCGACGGCTGGTTGGCACTACGGCCACAACAAGCAAACAGGGTTTAATCCGCGACGAACACGGTCGAATACGACGAGTTGAACCCCCGGACCGCTACTACCGTAGTAGACATTAGGGAGTAGGCGCCGTGGCACGCTGAGGTGCTTACTCCTGCCGACTCGATAGCGAGAGATGCGATAGCGAGCAGGGACAAACGAGCGACGGCTGGTTGGCACTACGGCCACAACAAGCAAACAGGGTTTAATCCGCGACGAACACGGTCGAATACGACGAGTTGAACCCCCGGACCGCTACTACCGTAGTAGACATTAGGGAGTAGGCGCCGTGGCACGCTGAGGTGCTTACTCCTGCCGACTCGATAGCGAGAGATGCGATAGCGAGCAGGGACAAACGAGCGACGGCTGGTTGGCACTACGGCCACAACAAGCAGACAGGGTTTAATCCCCGACGAACACGGTCGAATACGACGAGTTGAATTCCCGGACCGCGACTACCGTAGTAGACATTAGGGAGTAGGCGCCGTGGCACGCTGAGGTGCTTACTCTTGCCGACTCGATAGCGAGAGATGCGATAGCGAGCAGGGACAAACGAGCGACGGCTGGTTGGCACTACGGCCACAACAAGCAAACAGGATTTAATCCCGGACGAACGCCGTCGAAAACAACTGGTTGAATTCCCGGACCGCGTCTACCGTAGTAGACATTAGGGAGTAGGCGCCGTGGCACGCCGAGGTGCTTACCCCTGCCGATTCGATAACGAGAGATACGATAATGAGAATGGACAAACGAGCGACGGCTGGTTGGCACTACGGCCACAGCAAGCAAACAGGGTGTAATCCCCGACGAACGCGGTCGAATACGACGGATTGAATCCCCGGACCGCAACAAGTAGACATTAGGGAGTAGGCACCGTGGCACGCTGAGGTGCTTACTCCTGCCGATTCGATAACGAGAGGTGCGATAGTGAGAAGGGACAAACTAACGACGGCCAGTTGACACTACGGCCACAGCAAGCAAACAGGATTTATTCCCGGACGAACGCGGTCGAATACAACGAGTCGAATCCCCGGACCGCAACTAGTGAACCTTAGGGAGTAGGCACCGTGGCACGTTGAGGTGCTTACTCCGGCCGATTCGATAATGAGAGATACGATAATGAGAATGGACAAACGAGCGACGGCCAGTTGGCTCTACGGCCACAACAAGCAAACAGGGTTTAATCCCCGACAAAAAAAAAAAAAAATCGTTCTACCATCGAGGTTAACCCTATTTTCTGGAGCTCCTCACTTAAGGAGCTCCATGCCCTACCCTAAAACTGGAAAAAAAAAAAAAAAAAAAAAAATCACGTTGAATCTCGATGAATACTCCCATGGCCCAAGTATATTAAAAAGTCAATTTCGAAACAAGATAGGTATTCCGGCGATTTTGGGCTAAGGAACCCCCGTCAAGCAGATTTTTTTTGTTTTTAGCGGAAATGTTTCGTTCTATACCGGTGTGAATATGGTATTCTGTGTTTGTGTGTATGTGGGATTTTAACTATTTTTACCGAACGCGAAGTTAACCCAACTCTAACTCCAGGTGATTTTGTCCCCGAAACGTGGTTACCATTTCTTGAGGAGTCAACCCTTTTAGCACTGCACTGCGCAGAAGACACTGTCTACCTCTGATTCCAAGTGATTTGTCCCCGATTGTCCCCAGAAAGAGAGTGAAGTCGTAAAGGGGGTGAAGCAGGACTCCACGTCCGCAGTCTCGAGACGGACCCAGACATCGGGGGCATACCATTACGGGGGACCACATTAAATAGGACCCACGGTACACACAAAAAAACCTATATATTTACCTCTTCTTACCAACAGTATTTGTTCACATTTACTATGGTCCCCCTCAATAAAACCGAGCAAACAGAACTTGATAAAAATAACTTTTTCCCTGACTTCGTCTATTTAATAATACTTCCGTCCAACCCCACCGGTTTTGTTTTTTCGTTTTGTTTTTTTTACCGTTGCAGGAGTGTGGCGTCGCTTTTTCGTGTTCGTTTTTTTTTGGTCGTGCGCGCCTCGTTAACGCCCTATTCGCTTTTTCATCGTCAGTGGGTTTGTTGGCTCTTCGAGTGAGTAGAAGCCTCAGGAATATTAGGTGCTACGATTGAACGAACTAATCTTCTAGTCTTTTAACACACCTCGGACCTAGAACGCTTTGGCTCTCTACCCCGCTGCGCGCTACGCCCACAAGCCGCCAGCTACTACAAACTCACCCCGAAGATGCTCAAGGCTGTAGCACCCGTACAACGGCGCCTTGTGCGTTGATCTGTGATTGACCGACCTACTGTACGTAGTTCTTCTGTACTTGCGAAAACCTATTTTTATCTGTGATTGACCTACTCTACGTACTACGTCTGTACATACGAAAACCTTTTTTTTCTCACACCTCGATAATATTCCGTTTTTTTTTCTCCAAAAGTCGGTTTGTTGAGCACGTGGGATCACATTTGCCTTTATCCCGTGAGGAGAAGGCCTCACAGAATTTAGGCGCCGCATAGGACCAATGCCACGGTGGAGGGCTGCACTTTTTGGGGCAGTTTGTTTTTTTACCGGGTTGGGCTCCCCAAGTGAGAGCAACTAGCGCTATAGTAGTACTATAATTTTACTGCAGTACGTACAGTAGTAATAGTACATTTATTTTGAGGACTATTGATGTCGCATGGAAAAATATCGGTCGGGTCGCGCAAACAAAAGTTCTTCGAAGGCATGTCTCGGGGGGGGGGGGGGGTGAGATGTTGAGCCCCTCAACGCGAACCACCCATCCCTATAAGGCATTGCTGCCACAAATGGGTACCCCTAACGTATTCATAGCAAGCGTTTAACTCCACTCGGACGACGAGTATCCGCCTCCCCAGGTGCTCTGTGACATTTTCATCAGCTCCCACAGCGCTCTTATAAGACCCCCGGAAACGACGGGTAACGCTCAGCGCACTTCCAATATTCCATCCACAACAATGTCGAGCGCGAGGAGGGCAGTCTTGGTAGGATGCATGTCAACCTTCTGGCGGAGAAGAAGACCGTCGACAGCTCAGGGGTGTGTGCGTCCCCCCGCCGGCTTTTTGGAAGCTGTTCTGTTGGCACAGTCAGCATTGGCTTACCTCCCTGACGCAACAAAATGTGCCGACCGGCTTGAGTGGACGTGGACATAAAAAACGTGGAAGCGGCTGGCTCATTACCGCACGGAAAATAATCGAAGGCGGCCGACAGTGCCGACCGCGGCCGGATGAGGTGCGGCAGTTGTCGGGGTGCATTGCTCCAGGGGAGTCGAAAATGCGGAACACCTTTGTTTGCTCCGGGGGGATCGGGAACGTAGGGTTTTTGAGGTCAAGCGCACTATATACAAACCAAGGCTATGGCAGGGGGGGGTACGTTAAAGTCTCATGTTCCGTCCGCTCAAGGACACTCGGCCTAGTGCCGATCTGAACATACATTTGCAGTCTTCACAAGATTTTATTTCCTTTACGTTTTCGCGATATGCACCGCCACATGGGATTGCTTTGTTTTTTTACGATCGCGCCATACATTCAATAGTTTCATGCCCAATTCTCAGCGAGGGTACAGAGCGACCCGCCCGAGTGACCTAAACGCCGTGCTAAAAAAATGGCTGTACCCCCCCTGTATACCGCAGTAGCACCGGTCTACACGAGATGGACAGCTGGCTCAGTCTCGAGGGTTTCTCCCCCGATGCGCTCGACACGGCCAAACGTGAAGGTCGTGTGCTCGAGGAGGTGACCACCTGCGTGCCGGCGCCGTTCCTGATCTACTGACATGAACGTAGTTATTTTGTAGAGACTCGAGAGAACACAGCACACATCAGTATTTCTAGACGATCGCTTTTGCTCTTCGAAGGGGTGCCGAATTGTTTTTTTCGATTTTACGTATGAGACTGGGCGATGGAGGTATTACTAACCACGGCCTATCGTTGCTCGCGGCCGGGGCTTAGGGTATGGGAGTTCCCGCATATAATTCGAGGAGAGGAAGAAATCGAGGCCTTATTCGCCTATTACATGGACGATGTCATCCTCGGCAAGCACGGTTTCAGAATCACACACCCCTTCCTTCGGCTTGACCTTGGTGAGCTCGGCATCGCTGCCAATGCCGACAAGACCGTGGTTCTGCCTTTGAGAGGGACCCATGCTATGTTCGAGGTAGCACCTTTTGAACAGAACGTTCTGGCTGACGAGGCTCCTTAAGGGCACTGAGTATCTATATACCCAAATACTCAGTTGAGAATCCTCGGAAAAAATCAGGGGCACGCGTCAAGGGGGCACGTGCTGACGGTGGAGGAGGTAACGGCGTTCGAATCGAGGAAAGAGGGAGTGAGGCGATGGCGTTGGGGGGGGTGTACTCGATAGGAGAGATGTACTCGATCTCATGCATGGCCGTCGTCGTATGACCATAGAGACCCTCGCATCACTGTGGCGCCGGGGCGGAGCACGTCGATGTTTCACCGACCAAGCGGACCTTTCTCGCACCAAGCGCGAAGCGAAACGTGAGGTAATCGGCGAGTCGCATGAAGGGTGGACTGCATCTTGCTTAGAACCGCTTGTGAGACGGTTTCGCACATGGATGACAGCTTCAACGAGTTGATTTATTTTCCGGTGTGGCCGCTTCCAGAGACAGCAATGGGGAGACAATGTAACTGCCTCACCATAAACACTACCGGCACGTGATACGATAATTCCCCTTGTGCGGAGGGGGGGTCCCAATCGGTACAGAAGAGCGCGGTGGGCGGGGAAGAGGGAAGGAGGCTTGAGTTTCCTGACGCGCTGCTGGCAAGCACGCCGGACAAAGCAAGCGGCCGCCCTCATTCTCACTGAGTCCATGGGAACCTGCTACCTCAAGCGCACCACGTGCACGGGTTTCGCCCCTCGGAGCATGCAGCAGGGTCGACAACGCGGGGCGCACTGGGCTTATTATGGGAGCACATCCTTCAAAGTTCGGGGAGCCACCACCCAGAGCACAGTCTTAATATTCCTTCGAAGTGCTTCCTTTCCTCTCGTGACAACACCATTCGGCACGCCTTCGCTCTGATTTTTGTTGTTGTCGTATACGCAATCAAGAGCCAATGGTATGTATGGATACACACATAATGCATAGATATATACATACATACATGAAGCATGCGCGGTGAACTGTTGTGGGCGTATCGTTGTGTTGCCGCATGACGCCCAATACTGCATGGCATTGTATTTGTTTGTGCATACACGGACCATTTCGACAGATGTTTGTAATCTCACATTACCAGCGGCTCATTCTCCCAATTTTTAATCTACTGTGTAGCCCGTGACAACAAAATCAAGTGTTATGTCCCTGTCGGGAAAAAAAAAAAAACGCGAACAAAAACAACTACCAGATACCAAGCAAACGGCATCATCCCATCCCGCCGCCCTTACTGTAGAGAAAAGGAACGACACAAACGACATACCCATCATAGCATATAGTATAAAAATAATTCACGAGGGGGAAAAAAGACGTTCGTGCGTGGTCATAAATCAAACAGAATTCGCGTGGGGTGCACGTCCGAGACGTTGGGGTTGCTGGTAAATCGCAGGGTTAGCTGCATAGATAGCACATGGGGACCAATGTCAGACAAAAAAAAAAAACATGTATAGAAAAAAAAAAATCAAGAAAAAAAATGAAAAAATGAAAAAGACAAAAAAACCACAAAAACAAAAATAGCCAAGAAATAAAACCAAACAAAACAAAAAAAACTAGAAAAAAATCTTACCGGTAGATCCCAGGTATCATACAGTATATCGGGTACCTGGTAAGCGACAAAAAAAAAAAGAACACGAGGAAGAAGCATACAAAAAAACGAAAATAAGCCAAGTAAAGGAGGAAAAAAATGAAAGCGAAAGAAAAATGAAAAAAAAAGTGGGGGCGATACCTCAAGCAGAAAACTCAAGACCGACACCGCCCCATCTCCCTCCCTATATACTATCAATAGCTCGTGCAAGCTTTTCGACATGTGCTGCAGGGCCATGGTAACCGTCAGCCTCCGTTGCTCTTCCTCGCCTGCACGAAACCAACGTAGAAACCAACTATTATACCTGGCAAAAAAGAGATCACCATCAAGACGCGAGCATGTAGGCGCGCGTACTTCCGTCATATGCGCGCGTTTGTTTCCCAGTTGCGATACTAAACTGCTCGGCAAGCTGTTGCGTGCCGTAGTATGTCTTAACCGTACAAGCGCTTTGGTTTCTCACAGAGTTGGGATCGTTTGTGAGCGCACTCGACTTCTCCACATCGAGAAGGTTGCCAAGTGCCAAACAGCGTGTCTTTGGAAAAGTCTGGTCGAGATCTTTCCGAAAACAGGCTGTTCAACTTTTGGGACCCCTCTTCGTTATGGAGAAAAACGAACGCCGAAAACGATCGCACGTCTATGCGAAACAAAGCGTTGACAACGGGAGAGAATATTGCCAATGCCGGACAGGATGCTTTGGAAAAAACTGGTCGAGAGCTTTCCGAAAGTACTGTGTTCAACTTTGGGTACTCTCTCCATCACCCGAGAAAACGCGGGCCAAGAAACGATCGCACCCACCTCTGTGCGAAAACACAGGATTTTGCGGAACCTGCACTAGAAAATGAAGCAAATCAGAATAACCTATTTGCCTACCACCCATGATGTACGCGATTTTCCCATTCATTAAACCCTACCGCCGCAGTTGAAACACACTACTACCGTGCACAATAGTCTACTGTATACATTACCAGCAGGTAAATGTGTACAATAGTCTACTGGACAACCCTAGCAGGTAATGTCTACAACAGTCTACTGGTACAAACCACTGGAGAGTCTTACCCCACCGAAAACACTGGTACACTCATGTATACTAATAGTATCTACTTGTAATATACAACACTGACAAGGTCTCGCTCATAGCCACAAAAGAAACAACCCCCCGCTTACCCTCCCTACCCCTCCCCCCTCGCCGACGCCGCGTTCGTGCACCCAGACTACGATACCAACTCATGCACTCTCCCCCCCATGGAAGCGAATATCCCCGAAAGTAAAAGCAATTATCCCAAACAAACAAACACATTATCATGCGCGGTCTATCTGGTCGTAATTGCATCATTTGCCATCCGACAATGTTCAGCGTGAAGTGCCACTGACCAAAATCATGATGAAGGCAACAGAAAATCGCAAGGCCCTGACTGATTGTGCGGTTATTTCATACCCAAGGACCGTCAAGAAGCTCCTGCGCGGCGTCGCGGTGTTTGTCCCGCCACGCCGCGAAAGCGCGGAAGGGGTTACGAGAACGCTCCTTGTCACCACCGCCGCTGCCGCCGCCGCCGTTGCTACCATTGCTGCCGTTGCTACTGGTAGTGTTCGTGTTCGCCTTGCCGCCGCGGTGCTTGTCCCGCCACGACGAGAACGCGCGGAATGGGTTACGAGAGGACCCCTTGCCGCTGCCACCGCCGCCGGCACCTCCGCTGCTGGTGCCACTGCCGTCGGTGCTACGGCCACTGCCTCCGCTGCTGCTCCTGGTGTTGTTGTTGTTGTTGTGTTTGTTCCACCACGACCAGAGCGCGCGAAATGGGTTACGAGAAGACTCCTTCCGGCTGTCGCCGCCGCCGCCGCCGTCGCTGTTGCTGCTGGTGTTGTTATTGGTCTTGTGTTTGTTCCTCCACGACGAGAGCGCACGGAAGGGGTTACGAGAAGACTCCTTCCCGCTGTCGCTGCCGCCGTCGCCGCCGCTGCTGCTGGTGTTGTTGTTGTTGTTGTGTTTGTTCCGCCACGACAAGAGCGCGCGGAAGGGGTTACGAGAAGACTCCTTCCCGCTGCCGCCGCCGCTGCGGGTGTTGTTGTTGTGTTTGATCCGCCACGACGAGAGCGCGCGGAAGGGGTTACGAGACGACTCCTTCCCGCTGTCACCGCCACCGCCGCCGCTACCACTGCTGCTGACAGTGTTCGTGTTCGCCTTGCCGCCGCGGTGCTTGTCCCGCCACGACGAGAACGCGCGGAATGGGTTACGAGAGAATCCCTTGCCGTTGCCACCGCCGCCGTCGATGCTACCACCACTGCCGCTGCTGCTGCTGGGTGTTGTTGTTCCCCTTCTTGCGCCAGGACGAGAACGCGCGGAAGGGGTTGATAGAAGAGCCCTTCCCGTTGCCACCGCCGCCGCTGCTGCTGTTGCTGCCGTTGTTGTTGCTGTTGTTCTTCTTGTGGAACCTTCCTCCAAACCAACGCCCCCGCTCGGCTTGGACCTTGTCCATGACAACGAATTCATCGCTGGCCCTGCACCGCGGCCCAGCGGGGAAGTCATTTTTTGTTAGGGCTGCGAGTTGGCTTATCACAAGTCGTCGACTAGCTACTAGTACAGTCGACTAGAAGCATTCGGTTAGGTGCAGCAGTGCCAACTGTCTCTCTAGTTGAGTCTCCTTCGTTGTAACTAGTAATAGTCGGGTACTAGTCGGCTAGGTATAATAGTTAGGTACAGCGGTGCTAACAGTCCCACTATGTGATGCCTCCTTGATTGTAGCAAGGCTTGTCTGGTGTTATCCGACTTTTGGAATGTAACCTATGCGTAAAACCCCTCGGTCAGGAGGTACTGTTTTTGTTCGCTTCGCTTGCCTGACTTCAAACGACCAAGAGTCGCTCAGTTTGCTGGCTTGCTGACTGCGTCACTCAGCTACCGGTACAAAGTGTAATAATAAAAGTATACATATATGCGAACCGTCAACACTACGTCGTAGGTGAAACCTTTTGAATAATCGATCGACATCCTAGCTATACTAGATTAGTATGATAACTAGCCGTGGAATCCAGCCAACTCACAGCGCTATTTTGTTTTTATGTTTTGCGAAGCACAAAACGACTGTTCGTTTTGTTGACGTGTGTATAACTTTCGCGAGCACCAACTACCCTGTGTCGTGTGATATGCACGGTACGCACAGGGTATAAATGTGGTACACTGCACGTTCCCCGTTCAGACATGCACCATGGAGCCTATCTGCATGTTTCTGAGCACCGGTTTGATCGTTGGTGAGCCGTCCAGCCCTCCAATGTTTGAAGAGAACGCGCGCGGTCGGTTTCCACATAAATCACGAGGCATTCGAGGGAAAGGGGGTGAATGTTTAGCATCCTCTACTGGGCATATCATGTAAATATTATTTAATAGTGTGGCTGACCCACTCCCAGAGGGCCGAATCTGAGAAAAAAAGGGATTGTTTATCAAGGGCGTTTTTTTCTGTGCTCTCCTGTATCACCGGGAAAAATCTCTCGACTTCTCGACCACCACCAGTTGCTTGCAAATAGGTAAGTGACGTGGGTCCAACTCACGCCTCATTCATATTTGTTTGGGTGTAAACGACAACTTCACACAACTACCCCAGAAGTGTATTGACAGATGAGCAGCACCACAACAACAACACACACGCACGCACGCACGCACCTGAGCCTGGTCATCCCGTTGGCCACAGCTGCGCCGACATGAGATTTTCTGGTGACAAAAGCATCACCAGTGGTCCTGGTGGCGGCCACGGCGCCGGGGTATACTCCCAGGCCGTAGCATGCCGCGAAGCCCCCCCATCAAGGACACAAAAATGAGCAGTAGTCCACGCCAGAGCCAGCGGGACGCCATCCCAACCATGACCTCCTCCACCCGCCCCCCCCCTCCTCCTCCTCCTCCTCCTCCTCCCCCTCTTCCTCCTCCTCCTCCTCCTCCTCCTCCTCCTCCTCCTCCTCCTCCTCCTCCTCCTCCTCCTCCTCCTCCTCCCTCCCCCTCCTCCTCCTCCTCCTCCTCCTCCTCCTCCTCCTCCTCCTCCTCCTCCTCCCCCCCTCCTCCTCCTCCTCCTCCTCCTCCTCCTCCTCCCTCCTCCTCCTCCTCCTCCTCCTCCTCCTCCTCCTCCTCCTCCTCCTCCTCCTCCTCCTCCTCCTCCTCCTCCTCCTCCTCCTCCTCCTCCTCCTCCTCCTCCCTCTCTTCCGCCTCCTCCTGCTCCTCCTGCTCCTCCTGCTCCTCCCCCCCCCCTCTCCTCCTTCTCCTCCTCTTGCTCCTCCCTCCTGCGCCTCCTCCTCCTTCTCTTCTTCCTTCCTCCCTTCCTCCCCCTCCTGCCCCTTCTCCTCCTCCTCCTCCTCCTCCTCCCCCCCCCCCCCCCCCTCCCCACCCCTCCCCCTCCTCTCCTCCCTTTTCCTCCTCCTCCTCCTTCTCCCCCCCCCCCCTCCTCCTCCTCTTCCTCCTCCTCCTCCTCCTCCCTCTCCCCCCCCCCCCCCCCCCCTCCCCCCCCCCCCCCCCCCCCCCCCCTTCCCCCTCCTCCGCGGACCCTCCACCCTCGCGAACTTGTTGTTGTTGTTGTTGTTGTTGTTCTTGTTCCGGGGGAGCATCCATAGCCGCCGGCGCTACAAGGTCTACCGCCGGGCTCTCTTGCTTTTCTCCTCGAGGCGCGGCTCCCATCACCCCCCTGTGTCGCCCCCCCTCGAGTAGCCCGTATTCGCTTCCCGCCCGGGAGAGAAAGCGCACCCCATCTTCAATAAAATAACCCGTGGAACGATGCGTATCCCCGACCCATGCAGCCCCATCCTGTAGGAACTGGCCTGCGGCCTGATGCCCTTCTTCGAATATCCGGCCAGCGGCCCGGTGAGCGTCCCCAGCCAATGAAACCCCGTGTCCGACGAAGCCGCCAAGGTCCCGATGCCTGTCCCCGGCCCAGGAAAGTGCGAAGACCCCCGCCGGACCAGGTGGCCGATGAGGGTGTGGCGCTGTGCCGGGGTTCCGAGTCGGAAGAAGTTCAGCGAATTGTTGTTGTTATTGTTGTTGATGTTGTCGCTGTTGCTGTTGATGTTGTCGCCGTTGCTGTTGTCGCTGTTGCTGTTGTCGTCGTTACCGCGGTCGTCCATCGGTTTCTCTACAGCAGAAGCTGCTGGTCCTGGTCCCCTACTTGGTCCTGGTCCTGGTCCTGGTTCTGGTCCTGGTCCTGGTCCTGGTCCTGGTCCTGCTGCTGTTGCTGTCACTGCTGCCGCTGCTGCTGCTGCCGCCGCTGCTGCTGCCGCTGCTGCCGCCGTTGCTGCCGCTGCTGCTGCCGCTGCATCGCCCGCCATGTTGTCTGCTGAATGCTGTCGACTGTCGGCACTGATAAAAGACTGGTTGTTGTCCTTGAAGCAGGTGTGCAGCTGCTGAGAGCAAAGGTACTTTTGGCGGGCGATCAGGATAGTATCTTCAGTGGCATACGTACACAACAGGTACTGCTCTTGCTTAGTTTTCCCTCGGTCAATGTATCGTATACAGTGTGTTACGTGCTCCGCTCCGTCTAGAACCGAATCGTTTCGACTTATATCGCAGTAGTCGTAGTCTTTCATCTATCACTCCAAGCCAACAAATGTCCAGGGCTGTTCGCGGGTCGGGAGAAGTTCAAAATATCACGGGTCGGGTCGACAAGCAGTGTTCAAATTCTCACGGTTCGGGTCGGGTCGGGTCAAGAGGTATTCAAATCTCACGGGTCGGGTCAGGTCGGGTCAAGAGGTATTCAAATCTCACGGGTCAGGTGGGTCGGGTCGGGTCAAGAATTTTTCAAATATCACGGGTCGGGTCAGGTCAGGTCAAGAGGTGATGAATAGCTCACGGGTCGGGTCAGGTCAGGTCAAGAGGTGATGAACAGCTCACGGGTCGGGTCAGGTCATGACACGTGAGAAACGAGTCAATCACGGGTGGGGCCATCACGACCCGCGAGTTGTTTTATGCTGACCCGCGGGTCGGACCCGTACATCCGGCCCGCGGATCCGACACTTTGAAAACTTCCCTCTTTCTGCCCAAAGGCGTTTTTTGCGCCAATACTCAATAGTACTAACTTGGTATCATAATCGAACATTAACACACCACCAAATCTATATACGCATGTCCGCATCCATCCATACCCACCACAGCAAGGCCGCATACCACTGCGGGGTACAACAATGAAGCTTTATTTGTGTTTGTATAGTCGACCTATGGGCCGGATCCACGGGTCGAACCCGCGGGTCGAGAGAAGGGGTCTCGCGGGTTGAGGCGACCCGACCCGTGACACGACCCGTATCTCACGGGTCAACAGGAGTCCGGCGGATCAGAGTTGGGTCAGGAGATGTTCAAACTCTCACGGGTCAGGTCGGGTCGGGTCAAGAGGTTTTCAAATCCCACGAGTCGGGTCGAGTCGGGTCGGGTCAGGAGGTTTTCAAATCCCACGAGTCGGGTCGGGTCGGGTCGGGTCAGAAAGTTTTCAAAATCTCGCGGTTCGGGTAGTGTCGGTTCAAGATATCTAAAACTTTTCGCGGGTAAGGTCGGGTCACCTGACCCGACCCAACCGGGCCCGACCTGACCCGAGGTTTGACTTGACCCGCGAACAACCCTGTAAATATCCCGTTTTCACCTCTTGGAGTCTCCTGAAGTACTTACACGTTCCTCCCTAGCACACCTCGTTTACCCTACTCCTCCTCATCAATGATCCATCCCCACGTCACGCAAAGGGTGCTGGATACTACTGTAATGTTTTTTACATTTTCAGCACCGCATTTCACAGAAACGTGTATCTACTGCTGTAACTCCGATTCCGAGTGGTCCTTCTGTAGTGACGGTTACCCGGTCTGTGTGGGATATTTTTGGTTTGCATGCTATTGACAGTCAATGCGTCAAGCCTGTCACAGCAGTCAAATACCTATATGTTGCCGGGTTTTGCATAATAGTTGTTGTGTTGGTTATAGAAGGGTTGATCATCCGTCGAAAGCGATTCACAGAAACGGTTGATATTCTTTCGACGTGGGAGAGAAGTTATGACACTTTGTTGCGACATTACGATTGATTCTATGTTGTACTTGTGCGGACAAGTAGTTCAGACAAGTACACCGACCAATTAACGAGAGTTAGAACCTTCTGTTTGGAATAGGTTGTGACACTTACCGCAAGCATCAAGCAAGCGTGTATTACAACTAAGTTGTTGAGTAATGGGATCCTATTATTGAACATTGAGTTGACGAATTACATGTCACGTCCATCGCGGGGTCGTATTGAGGATAGCTACTATACCACTGGTACACAAGTATGTGCCAGGTGGTCCATACCTGTTCGATTCCGCTGTCAGTGACATACGTGCACGTCGTCTAATATACGGAGGTTGTAGTGCATATAGCGGCATGACGTGCTGTTATGTATTTGTGGTATTCGAGTACGTCGCAGTATCGGATTAGTTCATTGTAAAACGATAGTAAGTACCACAGTACTTTGGTAAAGCACAAGGTGCGAAAAGCGACACCAGTACACAGGCTTTGCACTCTGATATGAACGCACGTACCATGCACAGGGTCAGTATATCCGATATCGTACTGTGCTCTATGTGCGACGTATTGATATGATTGGTTCGTACAGAGCTCAAATTTGTTGAACAGATCAAGCAAGGTTGCCGGGTCGTTGGAGTTTGTTTTGTTGTCGTCGTACTGGTAAGCTATTACGGGGGACCGTAGTAAGTAGGACCTGCGGTAAGCACAAAAACTATATAGATACAACTATAATTACGATTTTTGAGGTCGTTGTCACTTGCTAGCTCTTGGCAGACAGACCGACTGATAGACAGCTCTTCGCAAACAGCCCTTCTTCCTTCTTCTTCGCCAAACAGCCAAACAACCTTTCTTCTTTCTTCTTCCGCAAACTGCCAACCACAATAATAGACAGCTCTTTGCACGGCGCCTAAAAGAGGCGTCTCGCCTTCGACGAACGGCATAGATAGGTAGGTGCAGCTGTCGGCGGCCAAGCTGCTGCTGTCGGTGGCGAACCCAACCCCAACCTAGGTGCCGTGGACATTGGGGTGCCGTGGGGGTTGCCATGATATGCCGTGGTATTGCCATGGAGTGCCGTGGCGGTAGCCGCGGGGGTTGCCATGGTACTACCCATGGCATGTCATGGCAACCCCCACGGCGTGCCATGGAATCTTATGCCACACCATGGGATGCCGTGGTGATGCCATGGTATGCCATGGGCGGTACCATGGCAATGCCACGACATGCCCATGACAAGGTCAAATAGTGTAGAACCCTGAGAACTCCGCGCCTGGTGGCAAAAACGTGGCCTTCGCCACCTGCAAGGATCTCACGTGCGCTGGTGGCGGGATCATCCTGACAGGGCAACCGACTGCGAGTTCTGTGCTCGCCCGATCAAGGAAGGGACTGTCTCGTACTCCCTCGAGACTGCTGACGGCGGTGAGTGTCTTATGTCTATTGTGCATGCTGTATGTTGCCAGTACGTTTTTTGGGGGTTTTCAATTGCCTTTTTGCATACAAACCTACGTCAAAGCGTTTATTTTTTTTTTACTCATCCATGCTCGTTCTTTCCCCTTCGTGCGTTGCGTCGGCTCCTCTTACACACAGTGCACGCGAACGCGCACATGCACAACTGTTTGCGGGACGTGAACGAAGGAACGGAGGATTCAGCTGTCGCCGTCACCGCTGCACCGAACGACGTGAGTGCTGCTGCTACTGTGGTGCATTTTCGGTGCATGCACACGATTTCTGTGTGTACATGTTTTGGTGACCCCACGTACTCATTTTTTGCTCGTTTTCGGCTGCCGCTGCTGCTGCTGCTGCTGTCAGCGCCACGCCATAAGTGCTGCTGCTGCTGTGCACCTGCTTCTCCTGTGCACTCGCTGCTGCTGTAGTGCTGCTGCGCTGTTGCCGTGCTGTGCACCTGCTGCTCCTGTGCAATTGCTGCTGCTGTATGTGGTGCTGCTGCGTTGTTGCCGTGCATCATGCTGGAAGCGTACATATTTTCGGATCGTCAATTCCGTAGGTTTTGCGATCGCGGCATACCAGGGTACATGCTTTTTTTTCCTTATTTTCATATCGTTGCTATGCTGCTGCTGCTGCTGCTGCTGCTGCTGCCAACGCTGCCAACGCTGCGGCGATTCGTTGCAGCTTCTGCTGCTGCTGATGCTGTGGCTGCTTCTGCTGCTGCTGCTGCTGCTAATGCTAATGCTGCCGCAATATCCACTGAATGTTCGTACGTACTCGGATTACTGTTTTTCTTGGTCGTTTTTGTACTCAAATGGTTCCTTTTGATACGTGAAAAAATAGTTTTGTCGTTTTGCTCCTGCATTTTGCGTACGTACTGCAATTTCTCGTTTTTGGCTTGGTTATTTTCATATATATCGTTGCTATGCTGCTACTGTGGTGCTGCTGCGTTGTTGCCGTACATCATGCTGCACTTGTGTGTGTACATATTTCGGTATCGTCATTGAAATTCCGTAGGTTTTGCGATTGCGGCACACCAGGGTACATACTTTTTTTCTTCCTTATTTTCATATCGTTGCTATGCTGCTGCTGCCAACGCGGATTATTGTTTTTATTGGCCATTTTTGTACCCAAAAGTTTTTTTTTATACGTAAAAAAAATATTTTGGTCGTTTTGCTCCTGCATTCTGCGTACGTACTACTTTTTCTCGTATTTCGTATTGTTGCTAATATGCTGCTGCTGCGTTGTTGCCGTACAGCATGCGGAGGTGGGTCTATAGTGAGGTAACGAAAATACTTTTCGGACGGCCTCGGGGCACATACTTTTTTTCTCCCTTCCTTAGATATCGATGCTATGCTGCTGCTGCCAACGCTGTGGCGATCCGTTGCTGCTTCTGCTGCTGCTGCTGCTGCTGCTCTGCTTTCAGTGCTGCCGCGATATTCACTGAATGTTTTATGTACTCGGATAATTGTGTTTCCTGGTCGTTTTGTGGCGCTGCTGCGTTGTTGCCGTACATCATGCTGGACATGATTTGTGTGTATATTACACTTAAACTTGTGCGTGTTTACATATTTCTGTATCGTCAATGATTTTTTTTTGTGGTGCTGCTGCGTTGTTGCCGTACATCATGCTGGACGTGATTTGTGTGTGTACTGTACTACACTTGTGTGTCTACATATTTCTGTATCGTCAATGAAATTACGTACTTGCTGCTGCTGCTGCTGCTGCTGCTGCCGTTGTATAGCAAGCGATTACGTGCTGCTGTTGTGCCGCTGTAGAGTAGTACAAATAATGAACTCTGCCCCCCCCCCCTCCCTTCCTCCTCCCCCGCCATTCCCTGCACGCCACTCCCGCCCTGCACACCCTATATGTTTACTTCGACCAGGTCCGTGGCAAGTGCTACAACTGCCGCCTGACGGACTCCACCGTCAAAGACGGAGACATCATCATCAAGCGCAAAAAGACTCCCTTCCATTTCGCCTGCTCCAGGGCTTCGCGGAATTCCGAAGCAGTACGCCAAGCAGATTGTCGCCATCCAGGACGAACGAAAAGAAACAAATAGTTTCCCACATTTCCCAAAATCACGATTATTTCTTCCTACACATATCCAACGGGTTCAACAGCGAACAGATCCACATTCTGGGCCTCCCGCCTCGTTACTACAGCATCCTGGAAGACTATCATGTCTCATCCAAACTCCTATGCTGGCTACATCGAAATCGCGGCCGCCCAGCAACTACCTGGTATACAACATTTCCATAACCGTTGTCGTTGCCGGCACTTCTGCTTTCTCTCCTGTCCCAAACCTTCCCTTAAACAACAGCCTGTATGTTGTATATCATCCACATGCCAAGCACTACTCCACTCTCTCCCCACACTGATGAAATATGTTATTCTTATTATTAGACGAATGTCATTCTTACTCTTGCGTCACCCGATCTTACGTTTCACATTATTCATAAATAAACCCGATTATTACATCCTGTACTGTTTCTTACACAACTACATTTAGTTTGGTTGGCTTTGGGCTATGTCGCCAATTGATTGCAGTTATATGTACACGAAACGACTCCGAAGGAAAGCCTTGTATTTCCCTATTTTTACTAGCATTATTTGAATCTATTTACTATGGTCCCCCGTAATAGAGCCACGAGGTCACGAGATACGACACGCGTGCTCTCGCCCACCATGTCGCTCCTCGTCCCCCTCTCCCCCCATCGTCTCCTCTTCGAGAGACTGCTGTTAGTTATCTAACACAAAACTGCCCTTGGGCAATCTTTCTTTCATTGGCTCTGCGGAGCACAGCTCATGCTGTACAGTCGAGTGACGCACCGACTTAAGTGCTCATCTCTGCTGTGTGGTAGACTGTCCGAAGCAAGATCAACAGGTCTATCGTACACATACATGGATGGGTACACGAAATACCTCCATTACCCGCAAACGCCAGCCAACATTACCGGCACTATATATAGCGTCAACCGGCACTAATTACTCCGCGCACTGCCGCACTGGTTAATCCCGTCTGCACCAAGCGATCCCTCAGGCACGATAGCGGGCAGCCGGCACTACTCACCCGGCACTATTTGTATCTTAAGTTCTCAATGGGATAGATAGGCAGTAGGGAAGGGGTACGGTAGTCTATTGCTGTTGTTCTAAGGACTCCCCTGGGCTGGGTAATTTTTTTATTTATTTTTATCCTCCTTGGAGATCTGGGTAAAAAAAGCTTACGCCCAACACACTTTCTTATTTGTGTACCGGTTCTTGTCCATCTGTAGAACACAGATTTTAACGTGACACTCCACCAGTGTTCATGTCATGAACTTGCCGGACCTCTTTAGTCTACCCCCTTTTAGGTTCGACCAAGAGGTAGGGATATCAGGGTAATCGATCGGTCTTTCACCCCTATAGCTCAGTAGGTAACACCTTCCTTCACATTTGACGTCGTCCAGGTCACGGGTTCGAACCACACTTCGAACGTTTCTTTTATAGCCTAGAAACACTTCCCCCTGGTTCCCCAGATAATGAAACGTAGCGGGTAGGTCAGCGTACAGACGTATACGGTTCCGACGCCCTAAAGATCCCACCGTTCAGAGGGGGGGGGAGTGTTATATGGATTACCCTGGGCTGGGTAATCGATCGGCCTTTTACCCTATTATAGCTCAGTGGGTAACACCTTCACACTGGCTGTACCGTAATTCGTGCTTTGGTTGAGAGGTGGTTTTCTTGCGAAGAAAATCGAGAACATCGACGCTAGTAGACGAGGGAAGGAAGGGCCCAACTCTTCTCGCGATAAAAAATGAAAGGCACAAACCGTAACGGGAGGGAGGGGGGAAGAGCCTGGTACGTGACCCTGGATCTGAGTGACGAGGAAGAGGGAAAAGAAGGGCGAATATAATAAATGGGATGTACAAAAACAAAAACGAAAAATGATGTCAAAAAGAGACCGCGGCCTTGACCCCTTGACTGACCGCCCTCGCAACACTAAAACTACCATGATAAGGCCAAAAGAGACCTTGACCTGCCCCACAGAGGATAATTTGTTAAAATTAGCTCGTACTCGTACAGCAGCAGAATCTGGAGGGGGTCGCCCGTCTGGAGGATATCACGGCTCGCTCATGGTGATACTAAATCGCTGCAAGATACGGTATGCTGTAGTTGTACTGGCTTTTTGTGTCATTACACTGCTGCGTACTCGACTCGTGAGGACAGACAAACGCACACGTGATGCGAGAGAGATGGTAAGTAGATAGATGCTGTTGGAGAATCAAACACCCCATCCATGTTCGCGAGAGGCACCAATATGCACATAAATTTAAGTACTGTTTTTATATAGGTATACATATAAAATGCTTCTTATATTTTCGGACAAACTAGTGCTGGTATTTGTTACCATCGCTCGATTGTATCGTATGAGAGGATTGCACTTTTTTTTTTTTACCTGCTTCCACAGGTAAACCACGCCAGCCGAAGTCACCGGACAATGGGGCAACTACTAATGCTGCGGTTGCCCTCAGAGTACTGTTGGGTGCTGAGAGATCCCATACCGCATATCTGCCTCATATCCAACTCGCTACCAGGTACGTACACCAGCGCCCTTCTCAACCAAGAGAAAACATTCCAACGGCAGATAGACGCTCTACCCTCTGTCCGTTGTTCTTCTCTGATGTACGCACGTACAGTAGCGCGCCGCAACGCACCCCCCCCGGATTTTGGGAAGAGATATTCGAAGCATTCCCTCCCTGGTGGGATCCTATTCGCAGACATTACTACTGCACCGCACCTGGGGTCGAAGTGAGACGGAGTCCGAATACCGAAGAGCCAAGGCGCAAATGCAAGGAGAGGGCACAGCAGTCTACACCAGTCCAAAGGGCAGGTGCACGAAAAAGGCGAGGCAAAAAACGCGGCGCAATCAATCATATCTTTTGCAGCAATACGTTACCTTTCAGGTGAAACGGTGAAAACGGCTTCCTTTGGCAACATTTTTACATTTTTACGACGAACGACGAGTAACGATGTATGATACGTACAAGATACCACGATACCTGGAACCGCTATACCAGACATCACAGGTGATAGATGATACACCGAAGCTTGCGTAGTGCGTACCTGGTATGTATGTAGCATGCTGCACTGCCAGAGGCAGCGGGTGCTTTTCGAGAACGCCACCGGTGTTCATATTAGGAAACACGCGCTTCGCTTTACGTCAGAGATGGGCGGCGTGTGCCTTGTCGCTGTGTTATGATTAATTGGGGGTGAATGCAAACAAGCATCGTGTCATTCCGTTTTTCTGTTTGTCCTCCCGAGAGGCCCCTCGTTTATAACTACAGAGTACAGTATCAGAAGAGTGCACCCATTGGATGTCTGCCGCAAAGAGCTGTTCCAAACACATGTCTTTCTGAACGCTTGGTTGGCCACATGCTGCAATGCCGTCCGAGATGCAGGTTGCCGCATCGTATGAACACGATACTCTACACAAGCGAGTTCGGTGCCCGATGAGCTGCCATAGAAGAGGGAAAAGCTTCGCGGTCTTGACATCTCCTATCTTACCCGATTGTTACACGTAAGGTTCACCGGGCTGGGTAATCGATCGATATTTACTTCTATACGTCGCTCAACAGGTAACACCTTCACGCGGTGTCGACAACGACAAGCACCTGGTACGTATGATGATGTTGAGGTGAATGCATACTTGTATATATTCCGCTCACGACGGTTTTCTGTCCTATAACGTGAGGCCGCCCAGGAAGAAAAACCACGAACAACACTACCCCCCCTATCACGTAGAGTGTATTGGGTGAGGTACCCACGAGGTATTTACATCGTAAACCCGTTGCTGTCTCTGGAAATGTCCATACCAGAAACTAAATCGATTAATTAATTGATGCTGTCATCCGCATGCAAAAAAATCCATCTCTAAAGCGGTTCTTAGTAGGATGCGGCTCTCCCTTCTTGCGACTCGCCCAACACCTCACGGCGCTTCGCGCTTGGTGCAAGCAATGTCTGCCTGGTCGGTGAAAATCCGACGTGCTCCGTCCCGGCATTGTAGGGATGCGAGGGTCTACGGTCATACGACTACGGCCATGCATGATAGTGAGTACCCCACCCCCCCCTCCCTCCTCCCCCGTGGAGGGCCGAAAAACATGTTTTCGACAGACTAGAAGTGATCCCTGTATAGTGCGGATGCTTGACGATAGCCTATCGAGGATCGAAGCCTTGTCGTGTACAACAACAGATGGACACGATTTTTGCACAAACGACTCGCCTGCGAGGCCACGTGCAAGAAGACGTGAATATCGTTCGCAGTTTTCGTCTGGTTTGGCTGTCTTATTATCTTGTTGCTCGAATACTGTTTTTAGTTGTTCTGAGCGATTGTTGCTGCCGTACGCAGAGAGAAGAAGGCAGCGACCAGAGACAACGACGAGCAGAGAGAAACGGCGTGGAGGGCTGTCGCTTTGGGTGACAATATACGGATTGGATTGGAATAGATACGGAGGGTGTTGCCTTGTGGGATGCAGCTATTACTATAGGCGTGTTCTTTTATCTTTGCATGCGGTCCCCCCCCGTTACTGTTGCAAATCGTAGTATATCTGGTACGAACGTACGTACGTACGAATATTTCACTTCTACATCCGTGTCTGAAGTGTACGATTTCCGGAAGCTGTTCGTGATTTTCTTCTGCTGCTTTTGTTCCCTGGGGTACTTTTCCACTCCAGAGATATTGGAGCCTGTACTGTGACCACGGACTGGATCTTGGCGGTGAAGACAATATGTGACAACAACAGGTTGAGGGTTCTCAGCGGGAGGAGGGCGGTCAACAGAACAGCCAATCAAAACGTCTGACCATCTGAGCTACCGGGATCATTAACACCTGCAATCCTATTATTTTATAATTATTTGTATGACGAGCTGAGCTGTAGCCGGAGGCTGCCAAATCTCCTCGTTGCAACGAAGCCGGTGGTGCTGCGGCCGCCGCCGCCACCCCCCCCCCCCCGCCACCGCAGCTGGTGTGCCATCGTTTGCGTACTGTAAGCTAATCAGTTAATGCTCTGACCTCCTTGAAGTAAGACCTTAGGATACAACCCCCCCCCCCCGCTCCTTGTCATCCACCCAGATTGCAAAGTCACCCCCCTTCCCCTCCGTATACAGACTACGACCACGGAAACCAAATACACCTCGACGTGCACCTGCGGAGAGTACATGCGAGTCCGCACAGGACTATACCTAGAGAACTTAAGACTACGCGTACAGTACTACAATACCACAGCTAGGGTCTGCTGAAAAGCCTCCTTACGGTGCCACCGGTTATCTTGCCGCCGCCGCCAATGCCGCCTTTGCCGCTGCTTGTGCCGCTGCTACCCTTGCTGCTGCCGCTGCTGCTGTCGCCTCTTTCGTCGCTGCTAACGCTACTACCGCCATGGCGACTGTCATTTTCTGGGCGCGTCTTCGGCGCGGAAGGAAACCCACAGAGCTAGCTTCGCGACGGTTTTCGATGGGACAGCACGGAGATAGCTGGACCAACGCCATACGCCAGTCGGGGGAGGGGGGAGGAGGTGGCACCGGACCGTCTCGACATGTCTGTGGCGTTGGCCTTCACCGTTGATTGTCCTGTAACACTTGTCTATGGCGCCCTCCGCAGGCTTGAAGGGCCTGCATGGCGGGTAGGGCGGGGGGGGGGAAACGTTTTTCGTTTTGCGGAGCAAGCACCATGTCTGACGACTGGCTCAGTTTAAGAAATTCTTTTTGGGGCCGGGCTCAACTTCTTGAGCGAGGCAGGGCGTTTCCTACACTTTTATACTGTAATTTATGCCTCGCATTGAAAAATATCATTTTTTTCGTCTAGTGCAAACGTCGAGCCTGACAGGTGTTTCCTACCTCCCGATTTCTTAAACTACCGTCGCGTATCGTAGCGTTTGATGGGCACCACCACTGCGTGTCGCGGGTACGGACCGCGAAGAAAGTCTGTGTATCAGGGTTTGTCGACGTTTTTTTTTTCTCTTAGTGTTTATCCTCAGGCGGATTCACAAACATATGACTTAAGCTCGCCAAAAAAGTAGCTAATGCTCACCAAAAATGAATCTTAGCCCGCGAGATATGAGTAGACCATGCGCTATGAACACAACGTAAAATGAGAATAGAGTTAAACTGGACAAGTGCGGTGAGCGTAGGCCGTATTCTTACCCTGCTGCCGGACGATTGAATAACTAGAACATAAAGTAAGCTCAATATTCTTCTGTAGGTGGGGTGTATGCTCGTTGCTTCGATCTATCGAACCATTCTACTGGATCTACGTGGTATCCAACACTACTACTACTACTACTACTACTACTACTACTAATACTACTACTACTACTGCTACTACTACTACTACTACTACTGCTACTGCTACTACTGTACAGTATGTCGATTGGAGGATAAAACTGCGGATACCTGGTACAGGTTATACACAAAAATCGAGGGAAACCCCGACCCCACCAAGTCGAAACAATCTAAATAAACGCGCAGGCGCCTACGTACCTATAGTAAGCCTGAGTCTTGGCCACCGTGCTACGATGACCAACATCGGCGGTGACGCCCGGCCCAAGCTCCCCACCGTACCAGTTGCTGTATTGAATACCGCCAAAGACTCCCAGTACGAAGACCAGCAAGAATTCCGCCATCAAAAAGCACGAGGAGGACGGAGGTGGCCCCACGATGACGTACACGGGTATGATGGTTCTCTCGGGAGGAGTCTCCCTCGGCGGCGTGCGCGACTGCGACTCGGCCGAAGGCTCCACTGCCGCGTCGCCTGCAGTTTTTACTACCATGGCGTTGGGTCCCGCTTCTGTGCCGCCAGCTTGTACCTGTCGGTGGTTCACGGTCGGTGTTGGTATGAGTCGTGTTGGTACAGTGGTGGTGTTGGTGTATACCTGGTAGGCGGTGTAAGTGGTGTCGGGACTGGTATTGGTGGCGGTGTTGGTATGGGTAGTGGTGTTGGTAATGTGGTATTATTGGTGTTGGTGTTGGTAAGTGTCTCGGTGTTTGTGGTGTTGGTGTTTGCCGGTGATGGGGGTCGAACGGAGTAGGGCACTGATCACGCGAACCGATCTATGTGTCGGAAGGTGGTGGGGATGGGGGTCGAACGGAGTAGGGCACTGATCACGCGAACCGATCTATGTGTCGGAAGGCTTGCCCCGTGACAGAGAACGTGCCCGGTAAACCCAGCACGACAAGCCCGACAGCGTGGCAATACTCTTCGAATCGGTACATAATAAGAGTCGACGCGGGAAGAAAGGGCCCAAGCATTCTCGCGATAAAAATGCAAGGCAGGGACCGTAGTAGGGAGGAGGGAGAAAGAAGAGCCTGCTTCGTGACCCTGTGACCCCGGATCTGAGTTGTGACCAGCAAAGACAGAGAGAAAAAGGGCGAAGATAATGCTAAAATCAGAAGGTCGAGACACTTTGTATCCCTGGACAAGTTTGCCTACAAAGTCGGTACTCGTGGGTACTCACGTGTGTTGTTTGCTTAGAGATAGAAGAAGAGTAGCTTTCTTATTTTCGTGCACGCGGAGACTGGGAACCAAGCTTGCGCCTCGCTTGGAAAAGTCTCTGGTTTTCCATCTAAGATACGCCTCCCAAGTACTACAAATACGACCCCAATACTCGAATCCAGGTAATTACCGGGCTTTCAGCCTCATTCAAGGCAGTATCATAAAACTATCCCACTCTGATGAGCCGTATATGCAGAATCATGGGAAACTCGTGGAAACCCCGATTCCACGGACTAAAACATGAGTCGAAGATGCTGCTCCTCAAAACCCACTCCCACACCTCTGGACGGCGAGGCAACGAAGTCGACAAAGCGCGTAAAAAAAAAAAGGAAGGCCTAGCCTTAAGGGGTAGGAATAAATGGTCAACGAAAGCCATCGCCATGCCACCCGCAACAAGGGTGAGGGCGTGGAAATTTGATGGGAAAGCAAAAAATGAATACCAAAAACGAGAAGAAAAATAACACGGAAGACGCCAAGAACCACCCAGATCCAGCCTACAACGCTGGAAACGCGTCCTGTGCCACAAATGAGTGACCCGATTACCCAGACCAGCCCCGACACTGAGCGGTGGGGTAGGTGTTAAGGTCTTAACCTGTTGGGCTACTGGTAAAAGATTAACCAATCGCCTACCCACTGTAAGCCTGACAATACTCCCCCCCCCCTTCGGAGCAGCGGGGTCCTTGGTCTTCGTATGTGGCCGTACGTGCCTATTCCGCAGTTCTTCACAGTCTCTGGGGACCCAGGAAGAGTGCTTTATCAAGTTCTTGACATGAGGAATCATTATGGTGAACGTGAGATTCGAACTCACGACCAACGACCCATGTCCTGCCGACAGACGCCATTTGTGAAGGTCTTCGTCCGTTGGGCTTCGTGCCGGTAAAAGGTTAACCAATCGCCTGCCCAATCTAAGCCTTATAACATATGGCAGGACAACATACGCAAAAAACCAACCCCAACCCAGCCCCCCCCCCCAAACAAACCAGGAACACCCATTGTGGCTCTCACGCGTAGGTTCGTGTCCTGCCGTCGACGCCACTTGTTGAGATCGGAAGGTCGGGACATATTGTGTCTCCCTGGACAGGTTATCCTATAAAGTCAGTACTCGTGGGTAATGACGTGTGTTGTTTGCTTAGAGATAGACGAAGACTATTAATAGCTTTGTTCTTTTCGTGCACGCGGAGACTGGGAGCCAAGCTCGTGCCTCGCTGGGAAAACCCCTGATTTTCCATCTAAGATACGCCTCCCGAGAACTACAAATACGACCCCAATACTTGAACCCAGGTAATTACCGGGCTTTCAGCCTCGTTCAAGGCAGTATCATACCACTAAGGAATGGGATGAAAAAAAGACGCCAATCTCCGTGACCACCAACGCCGCCGGGATGTCACGCCGGGTGCACAGGTACAAACTGGCACTGAGGGGCCGCCGGGCTGCTAGAGGAACAAGGGAAGAACCCGAAGCATTGCGGTCAATGAGGTGGGGATGGAACATTGACGAGGAGTAGGGTAAACGGGGGGGCTTGCGAAGGGGGAAGGTGCAAGTACTGACAGGAGCATCCAAGAAAAAAAAAACAATGGGATAGTTATATATATATTGGCTGAGAGTGATAGAACAGATGCTACTGCACTACTGCGGTAGTAGGGAGTGTATTTCAATTTTTTTCGGTATTTTCCCGAACTTTCAGTATTTTCCTAACCCTATAGGAAAATACCGAAAAATACCAAAACTTGGGGAACATACTTGAAAAAAAACTCCGGAAAAACAGTCCTCGTTAAGATCGACCCTAAGAAAATATATCCAATTCGGGTTGGAATGATACATTGTCGAAGGGCAAAATAAATAATACCAGGTAACAAATACTTGTTTTGGTGGCTTCCCCTGGTTCTCTTCTTTCGTGGAGCGTTCTCGAGTGATAAACGCTGAAGCCCATGCTGCACGTTGTCAGATGGCAGACAAAAAAAAAACGATGGCTACAGTAGCCGCAAACTTCATTCTGGACCTACAGTAAATGCACGGGCCGTTTAGGTGTAAATGTGAACACCCAAACGGTTCTGGCATTACCAGACAGAAGGGAACTGCACCGTTGCACGGCAGCACGAGAAACCTATCGCATGTAAAAAATGTGAGCACTAATATTGACAGACTACGGTTCTTCGGGATTAGGGCCGGACCGTCCGCCCCAACGACGGAGGTGCCGTAACTTGGAACTGCAAGTGACAGGTCAAGGGGCCATCGCATTGTACTTGTTGTGTAGTTAGCGATACGTCTACGAGTATACATTATGGGCATTGTTGGTTCTTGAAGGATGCACAAGTTAAATCGAGAGGCGATCATTGTAATAACTTGACGTATTTGGTCTGAGATTCAACCCCAAATTAGTAGGCTCTAAGGTACCATCCCACAACAGGCAATCACCCCCGATGGAAAAGAGAAAAAGGCTGAGGTGAATGGCCAAGTTCATCACCGGAGCAGCGGTACACGTTTATATTTATGAAACTATCACGAGGCCTGCATGCCTCGAGAACCACAGAGATATAGCGTCCGAGGAGGTAGAATACGCTGTTGGTTGTTTGCTGTACGATAGAGAGGTGTACTGATTGACGTACAGCAGTTTCGTCATCGCTACTACGGGTAGGTATGTATGTATGATGCGAAAATGCTCGAGCGCAAATCAATTTGAAATTTTGATAGGTGACGCGAACGTTTCGAACCGATACATGTCTCCCCATTTCCACTCAACATTCAGAAACATGCGCGACCGTCCTCGACACCTACCTTCGTTCGCCCTAACAAGCAGTACATTGGGGGTAAAATATTTTCTGAACGACGGTGCTCCTCAACCCAAAATCGTCGGAAGAGTTCCGCTCTGGTCTGTAAAACTATTGGAGATGAGAGACGGAAATAGACGGAGATTGGAAACAGAACACGCTACAGAAAGAAACTTCTATTAATACTGGTTTCAGTCTACTAAACACAACTGCTTGAATGTATATCTGCCGTTCCACGAGAGAGGTTGTGGATGATCTCGATCGTACTTGTAAAACCCAGAATCCATGTGCTAGGTCAGGCAGATCATACCGCTCCCACCCGGCAAGGTGCTGGTCGAGATAGTGCAGATCACATGTATCGGGGGATCTACAGGGTTGCTGTATAGCTGCTGTATATCTGTGTTTTATTGTTTCGTTATTTTAATCATCACTTACTTTTTACTTTCCAGCTTAACTCGCGGGAGGTTTCACCCTAAGCGATCTTCTGGACAAACCGTGGTCACAGGTGTCGTCCCTTCTCCCCGCCGGTACGTGCTTTTATTTTTTGTCGTGCATAGGGTTCAGCATTCCCACTGCTCGTCGATTTTCATCGAATGCAGCTATAACTCACGCTCTCGCGCTTTCCGCCAATCAATTTTTTATACAAGAAAAAGTGTTTGCCCTGAAAAATCCAGATCCAGATCCATCCATGAAAAATGGGGATGCATCTGATCTGTTCTGAAATCCTTGGTAATCCAATCTCGCGGGACACGAAAAAAAAAACACCGCACCAGATAGGGCTGCTCGCGGGTCATGACCCGATTCGCGAGTCGGGCCAGGAGGTCTTCAAAATGTCACGGATCGGGTCGGGTCGGGTCGGGTCAGGAAGTGTTTGAAGCCTCACGAGTCGGGTAAGGTCGGTTCAAGAAGTTTCCAAATCTCGCGGGTCGGATCAGGTCGGGCCAAGTTTTTTTCGAATTTCACGGATCGGATCGGATCGGATCGGATCGGGTCGGGACGAGTCGGATCGGATCGGATAGGGTCGGGGTCGGATCGGATCGGGTCAAGAACTTTCAAACCTCACGGATCGGCTCGGGTCGGGTCAAGCTTTTTTCTGATCTCACGGGGCATGTCAGGTCGACTCAAGAGATGAAGAATAGCTCACGGGTCGGGTTAGGACCTAGGTATTGAACCGCGAGAAACGGGTCATTCGCGGGTGGGACCAGCGACCCGCGAGTGGTTTTCTGATAACCCATGGGTCGGAGATCCGGTCCGCGGATCCTGCGCTTCAAAATCTTGCCGGTTTCTGCCCGAAGGCTTTTCTCGTACCCATGCTCAATGTTACTCCTTTGGCATGTCTTGTATTCGCACATTAAAACACGGTCAAATCTATATGCCCATGTCCGCATTCATCCATACCCACTACAGCCAGGCTGCATGTAATTTTGGCCGAAGTGTTGAGCCACGGGCCGGATTCGCGGGTCAAACCCGCGAATCGAGATATATGGTATTGCAGAGTTGAAGTGACCCATCCCGCGACATGGCCCGTATAATATCATGGGTGAAACGGAATCTAGCGAGTCGGGTCGGGTCAAGCGGTTGTCAAAGTTCACAGGTTGGGTCGGATCGAGTCAGGAGGTCTTCAAATCTCGCGGGTCGGTCGCGTCGGGTCAGGAGGTTTAAAATATCACGGGTCGGGTCGGGTCAGGAGGATTCCAAAATCTTGCGGGTCGGGTCCGGTCGGGTCAGGTCAAGGCATCTAAGCAAATTCTAGGGACGGGTCGGATCACAGCTGACCCGACCCGACCTGACTTGACCCGTGGTTTGACCTGACCCACGAATAGCCCTGTTTTCACGGTGATATACAGAACAGTCAGTACTACAGTACGTACATGACCCAGTCATGGTCGAAGATTTATTAAGGATTCGCGCAGATGATATTTGTCTTGTTCTGCTTACGTTATGCCCTCTGCGTCCACAGTACACACATAATTTCAGTACCGCACGGCAACAGTGCGTGTTGAAACACCCACTGGGGAACAGGACCGTCTCCTTTTTTTTGTGTTAACATTTCGCTTTTCATTACCACCAGTAGACACTTTCTCGCCCTACCCACGTTGCGGGTGGAATGGTGATGGCGTTCGTTGATCGCATTTATTCCTGCCCCTTAAGGCGAAGCCTTCCTTTCTTTCTCTTTTTTTTTTCACGTACCTTGCCGGCTACGTTGCCTTGCCGTTCAGAGGTGTGGGAGTGGGTTATGAGGAGCCGCATCTTCGACTCATGTTCTAGCTCGTGGAATCGGGGTTTCCACGAATTCACCATAATTCTGCATATACGACTCATCAGAGTGGGCTAGTGTTATGGTACTGCTTTGAATTAGGCTGAAAGCCCCGTAATTACTACCTGGGTTGAAGTATCGGAATCGTATTTGTAGTGCTTGGGAGGCGTATCTTAGATGGCTAAACCAGGGGTGGCACGAGCTTGGCTCCCAGTCTCCGCGTGCTCGCAAGGAATAAAGCTTTTTTCTTCTATCTCTAAGCAAACAACACACACACACACGTGAGCACCAACGAGTACCACAGCAAACCTGTCCAGGGATACAAAGTGTCCCGACCTTGATCTTTACACTCGCTTTGCGAACAAGGGACCTGCACACAAAGTTCTTCTCCACGACGACGACTGACTATATATATAATACCTGGTTCTTCGTATACAGCAGAGAGCAGTGCAGCAACAGTGTGTAAGCAATCAATGCACGGCAGCCCTTCAGGTCTTTTGGGCGCTGCTACGGTGAATGTGAGAAATACCATAGCGTGTGGTGGTACTGCTGTAGGAAAAGAAAGACAGAAAATACCCTGCCTGGTACCACAAACATACACAGCAACCCCGCCTAACACACAAGATAGCGCGCGCCTCCTCCTGTGGGGCGGATTTCAGGACCGATTTTCTTCAAATCAACGGGGTGGTGCACATGCACCCCAAGAAAATTGCGGTTTTCGGAAGATTTCGTCGAGATGTCTCCAACAACGTTAGAGATGATACTCGACGTATACATCAGCTACGCGCTGTGGTACACACGTCAATCGCCATACCTATAATACAAACGCGCCGCTCGGTGTTTTGCACTCTCTCCTCCTCCCTGCTGTCGAGAGATATCTGCAGTCTCAGTGACATTCGATCCTCCGACGAGGTGGCGTGCTAACTTACCGCAGGTGTGATACGGTGTACTCATTCATGTGTCAACACGGCGAGGCTATACGTACTACTACCCGTTATCGGAGGGCGGAAAAAAACGATTGTGGGGGTGCACCACCCGGGGGAGGACGGTGCGCACCTACCTGACAACGTGCACCCCATCTGCTTCGCCTTATTGCTTAGGGACGAGCGGCTTGGACACAGAAGACACACAGACAGGCGGCCGTGCAGAATCCAACAACAACAACAATGAATGGCAGGCCGGGAGAGAGTGTGCGATAGTGCGGCTGTGGCGACGATACGATGATAGATCCGAAGCTGTACCGTGTGATATCTTTTGGTCGAGAACGAAAACCGATCGTTATTTGCCCCGAATCCACGTGCCAACGTGTGATTGGTTGTAGCATTGTTCCGAATCGTTTTATTACCCCGAAACTGACAGTAGTAGATAGTAGATAGATCTATTCGATCCTCCAGATAATAATGTCATTCCATGATCTACAGCAGCACACTACTATAGCCCTATACGGGGCAGACAGGTCCCCGATTTATACCTGGTACGTCGTATAAATATGATCTGCACGTTTTATTATAGTAATAATACCGCATGTAGTACAGTAACAGTAGTATATAGTAGATATATTGATTATGTTTACCGAATGGGATCTGTACGATGACACGGATCTTCATGTGCGCTCTCATCATATGGCCGTTGGCTGGGTGGGATCTGTACGCCACATAGATCCTCCGCACACGATTGTTGGCCGTTGGCCGCGTGGGACCCATCTGTCTGTGATAAAAAAGGCTTTTCGTGCACGCCGTATTTTTATACCAGGTACCTAAGGGCGCCTGGAAAAAAAAAGAAAGTGAACCGTCACAGATTTCTTTTTCGCTAGACAGGGGGGGGGGTTACTAAGGGTCATTTTTATCGGAGAGCTTTTCTTCCAAACTTTCCACATTTTTTTCGCGCAATTTTTCAATCTTCCAGATTTTCCTGATTTTTTTCCCAAATATGTGAAATTTAACAAAGTTGATTTTTTGGCTTCTTCTGGAGAATTCACGAATAGTGACAGAACGCCTCCGTATATTGATACATACTGGTACCTATCTCCAATTATTTCCAAACTTTGGAAATAATGGGAAAAAACTCTCCGATAAGAATGAGCCTAAAACCAAAAGTGAAAAATGAAAAAATGTAACAAGCAACAAACAATTTTTTTTTTCTCGTGTCATCATTTCATGTCATTCATGTGATCACGATGTGGTTGCAACGATTTTTTTTCCCATTCCGACCTCTTGGGGTGTGGTGTGTCGTTTTTTACTATTAATACTTTTCACGGACGCCCCTGTGAGGTATACCTGTTATACTGCTGCTGTTGCATTAATCTGTCTCCCTACCGTGAATCATTTATTTAGTGTAAGTATTTTGGAGTGGACGAGGCCTCCTGCGCCGGTCTTTCGCGACCTTTAACTCGTAAAAATAAAGCTTACTATTAATACGAGGTTTCGGGAACGAAAAGAAGGAGAGCGGCCTCTCTCTTTACGATACAAATTCCGAGACATTTCGATATCATCATCGATGGTTCCATTATTTGTGCCAAATTTGAGCCCATCGACTGGATTGTATTACGGGGGTCCATAGTTAATAGGACCGATGGTATACATAAAAACCTATATATTTACCTTTTTTTACTAACAAAATTTGGTCCTATTTGCTATGGTCCCCCGTAATATAGTATCATAAGGGCAAATACACGCACAATGCCTGGTATACAGCAGTAGATACAGAATCTATTACTGCTGTGTGTAGGCTTAGTTTAGGTGGGGACCTGTATATTACAAGAAGACTCAGCATGCGCAAAACATCTTGACTTATCAACAACAAACTCACACACACTCATTCGTCGTACAATAGTACCTGCCCGCTCATAAGGAAGTAACGCACAAGAAAGTCGGCCTGTGCATTAATATACTATGTTGACCCGGGCAGCATCCAGGGGAGCCGCCGGCCTATATCTTTGACAAGGAATTACATATAGAATACGCGCGTTCGGTTTATTACGATACTAATACTTGTAAAATTCGGTAAAAATGGAATATAGACGAGGCGTATTACGCAGCTTGTAAAGTTGAGCATCAACTACTTAATATGTCGAACTCACAGCTAGCTGACGTATTTCAAAATGTATAAAAAAAATAAATATCTGTAAGAAAGCTCCCAGCCTACAGTCAGTGTGCCTAAGCTTTAAGAAAGTTGACCCCCCCTTCCTGCGGCTGGCCTGGGCCCGAGACACCACATTCACCGTGCCCTACTATCACGGGGGGCCATAGTAAATAGGACCAAATATTGTTAGTAAAAATAGGTAAATATATAGATTTTTGTGTGTACCGTAGGTCCTATTTACTATGGACCCCCGTAATACGTAATGTTAACAGGGAAAACAAATGTAGCCTGATGGAAAGCCTATATCTATCTATCTATCATCGACTGCGTGTATTTGAAACGGACAACACATTTTCGATCCACGCGCTTCTTCTTGACCCCTTTAGTACCGCAGTCCCGATTTGGGGACAACCCAGTCTAATTCCAAGTGATTTGTCCCCAAAACGGGACTGCGGTACTAAAACAACCCACCAAGGTGGGTGACTTGGGCTTACAACACTATTACGGGGGGGGCATATTACGGGGGTCCATAGTTAACGGGACCAAATTTTGTTAGTAAAAATAGGTATATATATAGGTTTTTATGTAGACCATAGGTCCTGTTAACTATGGACCCCCGTAATAGTAAATTTGACCTACGGTACACACAGAAACCTGTACACCTGGTATTACCCATTTTTACCTACAATATTTGGTCCTATTTACTACGGCCCCCCGTAATAGCCACACGAGCAGTAGGCCGTACGGGATTCTTCATCAATCATTGCACTATCTTTTCTTTTTTTTCTCAAAAATCACTTAGTAATAGTGTATAGCTCCCTGGAGCGAGGAACCTCGCAGAAAAAAAAAAACCCTGCAGCTCTCTGCCTTACTTTTTTAGCATGACGTATCTTTTCAAAAGCGCTGGGGGTGTGTGTGTGCTATAACACTACCATTGCGGGGGACCATACGAGTAGTAAATATATAGGACCAAATATTTTTAGTAAAAATAGGTAAATATATAGGTTTTTATGTGTATAAAATAGGTCCTATTAACTATGGACCCCCGTAATACGACAACAAAATATCTGTACGTACTCACTTGCACAAAAAAAAAACGCGTTTCCTCCGGTGATTCGCGCCCACGCAAGTCGATAGTCCTGCCGACGAGACGCCGCTTTTGTTAAGATCAAGGTCGGGACAATTTGTATCCCTGGACAGGTTTGCCTATCAAGTCGGTAATCGTTGGTACTCACGTGTGTGTGTGTGTGTTGTTTGCTTAGAGATAGAAAAAAAAAAAAGCAGTATTATTCCTTACGTGCACGCGGAGACTGAGACCAAGCTCGTGCCTCTCTGGAAAACCCCTAACCCCTGGTTTTCCACCTACGATACGCCTTCCAAGTACTACAAATACGATTCCAGTGCCTGAACCTGGGGTAATTACCGGGCTTTCAACCTCATTCAAGGCAGCATCACAACAACACAGGATTTCACGCCACGGACAGAGATAATCGATTCCTACTTCCATTATCTAGAATTTTTCAGAGAAATATCAGATACTTGGTACGATAGATTCCCGATCTTTGTATGATCTAGCTCATCATGTTGCCGGGGCAGGAGCCGTGTGCTCTGCACCATCTAGCATATGCTCCTCCCTGGGTTGGATCTGTTCTGCACAGATCCCGTACAGATCCTGCACAGCAGTAGAATACAGTACATACAAAACGGTAGACTATTAATAGTATCTAGATGATCTATCTGCAGGGATGTGTCGGGGACGGCACAGGCTACGGTGTAGAGGTGCGCACCATTTTTTTTTTTTTTTCGGAGGTTCTTCACTTGATTATATGAATCACAGGGACTCTATCTTTACATACATCGCCCAAACCAACAACTGATTTTGGAACAAAGAAAAAAGAAAAAAGCAATGAAAAGAGCAACCCGATGAAAATCCTACCTGGTATCATACTGACAACAAACAGTTGTATGTCGGAAAAAAAATCACATCGAAATAAAAGGAGAATGAATAATGGCCGTTCCGACGATTTTCGGTTACACATACATAAAACCCGTTTCGGGGTCTTCAGAGGGGGGAAATTGACGCCAAAAAGTGACTTACGATCGCAGCGACGTCCACCGCGTGGTTGGGGCATGATACAATGGTTGGTGTCCTGGTGGACAATAGTTGAATGGATGCAAGGAGGTCGTACGGCACGGGCACAGCAAACAATGATCCCACCTGTTACGTACGTCTGGACCGTCACGTCGCCCGTGGACAGTTGGTGACAGCATAAAATATATACATGTTATTTTGTTTCGGTCGCTCTTTCTTGAGGGGTCTCAAAACAGGGTCAAGGAGCACCCACCCTGCCATTCAGAAAATAAACAATCTGCTGTGTATAGCCGAAAAGCGCGGTATGCAGCCCTGTAATAATATCGTAAGCAGCATCACGGATTTATTTATTTCCTTTTTAAATCCGAATTTCTCCAAGGCGCTGCCGCGTATTTCTACCACGCACCACTTTTTGGACGGAAATATAATGATCGTTTGTACATAAATATGAATACGATTCTGTCCTTCTAGAGTGGTACGGCATGAGCTCGTAGCCGCTTAGGTTAATATAGCCTTGATTCAGCTCGCGCCTCATAGACTCGCAGCCCACAGCTCACACATCTTGACTGCCGTCGTCCCCCAATCTCTCCAGCAGCAGCCGGGCTGGTGCGCTGTAGGTCACCGTACGGTGTGAATAGAAGTCGTCACGTTGATCTTCGTTGTTTATTTTCCTCCCCTCCCTCCCTCCCTCCCTACGGTAAATACCAAGAGGGTTTCAAAATGAAAGGGGCGTTTACACCCCCCCACATAGCTGCAGACGCTTCCTCCACCTCGCCAATTAAGGTATCCCCACCCCCGCCCCCCTCACCTAACACCTCACGTTTCGCTTCGAGCTTGGTGCAAGCAATGCCTGCCTGGTCGGTGAAAACCCGACGTGTTCCGTCCCGGCATTGTAGGGACGCAAGAGTCTATGGTCATACGACTACAATATTAAGACCACGCATAACATGAGCGCACCCCCCACCCCCCCCCCGCGAGCAACATGATGCCGAGAGTACGCCCTCAGGAACCGATGTCTAACTCAATAAAACGGGACAGTGTTACCCAAATGGAGAACGAGATGCAACTAGAAACAGGGAGGCTGGCGTAACGAGGCTGGATTTCGTGTTCAGGTTGTGTGAAGTGTTTGCTCGCTCGGGCTGGGGTTCTGTTTCACACCGGGGCCAACGATGTGTGTTCTGCATCACCTTCGGCACACTGCTGCGCACGAAAAGCCGCGTCGGAAAACAGTGATCGTTTCCTGGAAAATCAAAAGCTCCATGTCAGTCTCAAACTCAACCTCAGCCCTCTCAAAGCCAACTGCTCGTGTTTCTTGCGGCGCTCTCGTATACCACCTCAGCCCGCCTTTGGTTGCGATACAAAAACAAATTCGCTACGAAAATCATCGCATCATACAGTATCATGAGAGGGTATAGGGAGGAAGGACGTCAAACGAACTATCGAATTCGGTATGACGCGGCACCGTTCAACGAAAAAAACAAAACGAAAAACAGAAACATCAAACAGCAGAAAAAATGTCCGGATGCCAGGGGATGATCGAGAGGGGAAAAAACGCGTCCGATGCGATCTAATCGGAAAAAAAAAAAAAACGATATTTCAATATATCGAAAAATGCGATACGACATATCGAAAATTCGATATTCCGACATACAAAAAAAATCGCTACGGTACATACCTGGTAACGATGCACGATATCCAATTCTACTTGCAGTCATAGGTGCCCTCTTCTGCTGTGTTTCTCGCACGGGGGCTACACCACCACTTGTGTCTTGGGCTACACTGCCAATTGCTAGTAGAAGATTCCTCAGGAATTCCACCACCACTTCCTTTGCGTTGGCGTCCGTGCTGCTACTACTGTAGACTCAATCGCATCGAAAGATCGCTCTATACGTATCGCGTTTTTATTTCTGATACGGTATGATATATCGGAAATTCAACATTTCGATATATCGATTTTTTTATACGATATGATGTATCGAATTTTTCGATATCTCGATATGTACTTCGATACATCCACATTCTCGATATATCGAATGATGGAAACTTTCGATACTGATATCCAACACCAATCGTATCGTATTCGGAGGCGTCCTTTACGTTTAATACTGCCTGCTGTGTCTGGCGTGCTGCGGCTATAGACTAAGGAACTATCTATGTCTTGGGCCACAGGGCCAGCAGCTTCCTTAGCAGTACCACGACTTCCTTCGCATCTGAGTCCATGCTCGACTCCATCATCGGGTCGTTGACGAGGGTGTCAATGTCCATCCCGGCGTCCTAAAAAAGCACATGGAAGGCGGCGGCGGGAGGGAGGGGTAGGGGTGTCTATTTGCTTAGGAAAGCTACTGTGTTCATTAGGTTAGGAAAACTACAGTAAGCTAGATTATGGGAAGGATGTTGACTTGAACAGGAAAACTGCGATACATATCGGAGGGAGGCGGTGGGTGAGGGCTTGTACTTGGTTAGGAACGATATCATAACCAGCTTCGCCGTGGGGGGGGGGGATTGACGTCGTACCGAAAACTGTTGGAACAATGGGGTTGTACTCATGTTCAACACGCATGGCCGTAGTCGAAGGGCCACAGACCCTCGCATCCCTATAATGCCAGGAAGGAGCACGTTGGGTTTTCGCCGACCAGGCAGGCATTGCTTGCAACAAGCGTGAAGCGCCGTGAGGTGTTCGGCGAGTCGTATGTCATGGGGTGGGGGTAGGGGAGGGGGGGGTTCATTGGCGCGGAAAGCTATACACAGCGAACAGGGGGTATTGGGGCGTACTCATATCATGCATGGCCGTAGTCTGCAAGGGGGGGGGGGGGGGGGTGCACTCGATAGGAGAGATGTACTCGATCTCATCCATGGCCGTAGTCGTGTGACCATAGACCCTCGCGTCCCTACAATGCAGGGACGGAGCATGTCGGGTTTTCACCGACCAGGCAGACATTGCTTGCACCAAGCGCGAAGCGACACGTGAGGTGTCCGGCGAGTCGCATGAAGGGTGAGCTGCATCCTACTAAGAACCGCTTGTGAGGCGGACTTGCATATGGATGTCAGCTTCAATGAGTCAGTTTAATTTCCGATGTAGCCGCTTCCAGAGACAGCAATAGGAGTACTATGTAACTGCCTCTTGGGTGCCGTACCTTGAACACTACGTGACACGATCAATTCCCTTGTGCAGAGTAAAGGCTCTTTACCTCGCACAAACGATCTAACTCGACGACCAGCTGTGGGCGACCGCCAAAAAACAAACAAAAAAAAAACGATACCCAGGATGTCTAGCTCACGTAGTGAGCGGCATGCTTTACAGTGTCGTTGCCAACCGACGCCAACCCAACCCATATATAATATATATAATAGAGGGGGGGGGAGGGGTACTCACCTTTTGCTTGCCTTAGTCATTTGACCATTGACCACGCATCCCTTTCGAGACGGAGCACCGTTCCTTCTCCTAATAGAGACACCTCCAACAGGTGGGCGCTCATTTAGTTGTTTCCACATATTACATAGTTTTTTTTTTTTTGGGGGGGTGGTAGGTTCAGGAAGCTACAACGAGCAAGGGGGGCGGGGACAAGGCTGGGGATGATACGTCGATCGAAAAGCTAACATGAGTAGGGGGGTCGGGGAGGGGGGGGGGGGGGGGGGGGGTCAATTGGATCGGAAAACTACGACCAGAGCCAGGAAGGTGAGTGTGCAGTTGGCCCCATAAGCCAGAACGAATCGGGGATGGGGGATGCTTCGGTATCTACCCCGCTTGCTACGGCTCGGCATCAAAGCCAGGGCATACGTGAGAAAGCAATCAGCGGCAACACGGAGGAAGGCGAGCAAGACCGAGCTCTCCACCCTGCCACATCGTGCCAATGAACGTGTTTCTGCTGTGGCGGGTTCACTTGTCCCACTCTGCCAACTTGCTCATGTTGGCAGAGTTACCTCTATCGCACCACAAAACGAACAAAACAAAAAAAAAAAAAACGTACCCCCCCCCCCCCCCCCCCCCCCCCCCCCCCCCCCCCCCCCCCCCCCCCGCAGATTCCGGATTTTAATCCGATTACTCCCCCCCCCCCTCCCGAAACAAGGATCCCTTTCGACATCGCTGGAGTCCGCTTTACGACTACCGACGAACAATTTTGAATCATATTTATGCGATTCTCCAAATTCGCCAAATCAACCAACGTGCATACACACTTTGAAGACAGGAGTTGCAACTATTCTGCTGCGCCACAACGGGGGACCCTAGTTAATAGGACCTACGGTATACACAAAAAACCAATATATTTACCAATTTTTACCAACAATATTTGGTCCTATTTACTATGGTCCTCCGTAATAGTCCCTAGCGAAAAGCTACAATACATACTACCAGGTACCAGGTAGGTCTTCTTTCTCTCCTGACCCACCTTGTACATTTTTCGCAGACCGTCCACTTCTTCCTTTGGGCATTCGCCCGATTCAACCATCTGTGGGACAGGAGTTTTTTTTTTTTTTTTTTTTGGGGGGGGGGGGGGTGGTGAGTGGGGAGTGTGCTCATTACATGGTGAGTCGGGGGGGGGGGGGGGGGGGGGGCGTTTGCATTTCTGTTTTTCGTACGAGTTCCTTGTACTCAATTGCCAGGTGCAAAACAAACGAAATCGACAGTCGCCGATACAGTACAGTCAATCGACTGAAGCTTTAGGTTTTCCGCCGACATATGACAAAAAAAAAAAAAAAAAAAAAAAAAAAAAACGGACAAGCACATCGGCATTTCCGACACAAGACATAGCGATACTCGCCGTGGACGTTTTACTCCCGTCTTAAGCGATCAAATCGAAGGTGCGGCGATTGAGGGATGTACCTGGTATGTCGTTTTGCCTCGAAACGGGGGGGGGTAGAAAAATAAGGCTGAAAAAAATAGTCCCCACAAACTCCAAGTAAAAAGGCGCCCCTGCTTGCTCTGCTGTGTCCGGCAAAAAATGAAAACAAAAAAACATGTATTTATCCTGCGGCCAAAAATACAAAACAAGTAAAAAAAACACATACTCGTAGCCAGGGCAGGCAGGGGCGACCCGATTCTCCACGAAAAATTAAAAAAGAAAAAAAAAAAATCGACGCAAAAAAAAAAAAAAAAATGAAGCTGTAGAACAAACTCCCTCACCGCCTTAAGGGCCGCCACTTCCTGCTTGTGATCCTCGGGGCTCCTGGCTCCCATCCCCGGCATCCCCGGCATCCCTCCCATGTCGCCGCCCCCCATGGCTGCCATCATCTTCTCTAAGCCCTCTGTGTCCTCCCCGCCCCCCTGAGGACGAGTGGTGGAGGCAGCAAAGCTAACATCACAACACGTACAGAAAACATTTCATTCGCAGAGGTCTGCTACGTAGGTAGCCCCCTTCGCACAAGCCTACGTACTGCACGAGAAAATGACCAATTTTTAAGGCGAAGATAACAAGAAAGAGAAAAAATGCCGGCGGAAAAAAAAAAAAAAAAAAACAAAACCTCGAACAAAAAAAAAAAGCAAAAAAAAAAATGCCGAGAAGAAAAAAAAAAAACACGCAGAAAAAACCAACACGAAACACATCTTCCTCGTGTTATTAATAGATACGTAGCCCTTTGTTGTCCTTTAAGCCGCCGCCCTGAGAAGGAATCGCGCAGGCAGCAGCGGCAGCGGCAGCAGCAGCTGACTAGTGTTAACATCAAACCGCGCTACGACAGAGGTGTATCACTTGCTTTTCGGCACAATCGTTTTCTGAACGACTGAGTTCCTTAACCCCCAAATCGTCGGAATTCAACTACCGTATTACTGTGTTTCACTACTTTTTCGTTGTAATGCTTAGTTCATCGGGTCTTACAGCACTTTTACACTTTTCATTCAAAAACATCATTTTTTTAGGGCGACTTAGAGCCCATCTTAACGGGGAGCACTAAGTTTCGTTATTTGGAAATAAAATTTCAATTCCAATGGATTTTAATTTGATTTCGAACAAAAAAACGTGTTTGTATCCTATCGGGAAACGGCGCACTCGGTGTCAAACTAAAAGGAAATCGAAACAACCTGGAAGAACGCAGCGCGTTACACAACGCCCAGCCGACAAACAGGGACGAGCGTAGACGAGAGCGAAGGTTTGCGTTGTCGCGTGCGCGCCGCGCCGCCGCCAGCATTTTTTTCTTTTTGGTGGCGCAGGATAGGAAGCTATCACTCTCAGGGTGTCTTGGGTGGGCGGAGGGAGCCTTCGAGCGCCACGTGCAGCTATCGAGGTCTCGAGCGTATCCTCTGTTTTTTTTGCTCGTTTTGCTCGGTTTTCGTGATGGTTGGCCGATCGAGCAGGCCGAAAAATTGGGCTTGCGGCCGCCATGATTTCTTTTGAGGCGCCACCGCCGGGGTACGATGTGATATGGTCTGTGGCCGTGGGCGCGGCTATTGCTCCGGTCGCCAGTCGTTGAGGTTCGCGTTTTATCGCCTCGACGGTGGTCACCGAAGCGGCCAAGAATCACCCCAGACTCCACCGGGGGTGTTGACCCACCATGCGTATGCTACATCAAGGCTGATCAACTCCCAACTTCGGAATTTAACTGAAAAAAATCACACGAAAAAAGTCCCAAAAGACTTTTCCCTCAAATTTGATTTTTTTCTAATTTGCCCCTTCGAATCCTGCCTGGTCATTCACTCTTCGGCCAATCAGATGCAAATTAAATTAGAAAAAAAAAAAATCAAATTGAAAGAACCAAAAATCCTCGATAAGATGGGCCCTTACTTACTGTTAAATGACTTACTACTAACAGTACGAGTGTTTCACTACTTTTTCGTTGTAATGCTTAGTTCATCGGGTATTATAGCACTTTTACACTCTTCCTAAAAAAGAAACAGATTTTTGTGGGTAACTTACTTAAACGACTTACTATTACGGGGGTCCATAGTAAATAGGACCAAATATTGTCAGTAAAAATAGGTAAATACATAGGTTTTTACGTATACCATAGGTCCCATTAACTATGGATCCCCGTAGATCCTCCTCATGTGAGAAGCCCGCCCGCCTCAGAAGGCTAACAAGTAGGCGCACCCCTATACCATACCTTATAGCATTCGTCATTGCTGCACCTGACACTACTTTTTCTCTTGGGCTCTCCTCGCGTTACAGCCGTGCACGCCTAGTCCAGAAACTTGGTTACGACAAAATGCAGAAACAAAAAAGGTGCGAAACCGATGGCCAAGGTATATAATATATATGTATATATATACCAGCCATAATGAACTCGTTTGGGGGCCCGGTCGGTGTTACGTGGACACGGTTATGTGCCCGAGGTGGCCCGTTCTTCAACTTTTTTTTCACCTTTCGGAAATCCTTATTACGAGGCACCATAGTAAATAGGACCTACGGTACACACGAAAACTTATATATTCACCTATTTTTGCTAACAATATTTGGTCCTATTTACTATGGTCCCCCGTTCGTTCTTGCGCGGTGGCTATCGTACGAGGAACGAACACCTGCAGCAACCAACTTGTTTGTCCCGGGAGTTCGAGTCGACCAAAATCCGGAAAGGGAATATTGTGCAAAGGGGAGGATCTGGTAAAAACACGATTACGGAGGTCCATAGTTAATAGGACCTATGGTATACATAGATATACTTACTTAGATCTCGATCTCTGAGCGTGCTCGGTTGGTACATCCCTGGCCTCTCAGAGCTCCCACCTGGGAATCGCCTCCGTTTATTACTTGCCGGACCGTTCCAGCGAGTCTTTGTTTTCTCCATTTCTCGTCGTACTTTCAGTCCTTCTTCCCTTTTTTCTTCTGTCGTTTCGTGTGCGTGCGTGTACTCCGAGCACGGTTGCGCGGGCGAACCCGGCACCGTCGCGGGTGTCAGCGGATGCTGGCGAGTAGAGGGGGAGTTGCAAGGAGCGCGGTCACCGCTTTCGTGCCTAGGCGTCGCGTGTGCCTCGAGACACGAGGGATGTATCAATAGGCTCTGTCTGGCCTCCATTTGTGATTTTGGATAGAGTACGTACGAGTATTTGAGGGTCGTTCGGGATTGTAAGATAATACTCAAGCGGTGCTTATTTTTGCGACGGGGCTGAGAGTCACAAGAGGGAGGTACCCCGAATGAGCACCAACATTGTCGAGCTTGCGTCGAGGTCCACGGTGAGCACCGGGCTTCACGCGAGGCGGGCGACGGGGCTCACTGTGGAAGAGAGGGAGGGAAGCTTTACCCGGACTGAATCGGTGGCGAGATGGTCGCGAGAGGGGCGGGCGGCGTACGAGGCTGAGAGAGAAGCTCTGCTGTAAGATTTTTTCTTTTTTTTCATTTTTTTCTTTTTTGACTGGTGTAAGGTGTTCCACTCAGGTAGTAAATTATTACACGAAAGGGGACGGGGATTTTATTTCTTTTAGAAAATTTCGGTTTCATTTTCATTGTTTTTGCTGTGTTGCTGTGCCGTTCGGTGCTTTATCTTTCGTACATACGACGAGTACACAGACACAGAGCATATCGAAAGAAGAAAACAAGTACCCTTCCCGGGGTATGTACGTATGTACGACGTGTGAGCGAGCGTAGCGGAAAACCGCCCGCGACGCGAAGCATATGTGGCGTCCGAGCTGTTTTCTCCTGAAGCATGGCGGCGGGACTCTTGGCATTATCAAGTCGCCAGTTTGCAGCTAACTACAGGGGCCATAAAACAAACAGTATTCAATCATGGACCTCTGTCCGCTTCGCATAATTTGATGTTTCCTTCCTGAGCGAGCGTAGCGGGCGGCGTAGGCGGCCCGCGGAGCGAAGCGCCTTGTAAAAACCTACATATTTTTACCCATTTTACTAACAAAATTTGGTCCCATTAACTATCGACCCCCGTAACACCACTCTGACCCACAATATAGGAACAGCAGTTAGCACACTATAGTTGCTTGCCTTAATACGGGGGGCCATAGTAAATAGGACCTACGGCACACACAAAAAACCCATATATTTACCTATTTTTACTAAAAAAAAAATTGGTCCTATTTACTATGGTCCCCCGTAATAGTCGCCAGGGGTTCTTAACCCTTTCAGGGCAAAATTCCACCGCAGTCCTGTTTCGGGGGACACACCACTCAAATAAACCATGCATCCAATGATCTTGGGTACTACAGTACAGCAGTGCAGCAAGCAGTCTGTGAGGGGAGGGGAGCTCCCGGCAGCCAATAAAGGCTTCGGCCAGAAACTGCTCGTGCACCGCGATCGTGGCAGGCGTTACCACCGAGCAGGGGGTGCGAGACTATCTTCGCGCAATCTTCGCGCACAACGGGTCTGGAACGCGTTGTGCTCGTCGAAGACCCAGAGGGGACGTACAATAGTAGGTAGCGTGCTCTGGGCGCTTCCCGCGTGCCTCGAAGCCGGGACCGCCCCCTTATGCTCGCAGGCGCCGACGGCACCAGCGACGTCCTTGCTTCCTCGGTAGTGTCGATCGATGAATAGTAGGCGAAAAAATGACCCAAAAGTAAAACATAACATACATGAAAAGCGCCACAAAAAAAAACATTTTCAATGTCAAAGCATCACAACGGCGATGGCACAATACAAAAAAAAAAAAAAAAGAAGTAAAAATGTAAAGAAAATCAAATGTAAAACGTAAAAACGTGCGAACCTCCCCCCCCCAAAAAAGCACACACACACGAACAGAGCAAGTCAGTTGATTCAAAAGAAAAAAGAAAATCTAGTGTGCCCGTGCTCGTAGTACGGGGGGCCACAGTTAATAGGACCTACGGTACACACAAAAACCTATATATTTACCCATTCTTACGAACAGTATTTGGTCCTATTTACTATGGTCCCGTGTCTAGTGTGCTCGTGCTCGTATTACGGGGGGCCATAGTTAATAGGACCTACGGTACACACAAAAACCTATATATTTCCCTATTTTTACTAACAATATTTGGTCCTATTTACTATCGTCCCCCGTGATAGTGCGCACTACAACATGATACACACTGCAACTCGTAAATAAATACCTCTGACATCATCTTCATCATCAGCTCCATCATGATCTTCTGCGTGATGCTGCTCGCCTTCGCTTCCTTGATGGAAAACAGGTCCTGCACTCCACGCGGAGAACAAAAAAAGAAAAGAGAGAGACCAGCATACAAACAAAAACCAAACACACAGGCAGTTGATTCGTACCGACATTTATTATAGATTGTTGACTAAGCAAGCTTGCACATTGAGGACGGATCAACACCCGAACACGCCCACCCATCTCATATACTACGGTACCAGGTACCAGGTATCAGGCATTCTCTAGTGTATACCTGGTATATAAATATATATATATATATATATATTTTTAATACTATGATTTTTTCTTCTACCCATTTATTATGTTCGCCCTTCTTTTTCTCTCTCCCTCCTATACACGGGGGACCATATTAAATAAGACCTATGGTACACACAAATACCTATATATTTCGCTATTTTCACGAACAAAATTTGGTCCTATTTACTATGGTTCACCGTAATCTTAAAAGTCGTAACTCAGATCCGTGGTCACACAGCAGGCCCTCCTCCCCCCTCACCACCGCGGTTCTTGCCTTGGCAGGCGTTTTTATCGCCGCAAGACTTAATTAAGGCCCTTTCTTCCCTCGTCGACGCGCGTCTAATTGCGCCTGCCCGCGCCTCGAAAGCGCTCTCGGCAGCCGATTCCTCTCACATTTTTTGTTTGTTTCAAGAGAAAAGAAATCATCACCACGGCGGTGGGAATTGAACTCACGGAATCGACTCTGCAGTAGTCGTGTCAGCCTTCGAGGGTGCCACCGAGCCATCGGGGCGGCCGGCATAATTATAAAATTAAAAAAAAAACAACAACAGCTGTAAGTGAGACCGAAGATTTCGTCGAATGCTAATCTTCACAAGCTGTGTTTGATACTATTACGGGGGGCCATAGTAAACAGGACCAAATATTGTTGGTAAAATTAGGGAAAAATATAGGTTTTTGTGTGTACCGTAGGTCCTATTAACTAGGGTCCCCCGTAATAGTGACACTCCGATCGCGCACATACACCACACACAGCGCATATTTCACGCACCCCAAGACATCCCTCTGAGAGTGCACAAGCCGAGCGATGCGTCTATGGAAACCCCACATCGTCTATTTACGGGGGACCACAGTCATCGTTTATTCCGGGGATCACAGCAGTAAGTAGGACCTACGGTGCACACAAAAACCCATACATTTACCTATTTTTACCAACAATATTTGGCCCTGTTTACTATGGCCCCCCGCAATAGTATCAAACACAGCTTTCTGAAGCCACTGTTCTGGTTGTTTACGCCCCCTCTTCGAGAAAAAATCGGCTCTGAAATTCGTCCCAGGGGATACAGCCATGCCTCTACAGCGCGGTGGGGAAGAGAGTCATGCCCCGGAAAGGGATGCAGCCACCCCTCTACAGTGCGGTGGGGAAGAGAGTCATGCCCCGGAAAGGGACAAAGCCATGCCTCTACAGTGCGGGCGGGGAAGAGACTCATGCCCCGGAAGGGGATGCAGTCATGCCTCTACGATGCGGTAGGAGGGCGGGGTGTACTCGATACCACGCATGGCCGTAGTCGTACGAAACCATAGACCCTCGCATCCCCCATACAACGCGGAAGCGCGTCGGGTCTTCACCGACCGGGCAGACAGTAGTGCTTGCACCCAAGCGCGAAGCGAAACGTAACGTGTTCGGCGAGTCGAATGAAGGGTCAGCGGCATCCTATTACGGGGGTCCATAGTTAATAGGACCTAAGGTATACATATAAACCTATATATTTTCCTATTTTTATTAACATAATTTGGTCCCGTTAACTATGGACCCCCGTAATACCAAGAACCGCTAGCGACGCGGATTTGCGTATGGATGACAGCTTCAATTAAGCGTTGCCTTGATTATATCTTGACTATAATATACGGTACGCATATGTGCAATGCACGTTTCACGGGGACACAAAAGGGCCGTCCCCGGACTTGATGATAAATGGGGTGTCCGAACTGCGGCACAAGGAGTTGGCCCCGCGAAGTTGGGATCGCAGGTGTACTTACCAAACGCATGAAAGGCGGCGATATTCTATCAACCATCTATTAGGGGTCGACAGGCACATTTAGACGCGAGTAGACGAGGGAAGAAATACTGAACCCTTCTGGCGACCAAGCTGCAAGGCGGGTACCGTCGTGGGGAGGGGGACCATAGTAAATAGGACCAAACAGTGTTAGCAAAAATAGGGAAAAAAAAGGTTTTTGTATGTACCGTAGGTCCTATTTACTATGGTCCCCCGCAATAGGCAGGGAGCAGGAGAAAGTAAAGACGAAGAAAGTAGATGGAATGCACCAAAAAAAAATAACTGGTATGCGAGCATGCTGCAGCACTATCCCCCCCCCCCCCCCCCGCTCCGCCTCGAAAGGCATGCATGGACAATGGTCAGATGACGAAGGCAGGGAACAAATGACTCTAGACACCCCCCCCCCCATGATATCGAGTATTCCCCCCCCCCCCCCCCGATTCCCTCACCGCCGCCCCCCCCCCCCTCTTCTCCCACACAACCCTCCCCTTCCCCCTTGCCCTTCTCCCCTCCAACCCCCCTCTCCCCGCACACTCTCTCCGACCCTCCCTCCCGCCCCCCGCCCACTCCCACCTGCAAGCGGTCTAGCTTCCCCATCTGTCCCTCGTCCCCCATCTTGAGCGAGCTTCGGGCGGCAGCCTCGAAGACCTTCTCCAGCTTCCCTCGCTTGAAGCTGCCGTTGTACTTGATCTGAGGCTTCAGTTCCACTCCCGGGCAGAGGGACACAAACAGCGCCCCCGCGCCTTTTAAAGTGGAACACCCGGGGTAGGCGAAGGGGGGAGGGGGGGGGGGGGGGGGGGGGGGGGGGGGGGGGGGGGGGGGGGGGGGGGGGGGGGGGGGGGGGGGGGGGGGGGGGGGGGGGGGGGGGGGGGGGGGGGGGGGGGGGGGGGGGGTAGCTTGCCGGAAATAAAAACATACCGGTATATTGCGTGTACTGTAGTTCAATAATAAACTCACGAAAGGGAAGCCGGCGGGAGGGTATGGTATGGTATGGTACGGTATGGTATGGTACGGTAAGGTAGGGTAGGGTAAGGTAGGGTAGGGTAGGGTAGGGTAGGGTAGGGTAGGGTAGGGTAGGATGAGGTAGGGTAGGGTAGGGTAGGGTAGGGTAGGGTAGGATGAGGTAGGGTAGGGTAGGGTAGGGGTAAGCTTCCCGGAAAGGAAGACGCACCGTGCGATAAATATATGCAGCAAGAACAAATAAGACTAGCATGGTAGGGGTAGCTCGTACGTTCTGTGAGGATGCTGACTTCAGGAGCATTGCAATTCACTCAACAACCGAGTTTGCACAAAGAGCAAGCTGAGATAGATGAAAAATCCCCATAGGCTGGGTATCGGAAGGGCGTTGTCACAAAAGACAGTGGGTAGCTCCTTGCTTACGTTTGCGACCATAAAGTGCAATCCCTACTGTAGCATGGTATGGTATGGTATGGTATGGTGTGGCATGGCATGGTGTGGTATGGCATGGTATGGTATGGTATGGTATGGTATAGTATGGTATAGTATGGTATGATATGGTATGGTAAGGTAAGGTATGGTATGGTATGGTATGGCATGGTATGATGTGGTATGGTATGGTATGGTATGGTATGGTATGGTATGGTATGATATGGTATGGTATGGGTAAGGTATGGTAAGGTATGGTATGGTGTTTTATGGTATGGTATGGTATGCTATGCTATGGTGTGATATGAAATAGCATGGCATGGTATGCTACGGTATGGTATGGTGTGGTATGAAATAGCATGGCATGGTATGATACGTAAACTATTGTACGGCATGGAGTGATATTATCTTGTGAGGTATGGTACGGTACGGTGCTGTATGGTATGATACGGTACGGCATGGAGTGGTATGATATATTGTCGTTTGGTGGTACGGTACAGTATGGTATGGTATCTCACCGTCCATATAGTCGAGCAGAGCGTCCGCCGCTTTGCCAGTGGATTCATCGTCCTTGCTTGTCACGGCGTCATCCACAAGGCTGTTCAGGTCGTTATATTTCACATCCGGATGGCAAAAATAGTTGGAGAGCGAGGTACAACAAAAATACGTAAAGCACGGGCAAGGGACGAGACCACACGCACGAGCAAAAAAAAAAAAAAACGAGATATTGATGGATCGGTCAGAAAACAAGAAAATGAAATAAAATTGGCACCTATCGCACAGAGATGGCCACGAGGGACGGCACAAAACACCCCCCGAACATAGCAACATAGCAAAGCAACGCAAAGCAAAGCAAACAAAAGCAAAACGAAACACATGCAACGACACAAACCAAACCAAAACGGAACGAAACGGAGAGGAACGACGAAAGCGACACTGCACACAACAAAACCAATAACACACTCGCCCCCCCCCCCCCCCCAGAGCGCAGGCGAGTTGAACTAAAACACAAAGAAACCTCCTCTCACTCCTTACCCCTCACTCCCCACCCCCCAGCTCCTCCGCTAAACCCCCACCCCCAACCCCCTCCCCCAATCCCCACCCCTAGAAACCTGTTTGCCTTGTAGGGGTAGCCCCTAATTTTTCTGAGGCTCCCTCGCGCGAAAAGTCTCTCTACCCCATCCAAAAACGGATCGAAAACGAAAAAAAAAAAAAAAAACAAGATGAACGATCCCATGACCTTAAGGTGTTACCACCGAATAATATTGTGAAAGACGAACGAGATCCCACCAACATTGGCGTAGTTCCTAATTCTAGGTACTACGGAGGACCATAGCAATTAGCACCTACGGTACACTCAAAAACCTATGTACTTCCCTTTTCTTACTAACACTATTTGGTCCCATTTACTATGGTTGAGATAGTTTGTCTCCAAAACGGGAAAGCGGCACTACAATGGTTGGATAACTGCGGCACTACAATGGTTGAGATAACATACCGGGGCAGTCAGAAATGTTTTGGCCAAATGACAAAGGCAAGCAACAAATGAGTACTCCCCCCCCCCCCCCCCCCCCCCCCCCCCCCCCCCCCCAGGGACCTGGACCTGCCAAAAAGAAGAAAGAGGTACACCAGTAGCCGGGAGGAGGAAGTAGACGCACAGATGTGCCCGTGTGGCAAAGCAATAGAGAGTAGAACTCACATAGTAGGAGAATGTGAAATATATACAAGGAGGAACGGGATGTGTTAGAAGAGGAGATGAGGAAAGTAGACGAATGTGACATGGAGGAGTTTGATACAATGAGTACCAGCGAGAAAAACGATCGCTATCCTAGGAGATAGATGGTGGCCACAGGAGGCCAAACAGGAAGGGGATAAGATTAGCAAAAAGTTTCTATGTAATTTATGGAAACAACGTAATGAGCGCCCAATTGTTGGAGGTGTCTCTATTAGGAGTAGGAACGGTGCTCCGTCTCGAAAGGGATGCGTGGTCAATGGTCAAATGACTAAGGCAAGCAACAAATGAGTACGCCCCCCCCCCCCCCCCCCCCCTACGGCCTGCATGAGATCGAGTACATCTCTCCTATCGAGTACACCCCCCCCCCGCGTACCCCCACCCATACTCGCACCCCCTCCCCCTAACCCCCCCCCTAACCCCCACCCCTACCGACTCCTGTTCGGCGCAGCGCCTGCATGCAAGTTGCTTCATATCGGAAGGGATGCGTGGTCAATGGTCAAATGACTAAGGCAAGCAACAATCCCACTCCCCCTTCCGCGTACCCCCGCCCATACTCGCACCCCCTCTCCAAACCCGCCCTACCCGCTCGTATTCGGCGCAGCGCCTCCATGCAAGCTGCTCCGTCTCGAAGGGGATGGCGCGGTCAATGGTCGAATGACCAAGACAAGCAGTCCCCCCCCCCCCCCCGCCTCCGCGTGCCTCGACCCACACTCGGACCTCCCGTCCCCTAATCCCTACCTCTAGTCCCCATCCCTACCCACTTCTGTTCGGCGCAACGCCTCCATACAAGCTAAGAAACACACGTACCTGACAACCATGGCGTTGACAACGTCAGCCACCGCATCCGCCGCCTCCGTAAGGGAGAGCCCTGCCGCCTGCATCAATCTCGTCAGCGCGGACACCCTGCTGCTGGTCGCCGCGTCATCCCCTTCCTGAAAATCACAAGAACAGACAATAATACACGCGAAAAAATGAAAAAACGGGAAGAAAAATGACGGAAAAACGGGGGAAAAAAGGGGAAAAAAAAACTCAAGTATCCACCATAACCAGTCCCTGAGCGCCACAAAGAAAATAACGCCAAAAAACAGATTTCGACAAAATGGAAAGCATAAAAAAAAAGACAAAAAGGACAAAGCTGAGAGTACAAAAAAACAGTTTTGGATCGAATTCAACACCTGACCTATTTTTGACGTATTTTTTGTGTAAGACTGGCACGAAGCATTTGTACAGGATGTGCTTTCTTTACAAAACGAAAACAAATAGTACGGGAGACCATAGTTAATAGGACCTACGGTGCACACAAACACCCATACATTTCCATATTTTTACTATTACGGGGGTCCATAGTTAGCAGGACCTATGGTGTACATAAAAACCTATATATTTGCCTATTTTTACTAACAAAATTTGGTCCCGTTAACTATGGACCCCTGTAATAACAATATTTGGTCCTATTTACTGTGGTCCCCCGTAATAGACGAACACGCGAACCACGTACCACTCTTGTTCAGAAACGTAAAAAAAAAAAAACGACATTTTGTACATTAATATCGAAAAAAAAAAACGAACCTCAGACTATTAATAGGACAATGTGGTACCGGAAACATCGTAAGACAGACAAACATCACGAGCCCCACTTTCACGTTCTCGCAAAAACAAAAGAGTGCTTCTAAGTCTGAAAAAATCAAGTAGCTGCTGGTCCCCGATGGGGTTTAAAATAGTTGGAAAAAGGATTCCACAACCTCAAACAGATCGTCCACAAATAGATCATAGTCTCGTAGATAGTCCAGAACAGATCATCGACGGACAGATCATGATCTATCCATCTACAGTATTACGGGGGACCATAGTAAACAGGACCAAATATTGTTAGTAAAAATAGGTAAATATATACCAGTAGATTATTGTGTGTACCGTAGGTCCTATTTACTATGGTCCCCCGTAATAGATGGTTTAGTCCATCGCGGGCCGTCGTGACAGGTGGTGCGGGGTCTGCGTGCTGTAGTACGCAGACCCAACCCAGGAGACATGTGCGAGATCATGCGGATGATGGATGATGAATGCGGGTCCCACCCGGCAACACGAGCCAAATCACGCGAGAGCGGGAACAGACTTTGCCTCGAAAGGCAAGGTCTAAAATCATGGTAAGTGGAAATCGATTCATCTGTCTGAGGTGTTGAGAGGTTTTTGACAGAGAAATGAGACAAAAAAAAAAAACGATAGGTGATCGAACCGACCAATCAAATGCCACCGGCCGGGTAAATTTACCTCTTCACTCTTCACACTAAAGAAACGAAGTCGAGAGCACACATTCGACCAAATCACAGCCGAACCAAAAACGAAGCAAACACGCACACACACAACCATCCGGTCAATCACTGCGTCTTGACCCACGCACAATCGAGAAACAAAACACAAAAGCCCGACCAATCATGAGAAGTCCCGCCGGGTGAAACCTAAGACACGCCCGGCCAATCAGAATCAATTCACTGCCGACCATTTTCAATCCAGCGGCCGACCAATCACAACTCACCACGTTAGCCATTCACAATCCACTCTCGACCAATCGCAAATCACGCCCGACCAATCAGAGCGTTGGAAACCATGCCCGACAACTCCTACACAACGGCCGAGAAACACTGAACCACTCTCGACCAATCAAAATTCCCATTCGGCCAAGCACAAGGAGGGTTGCCTACCACATATTCGAGAAAAATGGTTGACACACACTGTGCACGAGACAAATAGTAACTAGCCCTAACCCTAACTCTTAAGCCTTGGCCAACCAGAGCAACCCTAACCCTGACCCTAAGCCAATCAGAGCAACTCTAACCCCGACCCTAAGTCAATCAGAGCAACCCTAACCCCGACCCTGAGCCGATCAGAGCAACCCTGACCCAGACCCCAAGCCAACCAGAGCAACCCTAATCCTGACCCTAAGCCAATCAGAGCAACTCTAACCCTGACCCTAAGTCAATCAGAGCAACCCTAACCCCGACCCTGAGCCAATTAGAGCAACCCTGACCCAGACCCTAAGCCAATCAGAGCAACCCTGACCCAGTCCCTGAGCCAATCAGACCAAGTCCCGAATAAGTGGTCAGCTCTACTGATCACAAGTCCCGTCCGACCAATGAAAATACCACAAACTAACGCGCGGCCAATCAAAATTCGAGCATTCAAGCAGCACTTACCGCCCCCTCCTCGGCGTCTGCGGGCGCGGCGGTGGCCTCCTCCAGCGCCCTCGGCACCCGGACATCGAAGGCGTCTTGCGGGGCCGACCGGGACAGCACCGCCGCCGTTGCCTGTCGGAAGGTTGCCACGTCTGCCGTCTGCTCCGGGCCGGCATTTACATGTCAAGCACACACGGCATCGCGTCCAACGGAGGAGCAACAAAAGCGAGAGCGGGTGTTTGCGGTAATAGTCTAGTTCGGTTTCGGTGGGTTGCTATGAACATACCTGGAACGGACAAGCGTGACGAGCTGATCGGTTAAACAGGCGAATCCCAAGCCGCTACGGTACGTCTACCTACTTCGCCATCATCACAAGTCGTTCCGTTTTTTTGCTAACCAAACCCGCAGAGTTCACCCAACCCAAGAACACTCGAGTATAAAAACGCCATTTTTCTGTCACTTTGTCCAATCGCAATATTTTTTCTTCTGCGCTTTTGGGATTTCTACTACTGCAGTACATGCTGGTCGGAAACAGACTGCCAGGTACAAGACATCCCACCCGTATCAAACCAAATTTTTCGCGGACACCCGAAGGAAAGGGAGCGCTCGATTGGTTGGTTGTTTGGTTGGTGGCGTGATTCGATTTGATTGGTCGGATACATAGGTTGTCGTCCATAGTTGATTGTTGCTGCATTCCCCCTGTCTGAAAGGTTTCACGCTTCGAAGAGATAAGACAGATCGGACAGATCATGATCTATCTATCTACTGTATCTGTATATCTATCCATCTACCGTAGATCATCTAGTTCATCATCCCCTCCCTGCGAGAGGTTGTGCAGATCATGATATGTCTGATCTGTCTATCTATCTATCCATCTACCGTAGATCATCTAGTTCATCATCCCCCCCTGCGAGAGGTTGTGCAGATCATGATCTGTCTGATCTGTCTATCTATCTATCTATCTACCGTAGATCATCTAGTTCATCATCCCCCCCTGCGAGAGGTTGTGCAGGATCTTGCATACGTACTGTGGTACACATCCAACCCAGAGAGGAACATGTGCTACACTGTAGATCATGCAGATAATGCGGCTCCCACCCGGCAACATGAGCTAGATAATGCAGATCATAGAGATCATACAGATCATCTTCCCTGAAATATCTAGATCATGATCTATCTGTGGGAACGATCTGAAGATGATCGGTCTGCGGTGTGAAAGGATGGTGCCACATGTATGTGCCGTCTGCTCCGGACCGGCATCGCACATCGCGAAAAAAACCGCATGTCGCCGTATCGCACAGAACATCGCGCGAATCATATGTAGCAGCGAAACAACGGGGAGGCAGCGCTGATTGGCCGGTTGGTTGGTTGATTTGATTTGATTTGATTTCATTGGTTCGTTGCTGAGTAGATAGAGCGTTTGGTCGATTAGAGTGGGAATGGCTGATTGGTTTGGCTGCTCTGGTTGAGGGATTCTTCCATTTTTCTTCCTCGGGGCAGTTGCCACATCTGTTATCTGATCTCCGCATCGCACCCAAATATACACCAGGTATGTTTTTTTTGTTCGAGCGTAGTAATAATATCATGGATATGTTCGTGGTGTTCTTTGTTTGCAAGTGATACGGGATGGTATACCACAGCTCGTTAGTACCGTTTCCCTTGCGGATTGGTGTGATACTGCTGCTGCTGCTGCCGTGCGCACTATTTCGTCCTTGCTTGTCTTTCTCCCATCGAACTGCATTTTTGTTGCAGCCTGTTTTTGTGACCACAGGCGGGATTTCGGGGAAGTGATCTACTGTGAGAACATCATCATCAGCAAAAATACTGCCTTCATGTCATACATGACGCAAAGGGCAGGGCGGCGATATATGGTTGGTTGGTCGGTACAACTGATTGGTTGGTTGTTTCGTTGGTTGGTTGATTGTTGGTTAGTTGATTGATTGATTGATTGATTGATTGAGGGGAGAGTTGGTTCCGCATCACATCAAACATCGGAAAAAAACACAACAAGCACCACCACCAACACCACCACAACAACAACACCATCACCACCACCACCATCGCCAACACCATCCCCACCACCCACCCTCAACACCAACACCACACACGCTAGGAGGAGAACGGTCTTTTGGGTCGCGAGGAGGCTTCGTTTGGCCTCAATGTACCAATTTGAGGTAGGGGGGCGGTCAGTGAAGGGGTCAAACCGCGCTCTCCTAGTCTTGTTATACTGTTATTAGTGTAGGGGGCGGACCAAACCTCGGTCTCGTAGCCTTAATATGTTGGTCTTAGCGTAGAGGGCTGTCAGTCGAGGGGTCAAACTGCGGTCTCCTAGCCTTGGCATACTGATTTTAGCGTAGGGGGTTGTCAGACAAGGGTCAAACTTCGGTCTCCTAGCCTTACTATACTAGTTTTAGTGTAGGGGAGCGGTCAGTCAAGAGGTCATACCGCGGTCTCCTAGCCTTAGCATGCTGGTTTTAGCGCAGGGGGTTGTCAGTCCAGGGGTCAAACGGCGGTCTCCTAGCCTTACTATACTGATTTTAGTCTAGGGGACGGTCAGTCAAGAGGTCAAACTTCGGTTTCCAAGCCTTCGTATACTGGTTTTAGTGCAGGGGGCTGTCTGTCAAGGGGTCAAACGGCGGTCAACTAACCTTACTATACTGATTTTAGTCTAGGGGATGGTCAGTCAAGAGGTCAAACTTCGGTCTCCTAGCCTTCGTATACTGGTTTTAGAGTAGGGGAGCGGTCAGTCAAGAGGTCAAACCTCAGTCTCCTAGCCTTAATAAACTGGTTTTAGAGGAGGGGAGCGGTCAGTCAAGAGGTCATACCGCGGTCTCTTAGCCTCACTATACTGGTTTTAGAGTACGGGAACGGTCAGTCAAGAGGTCAAACCTCGGTCTCTTAGCCTTACTATACTGGTTTTAGAGTAGGGGAGTGGTCAGTCAAGAGGTCAAACCTCGGTCTCTTAGCCTCACTATACTGGTTTTAGAGTACGGGAACGGTCAGTCAAGAGGTCAAACTTCGGCCCCCCCCAGCCATAAATACACTGGTTTCAGAGTAGGGGAGCGGTCAGTCAAGAGGTCAACCCGCGGCCTCCTACGTACTATAATAGCATATTTTCCTTCCACCCAACGTCCTTGTGCGTGCCTCAATGCCTGTCCTGGCTTTAACTTGCCCTTTTTCCCGCCGGGCGTATCGAAGATAGCTGTACACGTCGTCATGCAACAACAGCAGTCAGTTGTAACAAAACAACACCAGTTCGTTAATTAGGCCCCAGGCGTTTGCTGAGCGAAGCGCAACACGAGGCGGGAGCGGCAGGCGTGCTAGCCCGACGCAGGGCCCCGCAGGAGCCCCGAAGGGAGGAAAAAAAAATGCGATATATGCGTGGATGGATACATACGCCCGAAAAATCGCTTGACGAAAGTGCGTTTAAACGCTAAAAAAAAAAAAATGTTTTTTTTTTTTTTTCGGCTACGGCGAGAACGAAAAGATATGCCGTACATATTTTTCTTGCTTTTCGCACTCCGACGATTTTTTTTTTTTTTGTGCCTTCCGAAACCCGGGTTGCGCCGCCCGCAACGCGCCTTCCGGCGCTTGTCGCACAAAACCGCAATTCCGACCCAAATGTTGCGCCAGCGCGAACAGCGCGACAGCTAATGCATGGCCTGGTCAGTAGGTACTCGTATCCAATCAATTTATTTTATTTTATAGTTTATTTTTTATCCTCCGGTGGATTGGTGAAAATAAAGCTTAAGCTCACCGCACTTTCGCCTTCAGATTTCGTGTCGTGCGTCAATTTAACCCATAGCCACCGTAGTCTATCGGTCCGCTGCCTCGGGGGGGCATGCTCGCCTGATCGATAAACTTCGTAAGAACACAGCAACAGTACAATGACAGCTGCGAGTCTAGGGGTCAAAAGCACGGCGTCCCGGGCGTCTTTAAACCGCCGCCAACCCCGAGCTTCATCACCCTTACAACAATGCTGCAGAAGAATTATCCCACACAAACTACAAGTAATTTGCACAAAACAAACTGTTGATTTTCGTTTTTTTTTTAATCCATCCGCAGGGAGGACCTTGAAAAAAAAAAAAGAAGAAACAGAAAAAAAACTAACCTCGCCGCACATAGCCTCGTCCATTGTCGTGGATCGCTGAGGCCCGCTGTCCCTCTTGAACAGGTTCATCATGGGACCCTTCCTCTTCGGCTTGTCCTGCTTCTTGAACTCCTCAGGCTTCTCAACCGCAGTCTCAACCGGCGGCAATTCCACCGCACTTTCGGTCGCGACGGTTACGCCCGAACCGGCACCAGCGGAAGCTTCGAGGACGTCCGCCTCTATCGCCGCGTCCCGCGCTGCCATCGCCTGTATATGGGGGAGGGGAAAACGGGGTGAACGAGAAACAGCAGAGGGAGGGGGCGGGGGCGTTTGAAGATAACAAGAACACACTCATTTTCCATTTTGGGCCTGTATCAGTCACTAGAATGAGCAGACGTACGTAGGTACTACGAATAGAGCTCTGCTCGTCTACTCGTATCTAAAATACGAGTAGACTGTACCAGTATACAACACGAGTATATACGCGTGTAGAAAAAACCGTTATTTCCCAACCATGTTACACAACTACACGGCCATTTTCACTCTAATCCCTCGGCAGCCTCCATGGGCAGAACGTCTACGTAGCCTTCCGCTCCCCCCCCCCCCCCCCCCCCCCCCTCCCCCCCCCCCACCCCGTTCCGAAAATAAAAATAAAAACAGGCGAAACCCTTCGTTACTACAGCACCGCTTTCAACTCACCCCCTGGATGGTCTCGGACGGAGACGGGACGGGTTCTGGTGCCGGCGGGGCGGGGGGAGGGGGGCGCACGGGGAAGTCGCTGACTGCACGGCGGTGGCGGTGCGGTGGTGGTGGTGGTGGTGGTGGTGGTGGAAGAGGCACAGCAAAAACATCAAGGAAGGGTGTTTTTCGACGTCAGACCGGTGTTTTTCGACGTTAGGAAAACCTATCTTGAGTCGGGCTACTACTGTATCAGAAACAACAGCAATGTCATACAGGTATGCAGGTATATATCACCATTCCCACCAAAAGCAAGCGACAATCATATCGCCACGACCAACCCCACTCTAACAGCGAGGTCAACAGGGATCGGCAGGTATACAGGGGAGGAAAGGCGAGGAAAGGCTAGGCTAGGCTAGGCAAGGCAACATAAGGCGAGACAACACGAGCCACTTCGACCCAATCCTATCCGATCCGATCCAACCCAACCCAACCCAACCCCATCCAGCCCATCCCACGCCAATCAAAGCCAGCCCGACCCAACCCAACCCAACCCAACCCAACCCAACCGACACCACCTCTCAACCAAACCCACACCACTCCAACCCACCTCAACTCACCCCACCCCACTCCATCCTACCCTACCACGCCCCAATCTACCAAAACAAACCCAACCCAAACCAACCAAACCCAAAGCCATCCAACCCAAACCAACCCAACCCAATCTAACCATCGTACCGGCATCTCCGAAAAGCTCAAGGTCGACATCGAAGTTGACCTTCTTCAGGCTGTCCGCCTTCCTCTTAGCGTCCGCCGCGGCCACCTCGGGCGAAACCCGGGGTTTACCGATCCCAGCAAACGGAGATCTCGGAGCCCCTTTCTTGGAGCCCTTCCGTCCCCTGTTTTTTTTTTTGTCATACAAAAACATATAAGCTAAATATATACCCCTGGTAGAGTCTATATGATATCAGCGTACAGTACAAAGTTAAGCTCCATCTTTCACCAGTCGAGTCTTTGCCCTTCGGATTGTTTTCAGGAAACTTAAAAAACTTTATTTCTATCCCTACTAATGTAAGCGTGTATACACGTTGGACTATCTGCAGTGCAGCCCGTTCTTCTTTTTTCGTTTTTCATTTTCGTTTTCTTGTCTTAGGTTTTAGGTGCGTTTTCGGTTTTGTTGTCATGTTGTTTTCAATGTCCGATTTTTTTTTTGGGGGGGGGGGGAATTTCACTTTTCGTCATTATTTCAACATTTTTAGCGCGAGGGGTTCACGTTTCTTCTATTACGGGGGTCCATAGTTAATAGGACCTTTCGTATCCATAAAAAACTATATATTTACCTATTTTTAATAACAATATTTGGTCCTATTTACTATGGTCCCCTGAATTAGTAGGCACCAGGTACATGAGAGACCTCACGCGCCGTTTGGTACACAACAATACGCAAAAAAAAAAAACACTACAGTAGTGCCGGTCCCTCTATAGCGCCGGTAGCGTCGGTATGCACGCGCCAGCCAACAATACAGGCAGTATATATAGCGTCAACCGGCACTAATTACTCCGCACACTACCGCACTGGTTAATCGCATCTGGGCCAAGCGAATCCATCGGCACTATAGCGAGCAGACAGCCGGCACTATTCAGCGCGCAGCCAGCCGGCACTATAGAGGGGGCCACCATTAATACTGCACAATATCAGGACCATGGTAAATGGGACCAAATATTGTTAGTAAAAACAGGGAAATATATAGGGTTTTGTGTGTATCGTAGGTCCTATTTACAACGGTCCCCCGTAACACCACACTGGTTAGTGGTTACTTCCATCTGAGCCGAGCGATCTCACCGGCACTATTCATAGTGCGCAGCCAGCCCGCACGACACAACCGGCACTATAGAGGGGCCACTACTGCACAACCCTGGTTAGTCCCGTCTGTGCCAAGCGACTTCACGGGCACTATAGCGTGGAGCCGGCACTGTAGAGGGACCGCTACTGCACCGCCTGGTTAGTCCCATCTGCGCCAAGCGACGTCACAGGCGCTCTAGAATAGCGGGAAACCGACACTAATCAACCGGCACTATAGAGGGACCACTACTGCACCGCCCTGGTTGGTCCCATCCGTGTGCCAAGCGGTTTCACAACCACTATAGGGCAACCGGCACTAATCAACCCGCACTATAAGAGGGACCATTTTATTTCCCACATCGGACAAATCACGATCTACATCAGTACATCAGTACATAATCTGCAGCAGATCCAAAAACATGCCGTTATCATATGCTGTGCGGGGTGTGGGGACGCACAAGGCAGTGGCGCGTTATACAAGGGGGTTTTCTTCCAGTGTTATGGTAAGGCGTTACCTTGGCGGGGGGTTCAAAAGATCGAGATATATCAAAATTGAATCGGTCGATCTTCAGTTCGGATTCTAGATCGGAAGATCAGCCGCCGAAAAAAAATACAGGATTGCAAATTGAATCGATCGATCTTCAGTTCGGATTCTAGATCGGAAGATCAGCCGCCGAAAAAAAGAAAGGATTGCAATCTTTGCAGAGCGCTTCAGTCCCAATCTCCCCTATCACTTGCCGTTAGGATACGTTGTGCAGGATCTGTTCACCATAGACAGGTCCAACCGAGGGAGCTTGCGCTAGATCTTTGACAGATTTAGATCATGAACTGGGGATCGGTCATGTGTCGGGATGTGTGGAATCTTCCACATTCCGTCCGTGCCTCCGTACATACCGTACAAAAGACCAACCACCCAACAGTGAGTGGTCGCCTCCATCTATGGTCATACGACTACGGCCATGCATGACATCGAGTACACCCCCCCCCTCCCCCCATACGGCTACGGTCATGCATGAAAATGAGTCCCCCCCCCCCCCCCCCCCCACCACCCCCACCACCCCTCCCTCCCCCCCCCCCCCCCCCCCCCTCCCGCCCGAAGTCCGGACACAACAAGACCAACAAAATACATCAACAAGCGTTGGGGTTCACACAAGAGATGCGTGCGATCGTTCTTCAGCGCCCAAGGGGAGCTAATTCCGGATATCCCATTTTCGGACAAGGCCCTCTCTTTGCTATAGCATATCTTCCCGAAAAACGCCTATTACGGAGTTCCATAGTAAATAGCACCTGCCGTACACACAACACCCTATATATTTCCTTACTTTTACTAACAATATTTGGTCCCATTTACTATCACGGGGGACCATAGTAAACAGGACCAAATATTGTTAGTAAAAATAGGTAAATATATAGGTTTTTGTGCGTACCGTAGGTCCTGTTAACTGTGGTCCCCCGTAAAATAAAGGGTCCCCCGTAATACCAGGTAGTTCCGTATTGACAACCTTCCCGTTCTGAAAAAAACGAGCTCCTTATACGCTATACCACTTTGTCCCGAAATATAAGGGTCGTTTGTACTGAATGTTAGTGTAGAAAAGGTCCTAAATATAAGGATGGTTTGTACTTAATGTTAGTGTAGAAATGGTCCTAAATATAAGGATGGTTTGTACTTAAAATTAGTGCAGAAACGGTCCTAACTATAAGGAGGGTTTGTATTGAATATTAGTGTAGAAATGGTCCAAAATATAAGGATGGTTTGTATTGAATATTAGTGTAGAAATGGTCCAAAATATAAGGATGGTTTGTACTTAATATTAGTGTAGAAAAGGTCCTAAATATAAGGGTCGTTTGTATTGAATATTAGTGTAGAAATGGTCCTAAACATAGGGATCGTTTGTATAGAATAGCAGTGTATAAATAGTCCAAAATATAAGTATCGTTTGTATGGAATTTTAGTGCATCAATGGGCCCTCTATTTCGGGACAGAGCGGTGGTAACTTGTACGTATATAGAAAAACAAAAACCAAACAAACTTCAGTTCCGGTACAGCAGTAGTAAGATAACATCGTCGTTCACCAGGAACTCCCCACCGCACTAATTGATGGGATGGTACACGATATACTAAACTGTAGATTTTTTTCAAAGGATATAGAGGGGATCTGTATGAATCGGACCGTTGAACACATGTTTAATAACAAATTCAGGGTATATCGTGCTCTAATCATCAGCAGTAGCTTATCGTGATCTGATCTACAGCAGTAGTAATCTACGGTAGGATACCGTGCTCTGATCTATATGGTCATCTAAATCTAGATCGTGATCTACTGTAGATCGTGATTTACTGTAGATCGTGATCTGATCTACTGTAGATCATGATCTGATCTACTGTAAACCGTGATCTGATCTACTGTAAATCGTGATATAATCTACTGCTGTAGATAGTGATTGAATCTACATCGTGATCTGACCCTGTAGATCGTGATCTGATCTGCTTTAGATCGCGATTTAATCTACACCGTGATCTGATCTACTGTAAATCGTGATCTAATCCACTGTAGATCGTGATCTGATCTAATCTACACGATTTGATCTACTGTAGATCGCAGTCTGATCTACTGTAGATCGTGATATTATCTACCGTAAATTATGATCTGATCTACTGTAGATCGTGATCTGAACTACTGTAGATCGTGACCTGATCTCCTGTAGCTCGTGATTTGTCAGACGTGTGAACCAAACGCCCAACAAATTCACACCCACAAACACAACACAACCGCCTCGCCTGGAGCTCCCTCTCCCGCCCCCGCTCGACCGCGAAACCAGGACCGTCGCTCCCGCCGCTCCCGCGATCGCCACCGCCGCGATCTCCTTGTTCTCCGACGCCACCCCCCTACCGCCGCTTCCAGCGCCCCCACTACCCCCCCCCCCCGCAGCCGACCCCTTCTTATCTTTCCGCGCGGCAACCGCAGACCCTGCCGAGGAAGACTGGGAGGAGGAGGAGGAGGAGGAGGAAGCAGAAACGCCTGCCAATGCGTCCTCCTGGAAGCCGTCGGTGCTCGTGGTGGACGCCGAGGGGGAGGGGATAGTCTCCTCCGTCCCCTGGCCCGTGGGGCGGGAAACGCCTCCTTCTGCTAGGGGGCCCGTTGCGCCCCCGTCCACGACCGCCTCAGTTTCTTCGTTCAAATCTTGGCCCTGTCATGCGGCGGTGTGGCGGAGAAAAACAAATCGTAAAAATATTTATCTGGTGGTGGTTATATAAAAAAAAGCACTTTGGTTGTGTTGTGTGTGCCCCCCTTGCTTTGTAGATTCCAACCAAGGGGGTGTACTCATTATCACGCATGGCCGTAGTCGTATAACCATAGACACTCGCATCCCTACAATGCCGGGACGGAGCACGTCGGGTTTTCACCGACCAGGCAGACATTGCTTGCACCAAGCGCGAGGCGCCGTGAGGTGTTGGGCGAGTCGCGTGACGGGTGACCTGCATCCTACTAATACCCGCTTTAGAGGCGGGTTTTCTTGCATATGGATGACAGCATCAATGAACTGATTTAATTTCTGGTGTGGTCAGTTCGAGAGACAGCGATGGGTTTACTATGTAACCGCCTCGTGGGTGCCTCACCATATACACACTACGTGATACGATCACCCCCCGTGTGCGGAGTAAAGGTTCTTCCCGCACAAAAATGATCTAACTCGACGGCCAGCCGTCGTGACCGCCAAAAATAAAAAAACGCTACCCTGGCTGTCTAGCTCACGCAGTGAGAGGCGTGTTTTACAGCGTCATCGTCAATCCAACCAGGGGGGGTGTTAGCTTATCACCCGTGTGATACGGTATGAGGGGGTGTGTTATCTTATCACCAGTGTGATACGGTATGTGGGGGTGTATTATCATATCACCCGTGTGATACTGTATGAGGGGGTGTATTATCTTATCACCCGTGTGGTACGGTATGAGGGGGGTGTATTATCTTATCACCCGTGTGATACGGCAGGGGGTGTATTATCTCAGCACACGTGTGATGCGGTATAAGGGGGTGTGCTATCTTATCACCCGTGTGATACGGTATGAGGGGGGGGGGTGTTATCTTATCACCCGAGTGATACGGCACAAAAATACACTCTACCTGGTACTTGACATACATGGCACACACACAGCCCGCAAATGTGAGCTTCGACGACATCCTCGATCTCACAGCTGCCCGTTTCGAGATGTGCAGGAGCTACAGAGCAGCACAGATCCAACCCGGGGCACTTGTGCTACAAGCAGTAAACACTACATACGCAACATCACGCCGTTCCCACCAGGTGCAACACGAAATATTGCCGTAGACACCTACCAGATCACGCAGATCATGTACCAGGTATCTATCATGCCCCAAAGTATCTAGATCATGAACTGGGGTGAGAGGACTACTTGGGGAACATACGAAAATAGGACGTTTTTTCGCCGTACGTATTTTGCTTTTTGGTAATTTTTTTTTTGGGTCATCACTTTTACCTTCCAGCTTCTGGACTAGCCGTGGTCCAGCTGTTGTCCCCTTGCCGCCCCCCCCCCCCCCCCCCCCCCCTCCGATGCAGGGATCCCCTCTACGTGTATTATTACACACCATGTTTTGGCTCTGATTGCTTTGTTCCCCCGTAATATTACTGCAGCAGTGGCTTTGCGTGCTCGATTCGTTTGGCTCTGCGTCTTGTGCATCTGATTGACACGTTTGTGCGCCGAAAATGACTTTTTTTTGTTTCAACGACGCGCAGGGAAAACTACAATAAAGTCGGTTACGAGTAGCAGGCTTACTTCCCCACCCAGCCAGTATATCAAGTAGCCTCGAAGTCCGGCCAAGGCAAGACATACTCGCAGCCCCAGCTATCGGTCTCGATCGTCACCGACCAAAGGCATGCCTATTAATAGCTCACAGTACAGCCTTAGCTAGGGCGATTATTATCGTCGCCAGCGAAGGCACATGCCTCATTTTTCACATCCCTAGCCATCCGTGCTATCGCCACCCACCAAGGCACGCCTCACTCACTGGACAACCCTAGCTATCGGAGCTATCGCGACCAATCAAAAACGTCCAGCCGAGGCAAGCCATGCTCACAGCCCTGCATAGCTATCGCAGCTATCTTCACCAACCACGGCATGCCTTAATGCTCGCAATATAGGCTATCGGTCTTACTCCCCACAGCCCTACACGGCTCTGAGGCTTGCCGCTTCCAACCGAAAGCCCAACTTAAGTCACAGCACTATTACGGGGGACCCTAGTAGTTAGGACCAAGTATTGTTAGTAAACATAGGGAAATATATGGGTTTTTTGTGTGTACCGTAGGTCCTATTTACTATGGCCCCCCGTAATAGCTACCGGGCTCACCGCTCCCAACCCTTCTGCGGCATCCATTAATTCTTCGGAAGCACCCTCCAGCGCTTCCGTGCCGTCCTGTAGTCGCTGCTCGAGCGCCGGCACGGGGGGGGCTTCTAGCGTTTTCCCCCTTCCGAATAAAGCCTCCGCTCGTCCGGGAGTTCCCGCGCTAAGCAGAGCCGACACCGCGGCCGCCGTGACCGTTTTCCGGCTGCCGGGAGGGAGAAAGAAGAGAGGAAGGCGAAAAATGAAAAAAAAAAAAAAAAAAAAAAACAGAGCGAAGCGAACCCCCCCCCCCCGACACAAGTAACTAAAGTATAGCAAAAAATGCAAAACCAGAACAAGAAAAATTCTAAAACAGGAACAAAAAAAAAAAGAGCAAGGACAGGAACGACAGAAACAAGACTGGACGAAACACGGATCGGAGTCCAGGGACGGTTTCGAACGCCCCCCCCCCCCCCCGCCCCCCCTCCCCCTCTTCTCTCTACCGAGGCGATACACACCTACAATCGACTCCCCCCCACACTCGCCACCGGCCGTCCAATGCGGCCAACAGCTACAACGAACAGCGATGATAGCGCGAAATCGCCCCGAGAAATGAAACACGCAGCGTTAGGATCGAGACGACGACGGTGGTCATCCAGATACATACAGGGTGCCCCTTCGGGATGTGTGGTTGACTACAAATCCCGGAGGTGTCGCAAGGTGAAAAGGGAGTACGACACTGCTGCAGGCGTTCGTTCCTCGTATATACGTACCAGCTATGTACTCGTACGTAGCCAAGCGGGGCAAGGACGAAGAACATCAGCAACAAAAACTACCCGTGAAAGTTGAAGAACAAAAAAAGAAACAGCCACCTGGCAAGTAGCCGGACAAGCAGCACCGACCAACCCCGAACGAGTTTTTAGTTTAGATATATAATATACGTGAATATACCTTCGGCAAGAGACGGTCCCGAACATAAAACATAGCAGCGCCAATACTGAAGACCACGGTAGGACCAAGACCAAACATATACACCATCGGCACCATTATCACCTACCACCACAACCCCCCCGAACTACCACCGCTATTACGGGGGTCCATATTAGACAGGACCAAACATTGTTAGTAAAAATAGGTAAATATAGAGGTTTTTATGTATGCCATAGGTCCTATTAACTATGGCCCCCCGTAATAGCACTAAACGCAGACGTCACCACCACCACCACCACCACCACCACCACCACCCCACCCTCCCATTGTCAGCACCCCCACCCCCCCCCGCCAACACCGAAGAGTCGACACCCTTACCCGACAAGCGACTTCAAGCGTCGGAGCGGCCCCTTTCTCGCGGTGCCGGAGGCTTCTGCGTTAAGGGGCAAGGCGCAAGGCAGCCCCTCGCCGCCCCCTTGGCCTCCTTCCCCGGCGATGGCCATCCGACCGACCACCCTGAAACCAACGGGAAACAGACGAACAGACGAAAAGACGAACAAGGGCGAGAGTTTTAACCCATTCAGAGGGAGGGACACAATCATAACAAAAAACACCCAAGACAACTAAAAAAGATGACGATTCCGGCATCGGCCACTGCTATATACGTGAGGTAAAAAATAATAAGATAGCAAGACTCGGTTGGGGGAGTAACAACATTCAGTGTCCGAAAAAAAGAGCAAGGAGTCGCAAGCCGCGCGATACGGGCGCAGCAGCAGCAGCGTGGCGCTATTATACCGGGCATACGAAACACACCCACTGCCCCACTGTCACGGGGACCAATTTCCGAGCGGGCCTCCTCCACAGCAGACCGGGGGGGGGGGGGCACTCACACACGTACACACACACACACGAAAACGGTGGTCATTGGTGGAAAGGTGTTGACGATAACGTCCCACGGACTTAATATTTTTACCGCTCGGCGTGTACGCCTTCCCCATTGCTGACAAAACCAAGCTTTGAACTTCCGAACGGGGGGGAGCGGGCTATATATATATATATATATATATCATCATGCGTGTTACACTCTACCGCTGCGCGCGTGTCGGGTGCTGGTATAGAATCACAGCTCGGAGAGATCATGATCTATCCACCTACATACAGATCATCTGCAGTTCCTCACCTGCCGCTGCAAGAGGTTGTTGTGCAGGGTCTGCTTACCCGTGGTGCAGATTTAACCCAGGAAACATGCGCTAGATCTTGCAGAACCTACGCGGGTCCCACCCGCAACATGATGAGCTAGGTCATACAAGATCGGGAATAGACGATCTCTCTGAAAGATCTAGATCATGATCTGTAGATGATCTGTCCGAGGCATGATACATGTACAGCAGTAGCCCTTAACGTTGGACCTTGGATAACCCCCCTGCTACCCCAGGGATCAGCACGGGCTTGCTAAAATCTTAAACCTCTTGGTGCTGCCGTCCCGTTTTGGGCACAAACTGCTTAAGAACTATTAATATTAATAGAGTGATTATTACACGGGGCCATAGTTAATAGGACCTACGGTGCACACAAACACCCATATATTTCCATATTTTTATTAACAATATTTGGTCCTATTTACCACGGCCATCCGTAATAATCGCCACGGGTTCAAACGTTCAAACCCCCTTGAAGGATGAGGGTTGCCCACCACTTATTCGAGAAAAACGTAGTCACACGCTGTGTCCGAGACGAAAAATAACTAACCCTAACCTTAATGCTAACCCTAAGCCAATCAGAGCAACCCTAACCCACGCCCTAAGCCAATCAGAGACCAACTCTCGAACACCAGGTGAGTGGTAAGCTTTACTACTGTTCAGAACTGCACCCACAACTTTGGGGATTAACTACTTGAAATTAGTGAGGCGTCGTTTTCGCATCATGACCGGAGGAAACCTATGTATACTGCTTTCATTAATAATACACAGTTTACTACTCAGGACCAAAAAATATTTTAGTTAAGGCTCATTCTTATCGAAGAGTTTTTTCCCAGAATTTCCAAAAGTTAAAAGTTTAGAAAATTGGAGATATGTATCAAGATACGGAGGCGTTCTGTCACTATTCGTGAAATTCTCCTGAAGCACAAAAGCAGGTTTGTTAAATGTCACATATTTGGAAAAAAAAATCAGGAAAATCTGGGAAGATTAAAAAATTGCGCGAAAAAAACATGGAAAATATGAAGAAAAAAAAAAGCTCTCCGATAAGAATGACCCTAACACGGGGGGAGGTGTGGGTTTTGAGTCCATCGTAGGTGCTGATTACTACTACTGCTGCTGTGTGTACATAGACGTTTTCCCTCTCAAGTCCCTCAAAAGGGGGTAATAAGCACAAGTTGGGAAAATATTGCTGAAAAAACTGCCCTATCCCTGGTATCAATATTTAGGCTGTTTCCTATGCGGTTCGATTTCGAGCTTCAGATTTATATTTTTCGATCTCAAAAATGAATGACCCTGCTTATGCAGTCCAAACTTGCAAAATCCGACCGGAAATTTTCCGATTTGAGAATCCGATGACCCAAGTCGTCGGATTTTGGGCCAAAATCCGACGACTTGGGTCGTCAGATTTTCAAATCGAAAAATGGTATGCTCTCTAAATTCAAGATGCTATCCACGACAGCAAACAGCAGCAGAACGATCGATGAGTCGGATGGTGACACAACTGTATAGTAACGTTGCTTCGCGCCCGACGCGCGGTCGGCGGGCCGCGCGTCCCTCCGTGGCGACTACAGTCGGTTGGCGAGTGCTCGGGCCTAGAGACTAAGACAAGCACACTCGGGGTACACTTCTCCATGGATACGTACTCGTAGACCACACTGCTGTACAGCAGCAGCAGCAGCAGTAGCAGCAGTCAGACACATTGTGAAACACAAAATACCAAGACAGCTTGACTCTAGTGCACGCGCCACGTCTCTTCGCCGCCAGACCATAGGCAGTAAGCCTTGGCTCGGACGCTTGGGTCCTACGCGCAGGGCAGCGCAACCAGCGCGTCTCTTCGCGGCGCCAGACCACAACAACAGCAGTTTATCTTGGCGTTTGCTCGAATCTCAGCACGCGTACGTAATAAATCTGTTTTTTTTTTTTTCCGCATAGGACGACTACTGCTTGTCGTTTCGATTTGCCAAGTTCGCATCTAAATATGCTATCGGGTCAAAATCTGAAGCTCAAAAATCGAACCGCATAGGAAACGGCCTTACTGGGGGGACCATATTTGATAGGACCTACGGTACACACAAAAACCTATATGTTTCGTTATCTTTACTTAAAATATTCGGTCCTATTTACTATATATGGTCCCCCGTAATAGATACTCTGTAGCCTACGGTGGCGGTGATAGCGGCAGGGGGTAGGGGTGGAAGCGGCAGTGGCGGTCGGGGGGGGGGGGGGAGCGGGGGCGCCTGCCCAGGACTGGCCGAACGTGACACGGTGTTTGTAGTTCAGGTTTAGCCTGGCAGTGCGCGCGGGCGCTTCCCAAGACAAAGCTGAGCACCACGCGCATCCATCCGCGGCTTGTTCGAGGTTAGAAGTCGCTCGATCAGACCGGGAGGTCGTACGTGTTGGACTGCTGCTGACTGCTGCCTGCTGCTCTGTAGAGCAGCTGTACGCGATGCTATCTTATGTGAGGTATCCAATATGAACAACATGCAAACTTTCAAAAATGTGTGTGTGGGAGAGAGGGACAGTAGTACAACAGCAGTATTAATAGTATGCACGAGGAATGCTCTCGCGTAGACTGATACATACACGCAGCAAGCGATGCAACCTAACCCCACCTCGTCACTGCCAATCTCCGCTGCTGCTGCTGCTGCTGTTGCTGCTGCTTCTGGAATTTTCCGATCGTCGACTCGCGAGAGGAGGCACCCAGCACGGCTGTCGGGCAGAGGAATGCCTCCCCGACATGGAGCGAGAGCAGGGCCACCCCGAGAGCAAAGCCGCAAGTGTCGAGGGTTGATGAAGGCCGCATGATCGCTGCTCTCTGCCGTCCGTTGCCGCGGCTAGCGTCACAACCGCTGAAGCTTCCTGAATCTCTTCGGGACGAACGCCTCGCCTGAAGAATGAACCACGGCGGAATCCCGTCCTACTCGTCCTCTCGGTGAAGCTTGGTGTGCACACCTCTGACTGCTTGTCGGCGGTGGGCTCTTGACACACATGTCCCGCTCTTGAACCATTTTTCACCCCCAAAATTAAACGCCTTTGCTCTATATGAAACCGTCACTTTTGAGTTTTTCTGAAAGGAATACCATTCAGGCCCAGTCAGGCAAAGGTTTGGACACGGTGAGAGCGGACATCAGGCCAGTGGTGCAGTGCGCGGTAAGCTCTTGGGTTGGCTCTCTGATTTTATATCCTCCCTCCTTCCGCCCAGCGAACAGTTTACTTATGGTGTTGAGCGGTGCTCGTTTGTTTCTGTTTGTTGATGATCAGGGGGGGACAGCCAAAATCCCACGTTTTTTTTCTACTTGATTCCAGACTACGAATCATTCATTATATCGTACCACAGGTAGACAACCAGTGGTGTCTGCGTACTGCTGAGGTGTACTGCTGTAGCTCCTGCTGCTGCTGCTGCTGCTGCTCTATCATACCAGGTATCCTACAAGCAGCAGTGGGACAGCAGCAGCAACAACGGCCTTCTTCTTTATTGAACAACTGCTTTATTGTTGATCCTTTTAATCCAACTCCAACTGCGTTTTATTGAGCAACTGCTGCACACTGCAGCAGCAACTACAGCAACTACAGCGGCAGCAGCAGCCCGCGCTGTCCCTGTTCACGTCGTCCCTCTACGTTACGATGAAGCGTACTGGTGTTGGTGAAGTACGGCAGTTAGTGCTGTGGTGCTGCTGCAGTAGCCCGTGCTCTACAGTGTATGTACCCGTAGACCTTGACGTTGGCTTTTAAAGGCCGGTATGCAGCAGCAACAACACAGCAGCAACAGCACTCGCAGCAGCAGTCAGTCTGCATTAAACATGGCACAACATCGCATTTGCTGGAGCTCTGCTGGTGCTGTCCCCGTCCTAGTGTATGGCATGACCTGATGGCCAGGGATGGCGCGAGCGATATACGCGTATCACGCCAACCCGGTTCACATGAGCTACACCAGTACCAGGTACTCTACAGAAACCACCTCAAGTCTGATTCCAAGTGTTTTTGTGTTTTTCCCCGAAACGGGAGCCCTTTTAGGACTGCAGTCCCGTTTGGGGCACAAATTACTTAGAATTTGACGGGGTTGTCCCCCAAACGGGACTGCGGTCCTACAGCAGTAAAAGGGTTAATAACCGCGAAACGATAACGGCATTACGTACAAACAGCAGTAGGTTTTCGTATCAGGCGTACCTGGTATGTAGCAGCACTTCGAGCCAACAGGACGCCAACACCTACTGCTGTGTCTATCATCGCACGTGCACGTGCTGCTGCTACTGGTGCTGCTGCTGTCCCTGCCGAGTGTACGGATGGCATGATCACAAGGATGGTACTCATTAGCTGCAGGTTTAGACTACCGTACAACACAGACAGGCGCTGCTGCATCATACGTATATCACGTACCTGGTAGCCTACAAGCGACACAAACAACGCCGTAATACAGACCATGGATATGGATTATGGATATACATGGATATACTGCTGCAAGTAGATCGATATGAACCTCGCCACAAACAAAATGATACGTGCGCGTACTTACAACCTGAGCAAGTATTTTTTATTTTTTTGCAAGGAGACCCCATCCTTGTGAGCAACCTTGAGTACAGGCTATTGTATACATGCTGGTCTAGGATTTAGCCTGTTACGGGGGACCATAATGAATAGGACCTACCTGGTACGGTACACGAAAAAAGACTATACATTTACCTATTTTTACCAAGAAGATTTGGTCCTATTTACTATGGTCCCCCGTATTAGCCCTCTCGCTTCTCGACGCGATTCTTAACCCGTTTAGAACTGCTGTAGTCCCGTTTTGGGGACAAAACACTTGGAATTATTCAAGAGTGATTTGTCCCCAAAACGGGACTGCAGTCCTAAAACGGGTTATAAAAAAGGACGATGCGGTGTGACGATTGCAGCAGCAGCCACTGCTGCTGCGTGGCTGGAGAATGATGCCGACTGGTGTCTGAGTCACAGCACGGCATGGAGTCTCATGGCACGCGCGCGACACGCTCCTACCCGCCCAGTACTGCTGGGCTCTGACGCTCCTTCGCAGGCGGTTGACAACGCCAGATTTGTTATCAATTGGTTTTTCGTCGATAACTCGGGGCTCCAAAGGAGTTAGTAACCCGTTTCAGCACTGCAGTCCCGTTTTGGGGACAAACTACTTAGAATTTGACTGGTTTTGTCCACAAAACGGGACTGCAGCCCTAAAAGTTATAAAAAAGGACTGCAGTCCCGTTTGGGGGACAAACTACTTAGAATTTGGCTGGTTTTGTCCGCGAAACGGGACTGCAGTCCCAAAACGGGTTATGAAAAAGGACTGCAGTTCCGTTTTAGGGACAATCCAGTCAAATTCTAAGTAGTTTGTCCCCCAAACGGGACTGCAGTCCTAAAACGGGTTATAAAAAAGGACTGCAGTTCCGTTTCAGGGACAATCCATTCAAATTCTAAGTAGTTTGTCCCCAAAACGGGACTGCAGTCCTAAAACGGGTTATAAAAAAGGACTGCAGTTCCGTTTGAGGGACAATCCAGTCAAATTCTAAGTAGTTTGTCCCCCAAACGAGACCGCAGCCCCCTAAAACGGGTTATTAACCCCTTTAGAACCGCGGTCCCATTTTGGGGGACAATCCACTCTAATTCTAAGTAGTTTGTCCCCCAAACGGGACTGCGGTCCTAAAACGGGTTATTAACCCTTGTAATAGGACTGCAGTGCCGTTCTGGAGAGGAACCACTCAGATTTCAAGTACTTTGTCCCCAAAACGGGACTAACTGCAGTTCTAAAAGCGTCTACTCCTCCCCCTCCCCCCCTCCCCCCCCAAAAAAAGAAAAAAGAAAAAGAAGTGAGCCTTATGTTCTTACTCGGACAGGAGTAATACTGGGCGCTATGTAAGTCGTACGAGTATACGTATTCGTACAGTAATGCTGAAATATGGTGTGACGGACGTTCGACCGCCCTAATGTCGAGTAACCGCCTTGTTCGGGCGACCGCCTTGTTCGTCCTAGAGCGGTTGAAAGCCCGATAGTTGGGGCTAAGTGCTGGCATATGTCTCTGCGAACCAGGAGAAGGATTCGCAGCCAAGGACCGGTTGGATCCGACCAGGAAGAGTGCCCCCCGCCGGGGACACCCCCCGAGGGCCCCATCTGGGGCGCCCCCGGAGGGCCCCGCTGGAGGTTTTCTCTGCCAGAGGCACGTTTTTTTCGCGATTCGGCTTCATTATTAATAGAGCTATAGCAAATACGTTTTTTTTTGCCGTATCTCGAAAGGCAATCTTTCGGTCGGGGGTGGTAGATGGACTCAGGAAAAATCGCGTATTTAGGCGAGCAAAATGTTTGGTGGTACTGGCGTGTACGGAAAGCTTCTGCACTTGCTGTTCTCTCTCTCAAGTCAATGTCTTGGAATCTTGGCACCTCCCTCAGCCAGGCGAGATGTACTGCCAGGACCAGTGTACTACCAGGACCAGTGTACTGCCAGGACCAGTGTACTGCCAGTAGATATTGGCCCAGTACCGAACCCTACCTTTTGTCGTACCGGCCGATTTTGGCCGATTTTGGCCGTCTTGCCTCGAATGGCCGCCGCATTCATACCGCCTTGTATAGGCCCAACTAGCACAAGCGCGAGAGCGTGAGTTGGCAGGATTCGATGAAAATCGACGAGCAGTTGGAATGCTGAACCCTATGCGCGATAAAAGTGACGGCACGTGCCGGGGCGGAGAAGGAAGGGACGACACCTGTGACCACGGCGTGTCCAGAACATCGCCGAGGGTAAAGCCTCCTACGAGTTAAGCTGGAAAGTAAAAGTTATGTAGGCCCAACGAACGCCAGGTTATTTCTTATTTTTTTTTTCGCTGACCTTATCTGTATCGTCATGTGGGCATGATATTAGACTGCCGTATGGGTGGCGATTTTGGAGATGTTGTGCGCGGATGGGCTTGCGCTCGGGTACGGCGGCTACTGCTACTGCTACCGCTACTGCTGTTCCTTCTTATGCCAGGCCGCTGCCGGTCGTACACTTGGTCGGGCTATAACAGCGCGCGCAAAGACAGGAGGGATGGTGCTGCTATCATGACAGCATCACTAGACTGCAGCTTCAGCTTCAATCGCTGCTGCTGTAGCGGCTCATGCCACGCCATCGTCTACCACTGAAGACTGGTGGTAGCAGTGTTATAGTGACCACAGCCAGGATTTGAGGGAAGTGGGCTAATGTGATAGCATCATCATCATCACCATCATCATCAGTACGACATCAGCAGCAACAGCAGCAGCAGCAAAATAGCACCAGTGTCTGATAGGATACTATTATTACGGGGGTCCATAGTTAATAGGACCTATGGTATACATAAAAACCTATATATTTACCTATTTTTACTAACAAAATTTGGTCCCATTAACTATGGACCCCCGTAATAGTAATAGAAGAAGAGTATATTAATAGCAGCAAGTACGGCATCAGTCATCGCTACCGGTATGCTGTACAGTAGGAACCTGTTCCGCGGTCGTCGTATTGATTGTGGTATGTGGTATGAATAGCAGCCAGCAGGCGTTATTTTGAGCGAGAAATGATCGCGTTCATGTCAGGGGGGAGCATTGTACCAGGTACCAGGTGGTCAGAGCCATATATGGTTCGCGAGCAGGGAGCGTTATTTGGTTCCGTCCTGACTGATGCTTCGTGCTTCGTGCCTCACGCCCCGAGCTCATCTTACACACATCACAGACACCTTGCAGACAGCAAACGCCACTTCACACAATCCATTGGAAAACCGCTAATATCCCGCGACTGCTGTACCCCCGGTAGCTCATTCTAACGAGCCCCCCCCCCCGCCCCCGCCCCCCCCCCCCCCCCCTCCCCCCTCTCTCCTCCTGTTTCCCGGATGAACTCCTTGCTGCAGGTGAAGTGGCTCTGTGTGTGCTTTTTCGGCTGTCCAGGGAGTCAAACGCCTTTTCAGCGTGATCGAAAACCCGAACAGAGGACGTACGTATTCGAGGAAGAGCCTAAACATCATAAAGTGTTAACGGGGTGTAGCCAGGCGTTTGCGTAAAAGAGACGAGGGCAGGGAAGAGCGGGGTGGACGAAACAGACCGCGGCCACGCTTTTTTTCGTGTTTTTTTGTTTCAAGACAATTTTGAGGGTTTCGAAAACGCGCGGTTTGTGAGCGACGCTTTCAACTCGGGACCTCGAGAATTTTTTTCTAATTTTATTAGGGAGTTTGTAGAGGGGCTAGACGGGGGCGTGCGGGTGGGGTTCGGCCGAAAAAGACAATTTTTACGAGCTTCGAGAACGCTACGATCGACCTATTTTTTGTTGTCGCACGTAAGTGAATCTTGTGCCAGCAGCGCTGCTTTGTTGCTTGCTTCTTGTGTATCGTTCGTAGAGGGCCCCTTTTCATACTTGGTAGAGGCATTCTAGCAGCCGTCGGGAGTATATACGCTATATAAAACCGTCCGAGGAGTTCGCCGGAGGCGTTACCTTCCAGGGACCAGGGGATAGTGGAGGGAAAAAACAAAATCGCAGCAGGCGACCACCAACCACCAGCACCACCAGCCAGCGGCTATATAGTACGAGCACAGCATGGGAGTGCCTAAGTTCTATCGATGGATTTCGGAGCGGTACCCGAAGATCAACCAGATCGTGTCGGACTCGACTCTCCTGCCGGAGTTCGACAACCTGTACCTCGACATGAACGGCATCCTGCACACGTGCACGCACCCGAACGATGACGGCCTCAGCGCCCAGGTAATGACTGCCCACGGTGTCTCCCTTTTGTGTCTGTGTGTGTTCTGTTGTGTGTCGTTTTTTCCACGAATTTTTTGCAGAGCCCTTCACGGGTAATGATCCCAACGCATGGGTCGGGTCACGTTTATTTTGAAACCTCACGGGGTCGGGTTGGGTTGGGTCGGGTCAGAAGGTTTTCAAATTTCTCACGGATCGGGTCCGGTCACGGTTACCCGACCCAACCTGACCTGACCTGACCTGACCCGCGAGATTTGACCCGACCCGTGAACAACCCTGACTGATTTGTCTATTATACGTGTGTTTTGTGTGTGTCCACGATTTTGAGCGTTTCATGTGTTTCGTGTTTGTGTTGTATGTCCACGATTTGGAGGGTTTCGGTGTGTTCGCGCACTTGAACGATGACAGCCTCATCAGCGCACAGGTGATATTTTTCCATGATTTGGTGTGGTGTTTTTTTGTTTGTTTGTGTGTGTCCGAGATTTGTACAAATCGTGTGTTTTTTGTGTATATGCCCATGGCTTGAGTGACTCGCGCGTGTTGCGTGTTCATGATTTGAGCATGCGAAGTGTTTGTATTCCGATATGCAGTTATACTTGTGTGTACTTTGTCCCTTCCTATTTCCGAAGCAAGCTCATTTTTCGCCAAAAGCCGGAAAAAAATCAGAACATCTCAAATGTCTGCTTACCTTCCCATTTCCCCAACGTGTCTTTTTTTGTCGTTTTTTTTTTACGTTGCGTTTGGTTTGCGTCCGTCAACAATAGCTGAGCGAGAGAGACATCATCCTGGGCATCTTTCAGTACATTGACCGCATCGTGACTCACATCGTGAGGCCAAGGAAGGTTTTATACATGGCCATCGACGGAGTTGCGCCGCGTGCGAAGATGAACCAACAGCGATCCCGCCGCTTCCGCGCTCGCAAGGACATGCAGGAGGCGAAGCTCCTGGCCGAGTCTAAGGTGGGTCTTGTTGTTTTGGGGTTTCGGTTACACTTGGCCGTTCTCATACTGCGCTATTAATACTGCAGACATTAGGGTAGTCTAATTTCAAGTATTTCCCCCCCCAAAACGTGGACGTATGGTGTGCTATGATGTCGTGTGACAGCGCGCTCTTGAATCATGTACCGTTACTCTGTTATCACTCTGTCCCTAAATAGAAAGGGCCGGGCACTGGCCGACTCAGTCAGTAGCGATCGTACTGGTGTCTTCTCTCCTGGTAATCTACCCCCGAAACGCATGTATCAATAGTGGGTTTCCGTACAATAGTATGGCGTGTTGCTTGGGCGTACGTAAGATGGCAACTTCTGGCTAAATTTACTGGCCAGGCCAATCAGATTTGCTACTGCCAGTACATGCTGTGCCAGTGCCCAGCCCTAGTAATCATAAGGAACGTTTGTATTCACTATTATTAATAGTATCCAAACTGTTCCTACCTATATTTTGGGACAGATTGGTATGTTGGTCGAACGAAAGACGACTCTCACGGCAGGGAGAGGTTTCCTTGTGAATATTTTTTTTCGTCCGTTTTTTGTGTCGCGGGGATTCTTTGCTTTTTGACCCCCTGTACCGTCATGTCTTTTCGAACGAACGGCGGCTCTCACGGCAGGGAGAGATTTCGTTGTGCGCATTTGTTTTTGTGTGTTTTCGTGTCGCGGGTGTACATCGCTATTGATCCCTGTACCATGTTCTCGTCATATTGCTTGAACGAACGGTGGCTATCACGGCAGGGAGAGGTTTCGTTGCGCGTATTTTTTTCTTGCGTTCTTTTGTTTCACGGGGGATGCTTCGCTTTTAACCCCCTGTAGGGTTATGTTCTCGAACGAACGACTGCTCTCACAGCAGGGAGAGGTTCGTTGTGCGTATTTTTTCGTGTGTGTTTTTTATGCCGCGGGGATGTCTCGCTTTTGACCCCCTGCACGACTCGAACGAATGACTGCTCTCACAGCAGGAGAGGTGTCGTTGTGCGTGTTTTTCGTGTGCGTTTTTCATGCCGCGGGGATGTCTCGCTTTTGACCCCCTGCACGACGGCTCTCACGGCAGGGAGAGGTGGTGGATGATAAGGCGGTGTTCGACAGCAACTGCATCACCCCGGGAACGGAGTTCATGGCCAAGGTTTCCAAACATCTCAGGTGACGGTATACACATCCACAGGCTCCGTGGTGATTCGTCTGTAGTGCCGGTTGCCCGCTACTATTGGGCCTGTGGAATCGCTACAGCAGGCGCATATGGGATTAACCACTAACCAGTGTGGTAGTGTGCGGAGTAATTAGTGCCGGTTGATGCTATATATACTGCCGGTATTGTTGGCTGGCGCATGCATACCGGCAATATATAGAGGGACCGGCATTACTCTGTATGAATACATACATATATATATATATATATACAAGGCGCTTCGCTCCGCGGGCGGCCTACGCCGCACGCTACGCTCGCTCAGGAAGGAAACATCAAATTATGCGAAGCGGACAGAGGTCCATGATTGAATACTGTTTTTTTTATGGCCCCTGTAGTTAGCTGCAAACTGGCGACTTGATAATGCCAAGAGTCCCGCCGCCATGCTTCAAGAGAAAACACAACTCGGACGCCACATATGCTTCGCGTCGCGGGCGGTTTTCCGCTACGCTCGCTCACACGTCGTACATACGTACATACCCCAGGTAGGGTACTTATTTTCTTCTTTCGATATGCTCTGCTGTGTCTGTGTACTCGTCGTATGTACGAAAGTTAAGCACAGAACGGCACAGCACCACAGCAAAAACAATGAAAATGAAACCGAAAATTTCTAAAAGAAATAAAATCCCCGTCCCCTTTCGTGTAATAATTTACTGCCTGAGTGGAACACCTTACACCAGTCAAAAAAAGAAAAAATGTAAAAAAGAAAAAATCTTACAGCAGAGCTTCTCTCTCAGCCTCGTACGCCGCCCGCCCCTCTCGCGACCATCTCGCCACCGATTCAGTCCGGGTAAAGCCTCCCTCCCCTCTCTTTCACAGTGAGCCCCGTCGCCCGCCTCGCGTGAAGCCCGGTGCTCACCGTGGACCTCGACGCAAGCTCGACAATGTTGGTGCTCATTCGGGGTATCTCCCTCTTGTGACTCCCAGCCCGGTCGCAAAAATAAGCAACGCTTGAATATTAGCTTACAATCCCGAACGAACCTTAAATACTCGTACGTACTCTATCCAAAATCACAAATGGAGGCCAGACAGAGCCTATTGATGCATCCCTCGTGTCTCGAGGCACACGCGACGCCTAGGCACGAAAGCGGCGACCGCGCTCCTTGCAACTCCCCCTCTACTCGCCAGCATCCGCTGACACCCGCGACGGTGCCGGGTTCGCCCGCGCAACCGTGCTCGGAGTACACGCACGCACACGAAACGAAAGAAGAAAAAAGGAAAGAAGGACTGAAAGTACGACGAGAAATGGAGAAAACAAAGACTCGCTGGAACGGTCCGGCAAGTAATAAACGGAGGCGATTCCCAAGTGGGAGCTCTGAGAGGCCAGGGATGTACCAACCGAGCACGCTCAGAGGTTGAGATATCTATAAGTATATCTATATTATCTCCTGTTTGTGCTGCAGCGGTTGTCGGCAACGATGTGTGGATAGGGCCGAGCACTGCCGCTACTGTCGGGTTTGCTATATATACATGGCGTTATGGGCGCGTGCTACGTACGGTATGTTGGGGGTAGCATCTGAATTTTCCGAGAATTTTCTGAGGCTCCTTCCTCACTTGAGAAGATAATTTTGGTAAACAATGACCAGGGTGATTTGTGGGAAATTTTTGGTTGAAACGAATGCGATCGGGTTTTTTGTGGTATGTTATCCGTGTAAAATTACTCCAATCCATGTAACCTTCCTGAGAGTTAACCCAACCCAAGAAAGGTTGGGTCAAAAGGTGGCGTTTTGGTCGCTTTTTGCCACAACCTTAGCAAGACCCTGACGTTTCGTGGGTTGCACTCATTTTTGCATAAGAAACAGACCACAAGAAACCCAACCAAAACTGTTTTCCACCAAACCCCTGGCCAACACCGTAGTGATGAATGATTGTGCGAAAAATTGCAAAACCCTAATTGCAAACCCTCATCGCAGTACCTAATTGCAGTCCTTATTTACAACCCCCTAATCGCAACCCCTATTTGCAACCCCTACGTGCCGTAGCACGGCTTTATGAGGCAACGCGTTATCGATAGCAGCACGCAATGTTTGCGGCTTCACCCGGGTCGTCGACGAAATGGTCCTTGGATAGTCCACCAAAATGAGGACTCTTTCCCGGTCATGATCTGACCCACGGGTCGGGTCAAGAGGTCTAAAAAAAGAAACTCGTGGGTCGGGTCGGGTCGGGTCGGGTCGGGTCGGGTCGGGTCGGGTCGGGTCGGGGCAGGAGGTTTTTGACATATCACGGGTCGAGTCGAGTCGAGTCGAGTCCGCCTGTTGGTTGTGTGTCCGAGCGCCCAGACGCCTGTTGGTTGTGTGTCTGAGCGCCCAGAAAAACGCGCGGGGTGTTTCTAGCGCGTGTGTCGTAAGAAAGTAAAGTAGTCCTTGCATGTTTTCACTGGGACACTCGGCGAAGAACCCGGCAGACCCGGCCTCTCTCTTGGTGTAACCGACGCTGTGAACCGTAAGATCGACATTAGTGTTGGGACGCAGCTTCTCTGTGGAGCCCCCAAACAGGATGCTATGGTCGATCGTACCCCGGTAGGATGGTCGTGCCGAGAGTACGACCGGCTGCTGTTGTTGGCAGTACTTCGGTGGAATTATTTTTTTGAGATCACGACAGCAGTAGGATGTTGTTGGTAATATGCAGTAGGATGCTGTTGGTGATATCTACATTTTCTCTGGAAGGCCCGAAAGAGCATACCTCAGCAAATAGGGTGCTATTGTTGATAGTACTTGCGGCATGATTCTAATGTTGAGAATGCGACAGGATGCTGTTGTTGATATCTGAGTCTTCCCTGTGAATCCCCAAAGTAGGATGTAGTACTTAGAAAGGATGGTATTTGTTCATTCATAAAAAATACTGCAGTAAGACGACAATGTTGAGGGTACGACAGCAGTGGGGTGCTGCGGTTGTTGCGATCTGAATTTTCTTCTGTGAACCCCCCCAAAAAATGTGCTATTAATAATAGGGTGCTGTTGTTGAGAGTGCTACGGTAGGATTGCACAGTGTTGAGAATACGGCAAAAACAGCAGGATGCTGTCATTATTGACATTTTTGGCAGTTTTTTTGGTCTCGATAATGTTGTTTTATTTGTTTTATTGATATTACGGAGGACCATAGTAAATAGGACCTGCGGTGCACACAAAAACCTATATATGTCCCTATTTTTACTAACAAAATTTGGTCCCATTTACTATGGGCCCCCGTAATAGGTATTTCATCCAGAAGAAGATAACGGAGGACCCCTTATGGAAGGCGCTCACCGTCACCTTCTCGGGGCACGAGGTACGTTCATCCTTGATCGCAGAATTATCTGCCGGTAGCTCCCGGCGCAGGCAGGCGCAACAAGACGCGAGTCGACCAGGGAAGAAACGCCTGAAGTCTTCTCGCGATAAGATTTCGGGGGTCCATAGTTAATAGGACCTATGGTATGCATAAAAATCTATATATTTATTTACCTTTTTTTACCAACAATCTTTCGTCCTATTTACTATGGCCCCCCGTAATGGTGCAAGGCACGAGCGACACGTAGTGGGGATATGGGGGGGGGGGGGGCTAAGAGCCTGCTGTGTGAGCCCGAATCTGAATGACGATTACGAGGGAGAGAGAAGGAGGGCGAAGAAGGCAATATGTTGGATGCAAAAAAATACGTTAAAGTGCCTGTGGCGTTTGTGATAATAATCGCGGTCGTGGTGGCGAGGTTAGTTGGCGGGGGTGGGATCAGGGTTTTTGGTGTGGGTGTTGGAGTTGGTGTTGGTGGTCGTGGTGGTGTTGACTCGACCTATGTGCAGAAGCGGCCTTCACAAACGCTTTGTGCAGGACGCCGGTGTTTTTGGTCGAAAGGCGGGTCTTGCGGCCTCCCGGCGCTTTTTGGGAAAACATCACCGAAACGAACGGCGGAGCCGCGTGACTGCCCCTGCCGACCTCGAGCCCCCCAAAGAATTGGGGTTCGGGTTCGGGTTGTATAGGGTGAGGCCTGGGGCTGGGTTGGTCTGGGCCGACGTGCGAGGTTGAAATTTGACGACACACGCCCTGCACACAAGTTTCGCTTTGTGCAGGACGCTCCTGCACATATAGCGGCAGCCGGTGGTGTTGGGTGTTCGTGGCGTTTGTGGTGGCGGTTTTTGGTGTTGGTTGATGTTGTCGGCATCGGTGTCGCTGCTGGCGGTGTTGGTTGATGGTGTCGACCTTGGCGTTGGTGTTGGTTTGAGTGCGGGTGTTGGTGTTGGTGTTGGCGTTCGTGCAAGGTCGGGTGTTGGTGTTGGTGTTGGTGTGTGTTTCCTGTGGGTATTTTTATACCTGTATTGGTTGGCGTAGGTTACGGTGTCTGATCGAAACCCTCTCGAAACCCTCCGAAACCTATCTGAAGCCCTTTTAAAAACGGTTTCCCGTCCCTCCCTCTCGATGGTGGCAATTATCGCGATTTTCGCTCTCGGTAGGTTCCTGGAGAAGGTGAACACAAAATCATGGCCTACATTCGGGACGAGCGCTCGGCTGGACGGTTACCGCCGAACACGAGGTGCGCTGGGGGGTTGGTGGGGGGGGGGGGGGGGGGGGCTATAACCCTCCCCACTTGGTGCAAGCCATCGGTGAAAAACCGACGTCCTCCGTCCCGGCATTGTAGGGATGCGAGGGTCTATGGTCATACGACTACCGCCATGCATGATATCGAGACCCCCCCCCCCCCCCCCCCCCCCCCCCCCCCCCCGGTTAACCCGCTTGGAATTGCATCCACATTTCGTGGAAAGTTGGTACAGCCGGATGATCGGATACACTGTAATTTTGCACCTATTGAAGAATCATACCCACTTCGTCCCTTAATATATGACATGTTTGTATATTAGTATTTTATCCAAATTGTACGATGTACTCCGGGACAGAGTGGTACTAGGTATGCCTACCCCCCCTACTATTTCCCCCTCTCCCTACTTGAAACCCTTCCCTGACCTCAACGCCTCGCTTCGCGGTTTTGTTGATGCAGGCATTGCATGTACGGCCAAGACGCGGACCTTATCCTGCTCGGTCTGGTCACTCACGAACCGCACTTCACGCTGCTCCGAGAGGTAGGTTGGGGTGTTGGTATATCTTCGATGTCTTTGGGCGGCGGTGGTGGTGATGGTGCTGCTGGTGTTGGTTTGGTGGTGGTGATGTTGCCTGGGGTAATGTCGGGTGCTGTCGTTGTTGAGTGTTGATGTTGGTATGCACCTACTACGGGGGGTAGAGTAAATAGGACCTACGGTACGCAAAAAAACTGTACATTTTCTTATTTTTACTAAGAAAATTTGGTCCTATTTACTGTGGTCCCCCCCGCAATAGTGTTGTTTTGATACTGCTTTTGTTGGTCATGTTTTTGTCGCTGTCGCGAATGAGTTTTTTTTTTCGTGTTGTTTTGGGTTTTGTTAGTGCTGCGTTTTTGTTGCGCGTGGCCCCTCACCCATTTTTTACTTTGGACTTTGCCATACAGGTGGTGAACTTCGGGCAAAACGCCTCCCACGGTAAAAAGGCCTCTAAGGTGGTTGTCAAAACCACGAGCGACGCGCAGTTCCAGCTGCTGCATCTATCGGTGCTGAGGGAGTACGTGTGGGCAGAGTTCACGAGAGACGTGCCGGAAGAAACGGTGAGACAAACTGGCGTACTCTACGCTGGACGGCAATGTAAGGACCGATGGGGTATACATGGGAAGACGAAACGTTTCTTTCTTTTCCGGCCAGGCTGGTGTCATACGAGTATAGCAGGTACATGACTACAACATATATGCGGTTTCTTTTTTTTGGGAATGTTTTTGTTGTGTGTCGTTTTTTCATGCGATACGTATGTACATATATATGTATATGTATACGCATTTTTTTTTTTTGTTTTCGTGTGTTTTCCGTATACCCGGGCTCGTTCAGACGTGGTTGTCCCAATTTTTGCCCCCCTTCTACACTATATGTTTACTCGATCAACCAACGGAGTCTCGATCAACCAACGGAGTATAAAGTCGGCGTACGATTAAAAAAAATGTTTATTGTCTGGGCAATTATTACGGGGGGCCATAGTTAACAGGACCAAATATTGTTGGTAAAAATAGGGAGATGTATAGGGTTTTGTGTGTACCGTAGGTCCTATTTACTATGGTCCCCCGCAATAACAAACGTCACATAGACCCTAAAAGTTTGATAACGATGGTATGGTATGGCAGAAATAGTTGTCATCGTTTATACTTGTGTTGTTACCTATGTGTAACAAGTTCAGTCGTGCACGTTCTACAAAAAAATATGTTCATGCATGGTTTCTCTGTTTCCTCTCCTGAAGTAGATCAGAACCTCTCCGAGTTTTTCTTGTTGCTGTGATACTACCTGTAATAGATGTTGGTGCTGGCTACGGAGACATTGGAGTTTTTTTCCGTTTACGGTGCTTTGTTTCGTACAGGCTTCATCTTGTTTTTGTTTTTTTTGTTTCCGTCTCGGGTGTACTATGCGCAGGAGGCGGGGATGGACCGGGAGCGGGTGGTTGATGACTTTGTCTTCTTGACCTTTCTGGTGGGAAACGATTTCCTCCCGCACATGCCCTCGCTCGACATTGGGGAGGAGGCGTTCTCTCTCCTGTTCCAGGTTTGCACACAGTGGTGGCGTGTTGGTGTTGTTGCAGTATTGGTATACTGCATTGGTAGTAGTAGCAATAATAGCAGTAGTAGTAGCAGTAGCAGTAGTACTAAGTAGTAGTAGTAGCAGCAGTGGTAGTAGTAGTGGTAGTAGTAGCAGTAGTAGTAGTAGTAGTGTAGTAGTAGTAGTAGTAGTAGCAGTAGTAGTCGTAGTAGTAGTAGTAGTAGTAGCAGCAGGCGTGTGCTCGGATATCTATGTTCGCAACAGCCACTTTTGTCTATTTTCTCATTGTTGATCACGGATGGTTGATTCTTCTGCATCCGTATACGTAGAGCAACATCCCATTCTCACCCCCCACCCCCCCGCCTCCTCTCCTCCACCCCGTCATCCCCTTCCCGCCTGTTTTCCCTGTCCC